>CM077287.1:70267302-70284802 GCA_039654925.1 Anguilla pacifica
TATACGGATCTGTTATCTATATACGGATCTGTCATCTATACGGATCTGTTATCTATATACGGATCCGTTATCTATACAGATCTGTCATCTATATACGGATCAGTCATCTATACGGATCTGTTATCTATATACGGATCTGTTATCTATATACGGATCTGTTATGTATACGGATCTGTTATCTATACGGATCTGTTATCTATACGGATCTGTTATCTATATACGGATCTGTTATGTATACGGATCTGTTATCTATATACGGATCTGTTATGTATACGGATCTGTTATGTATACGGATCTGTTATCTATATACGGATCTGTTATGTATACGGATCTGTTATCTATATCCGGATCTGTTATGTATACGGATCTGTTATCTATATACGGATCTGTTATCTATATGGATCTGTCATCTATACGGATCTGTTATCTATATACGGATCTGTTATGTATACGGATCTGTTATCTATATACGGATCTGTTATGTATACGGATCTGTTATGTATACGGATCTGTTATCTATATACGGATCTGTTATCTATACAGATCTGTTATCTATACGGATCTGTCATCTATACGGATCTGTTATCTATATACGGATCAGTCATCTATACGGATCTGTTATCTATACAGATCTGTTATCTATACGCACTCATTCCTGGTGAGGGTCGCAGGGGGGCTGGAGTCTGTTAATGTCCCTGTAATAACGGTAATGTTATTTTCTGGACTGCACTTGTACATACTCTACAGCTGTAATTTGAAATGAGTCCAAAGGACACGCCCATACGACGAGCTCACCCCTTTCAGCCGTCCCCCTTTCCCAAATCCCACCTATCAAAGGGACCCTCCCACCCAGCAGCACCTGCTTCAGAACCTCCAGCACACCTAGCAACCCACCATCCCGTGTGCAGTGCTGTTCAGAGAGGTGCACTATGGGTAAAGTGAAGCGCACTCAGCCTCTTCAGTGTAAAAGGAGCAGATGATCTGGCTGGAGACAAAGCTGCATCCCTGCACATCCTGTCCCACGCTGTACTGCAGGAAGGCCACCAGGGGGCAGTGCAACTCCAAAACCAGCCTTCCTAACGCACACTCTTTCCATCGCTGATAACTGCAGTTTCCCTTTCCCATGAAAACCCACCCAAAACACCAACCTTGTTTAACTGTAGGTTAGACAGAGCAGAAGGGCAGAATAGCTCTGTGAGGCTTCTGTGCTTTTACCTACAGCGACTCACATAGCTTTTGACACAGAATGTTCTACACAGCAGGATATTTATTGAAGAAATTCAGGGATACATTTTCAGGGGTACAAAAACAGTGTCCTAACTGTTTACTTTTATTGGATATGTCAACCACTGTTCATGTTAAGAAAATTTTCATCTCAAATAACATTCCATATGTTAACCAATGAATTCAAATTTGTAATGAGACCTGAAAATAAACTGAAGGGAATTCATTTTTGCATGTTCACATATTGCATCAGCTGCCATGCTTATTTAAATTTTACCCCACCTTTCTTGCACAGGCCACCCCTCCGGTCCCATTCAGGCAGGTTAATTGAGTTTGCTGTAGTTTTTAGGGAAAGGTGGGTTATGGGGGCTGTAGTTCTGAGGGAGAGGTGGGTTATGGGGGCTGTAGTCATTAGTGAGAGGTGGGTTATGGGGGCTGTAGTTATCAGTGACAGGTGGCTTATGCGGGCTGTAGTTATGAGTGAGAGGTGGATTATGGGGGCTGTAGTTATGAGTGAGAGGTGGGTTATGGGGGCTGCATTCATTATTGAGAGGTGGGTTATGGGGGCTGTAGTCCCCAGTGAGAGGAGGCTCGTGTGGCTTTATACCTTACGGTCCTGAGAGTCCAGTATGTTGTCCAGCCATTTGTACAGGTACCCGTCTGAGGATAGTCCCACGTTATCTGCCACCGGCCCACAGCACAGAACTGCAGACATGGCCTGTAGGGGGCAGCAGAGAGCCAGTCAATGCAGGGTGGAGCTATCCTATGCCATCACGCAGTGATCGGGGTGGGTGCAATAGCGGCCGTCGCACCTTGAGAGCGCAGTACTGGTGGCGGTTGATCTGCATGTTGCGGTCACTGTAGCGGTCCAGCGGGGTGAACATGATGCTGAAAGGCCCCGCCCAGTGGCTGAACAGCATGAACAGGCTGTGCCTCAGAGACTGCTGGGGGAAGATCGCCCTCCGCTGGTGAACTGCAGCACATGCAAACACACACACACACACACAAAAACACACACACAGTAACACACACACACACACACACACACAAACATACACACACACAAAAACACACACACAGTAACACACACACACACACACACACACAAACATACACACACGCACAAACACACACACGCACACACAAGCGCACACACACACACACACACACACAGTAACACACGTGCACAGAAAGAGGAGAGCTCTGATCAGAAGACACAGCAACAGAGTAATGAACATGTAGTTCAGCTGACTGAGCAGAGGGGGAGCCCTTCTGCAGTGACGTGGGTGCTGGGAATGACTCTCACACACATCCCACACTTCACCCACTGCATCGGCAGGGACTGCCCCCCCCCCCCGGCAGGGACTGCCCCCCCCGGCAGGGACTGCCCCGGGCGGTACCTGGAACGTTCTGTATGATGTTGGCCACCAGGGCGCTGAAGTGGCAGCGAATGTCCTTCAGCGTGTCCGAGTCCTTGTCGTTCTCGGCCTCCAGCAGCTGGCGGGTGAGGTCCACGTACTCCAGCAGGGTGGGGTTCAGAGAGTGTGCCTCCCCATCCAGCCCTCCACTGGCCCTGTGCACACAGGTCACAGGTCATAGGTCACAGGCCACAGGTCACAGGCTACAGCCCACAGGTCATAGGTCACAAGTCACAGGTCATAGGTTGCAGGATACAGTGAATAGTGCACGGGTCATGATTTGTAGGGCTTTAGAGCAGGGGTAAATCTTGGGGGGTGTGGTGTGGTTACTGAGGGGGCGGGGTCTAGGGCGTGTCACTCACGTCTGGCTGATGACCCCGGCGTCAGCGAGCAGCTCAAAGATGCGCACCAGCTGCACCCGCAGGACGTCCCGCCGCCGCCGCCGCTTCATGTTCTGAGGGGAGAGACCGTGAACAACCGCACCCCAAAACCACAAACAACCACACCCCTAAACCACAAACAACCGCACCCCAAAACCACAAACAACCGCACCCCTAAACCACAAACAACCACACCCCAAAATCACAAACAACCGCACCCCAAAACCATAAACAACCACACCCCTAAACCACAAACAACCACACCCCAAAACCACAAACAACCGCACCCCAAAACCACAAACAACCACACCCCAAAACCATAAACAACCACACCCCAAAACCACAAACAACCACACCCCTAAACCACAAACAACCGCACCCCAAAACCACAAACAACCGCACCCCTAAACCACAAACAACCACACCCCAAAACCACAAACAACCGCACCCCAAAACCATAAACAACCACACCCCTAAACCACAAACAACCACACCCCAAAACCACAAACAACCGCACCCCAAAACCACAAACAACCACACCCCAAAACCATAAACAACCACACCCCTAAACCACAAACAACCGCACCCCTAAACCACAAACAACCGCACCCCTAAACCACAAACAACCACACCCCTAAACCACAAACAACCACACCCAAAAACCATAAACCACACCCCTAAACCACAAACAACCACACCCCTAAACCACAAACAACCGCACCCCAAAACCATAAACCACACCCCTAAACCACAAACAACCGCACCCCAAAACCATAAACCACACCCCTAAACCACAAACAACCGCACCCCAAAATCACAAACAACCACACCCCAAAACCACTAACAACCACACCCCAAAACCACAAACAACCGCACCCCAAAACCACAAACAACCACACCCCAAAATCAGGGGAGAGAGACCACAAACAACCACACCCCAAAACAACACCTCAAAACTACAATTAGGTGTATGTGTGGTGTAAATGCTGTGTAAACTGGGTGTAAATGTGGTGTAAGTTTAGTAGATGAGGACTTACTTCAGGACGTCTCTCTAGGGCTTCTTTGATAATGGGGTTCAACTCCTCTATGAGCTCCCTGAGAGAAGACAACAGAGTGAACTCACACACACAGTCACACAAACAAATGCGCGCGCACACACACACACACACACACACACACACACACTCGCAGACACACACACACACACACACACACACACACACACACACACACTCACACAAACACAAACACATGCACACACACACACACACACACACACACACACTCGCAGACACACTCTCTCTCTCACACACACACACACACACACACACACACACACTCTCACACAAACACATGCACACACACACACAGTCACACAAATGCACACACACTCACACACACACATACACTCTCACACTCTCTCACACACACACACACACACACACACACACACACACGCGCACACTCACTCACACACACACACACACACACACAGGGTTACCGGAAGGCCGCAGGGTTGGTGCGTCCGAGCCCCAGCACCAGGGACTCTGTGATGTCCATGCTCTCAGAGCGCATCATGGGCACAATGTGCTTGAACAAGGAGGACGGGGACGGGGCACCAACGACCTGGGACCAGCCAGAGAGAGAGAGAGAGCTGAGCACCAGGGTCAGGGGTCAGGGGGAGGCTCAGGGGTTAGGGGTCAGGGGTCAGGGGTTAGGGGGAGGGTCAGGGGTCAGGGCTCAGGGGGAGGGTCAGGGGTTAGGGGGAGGGTCAGGGGTCAGGGCTCAGGGGGAGGGTCAGGGGTTAGGGGGAGGGTCAGGGGTCAGGGCTCAGGGGGAGGGTCAGGGGTTAGGGGGAGGGTCAGGGGTCAGGGCTCAGGGGGAGGGTCAGGGGTCAGGGCTCAGGGGGAGGCTCAGGGGTCAGGGCTCAGGGGTAATGGGGAGGGTTAGGGGTTAAGGCGGGTAAAAGGTCAGGGGTCAGGGGGTGGTTAAGGGGTCGGGGGTCAGGGGGAGGGCTCTGACCTTGGAGTCGTAGCTGTTAGGGGTTAGGAGGAGGGTCAGGGGGAAGGTTAGGGGTCAGGGGTCAGGGGGAGGGCTCTGACCTTGGAGTCGTAGCTGTATCCGCTGTCGGGGGTGGAGGCCAGGGCCTCGGGTGGAGAGCAGCGCACAGAGCCGGAGGTGGAGGAGGAGGAGGATGAGGAGTAGGAGGAAGAGGAAGAGGCGGCGCTGCAGCACAGGATCAGGTAGTTCCTCCACAGCCCCACGTACGAGTCACTGCTGCTCATGCTGTTCACCTTCTTAGCATTGATTGGGCTGCTGCAGGGGTCACAGGTCACCAAAGAGTGAGAGAGAGAGGGAAGGAGTGTGTGTGTGTGTGTGTGTGTGTGAGAGAGACAGAAAGAGAGAGAGACAGAGACAGAGAGAGAGAGAGAGACAGAGAGAGATAAAGATAAAGGTACATACTTGATGTCCACCTGAGGGGACAGCAGAGTGAGGCGGGTGTAGGCGAACATCCAGGCGTAGCTGAGGGCGGTGGGGCAGTGACGGAGCAGGCCGTCCTGCCGCAGGTAGCTGGACAGGCTGATGACCCAGGGGTCCTGGCCCTGGGTCACATGGGCAAAGATCCAGATGAGGGAGGGGCTGACCACGTCGAACTGGTGGCTGATGGGGGAGGAGCTCCACTCGGCCAGCGTCTGCAGGTCAATGCTGCTCGGGCAGTACAGCAGATTCGTCTGCAGGGGGCAGCATAGTCACACACAATGGGAACCAGGCTCTGTGTGTGTGTGTGTGTGTGTGTGTGAGTCTGTGTGCGTGCGTGTGTGTGTGTGTGTGTGTGTGTGAGAGTCCGCGTGTGTGTGTGTGAGTGAGTGCGTGTGAGTGTGAGTGTGTGTGTGTGTGTGTATTCTCACCTGGTCTGCTCCTGTCAGGTGTATGAAGTTCTCCAGCACTGCAGCGCTCATCCTGTCCATCACATCGATGGCCAGCTCCTCCTCTCCCTGGAGCGAGAGACAGGATTACACATCACACACGTGTGTGTGCACACGCAGCCAGTACAGGATTACACATCACACACGTGTGTGTGCCTGCACACGCAGCCAGTACAGGATTAAACATCACACACGTGTGTGTCTGCACACGCAGCCAGTACAGGATTACACATCACACACGTGTGTGTCTGCACACGCAGCCAGTACAGGATTACACATCACACACGTGTGTGTCTGCACACGCAGCCAGTACAGGATTAAACATCACACACGTGTGTGTCTGCACACGCAGCCAGTACAGGATTACACATCACACACGTGTGTGTCTGCACACGCAGCCAGTACAGGATTACACATCACACACGTGTGTGTCTGCACACGCAGCCAGTACAGGATTAAACATCACACACGTGTGTGTCTGCACACGCAGCCAGTACAAACATAAACTCCACCTCTCGACTGTTAAAGCCACACCCCCAAGCTTGCGGGCTGGTTACCTTGGCGATGCCCAGGGCAGTGTAGAGTGCACGCACTTCCTTCAGCACGTTGACAGCCAGCCGGCGGGTTGCCGGGCGACAGTTGCACAGCACCACCAGCGCCAGCCCCTCCACCACATGCAGCACCCCAGACAGCGGGGAGCGCTCCAGAGGCAGAGAGGGACAGCTGCTCCCGCCCTGCAGAGAGACAGAGAGAGAGAGAGAGATATACATATACAATATACACTACACACACTATACACTGCACACACTACGCACTATACCTATACACACACTATACACCACACACACTATACACTACACAGACTGCACATAGTGTACACTGCACACACTACGCACTATACCTATACACACACTATACACTAGAACACACTATACATCACACACACTATACACCACACACACTATACATCACACACACTATACACTAGAACACACTATACACCACACACACTATACACTAGAACACACTATACATCACACACACTATACACTAGAACACACTATACACTACACACACTATACCCACACACGCACCTGGCTCCGGTTGCTGGACTGCACAGCTTGCCTCCACTGGCTGATGAGCTGCAGCAGCATCTTGACGGCGTTGTCGAGCAGCGTGGGGTGGACGTCCGTAACCTCGCGCACAATGAAGTAGACGAAGCCCGACAGCACGTCCTCACGCCACTCAGGGAAGTCCACCATCAGCGCCTGCAGCGTGGTGAAGGCCAGGCCGCGCAGCTCCTCGTCCATGTGGATGGTCAGCCTGCAGGGGGCGACAGAGCACCGTTACGGTCCCCTGCTGTACACAGCACCGCTACTGCACAGTAGGGGGCGACAGAGCACATGATGAGTGACAGAGAGAAAAGAGAAGAAGAGAGAGGGAAGGAGAGAGCGAGGGAGTGGGAGAGGGAGAGAGATGAAGATAGAAAGGGAGTGAGAAAGGGAGTGGGAGAGGAGGGAGGGAGGGAGGGAGTGGGAGAGGGATGAAGATGGGAGATGAAGATGAGAGGGCAGTGTTTACTTGGCAAGCAGGTCGATGAGCTCCAGTCTGCTCATGCCGTCGGGGATCAGCCGGGGAATCGCTGCCACACATGTCCGGAACAGATCGATCTTCGGCTTCCTCTCCCCCCTGTGCCCAACACACACACACACACACACACACACACACACACACACGTGCACACACACGCATACGCGCGCAGACACGTGCACACACACAGACACACACGTGCACACAAACATACACACACACACAGACAGTTAGCATCTGATTATCATCTATGCCTGAAGGCCCAAAAATCCTCCAGTTTCTTACAGAAAGCCCAGATCATGTGACAAGGTGGTTTACAGTTAGAAGCAGCCTGATCATGTGACGGGGGAAACTCACGTGATCATGTCCTCGGGCTCCTTGTTGGACATCTGCACGTTGGTCATGCTCATTGGTCGGCCCACCTCCTTGTCCAGGTGGCGCAAGATGCTGTCGAGCGCCTTGCGGACTTGGGGGTAGTACAGGGACATGCCTAGGACAGCACAAAGCAGTCAACCCCCCACGGGTATACAGCACAAAGCAGTCAGCCCCCCCCCACAGGTACAAAGCAGTCAGCCCCCTCACAGGTACACCCTCAGGGCATTGTGGGAAACGCACCGATGACCTTGGCCTCCTCGTCAGTGAGCGTGGTGTTGAGGAAGATCTTCTTGACGCGCAGGGTGTTGCCGGACGGCAGGGTGACCCCGGTGGTGGGCATGGGCGGCTCGCCCTCCTTCTGCTGCAGGCTGTCAGCGATGACCAGGAAGGCCCGGAGCCCAACGTTCATCCTCTGCAAGGGGGAGAGGAGGGGGGGAGGGGGGGAAGGGGGGAGAGGGGGGAGGGGGAGAGAGGGGGGGAGGGGGAGGGAGAGAGGGAGAGAGGGGGGAGAGGGGGGGAGAGAGGGAGGGGGGGAGGGAGGGAGAGATCAGTCAGAGAGATCAGAGAACAGTCCAAGAGGAGTCAAACAAAGAGAGTGGAGTCAGGGAGAGAGAGAAAGGACGAGTGCTCATCAGAAGTGGAGTCAGAGGGAGAGAAACTCCCCTATTTATTAGGAGAACACCAGTGGGCCTATTTGAGGAACAACCAGTGAGCCTATTTGGGTAAGCCAAAATGTCTGTAAACTGTATGTCCATGCATATGTTCACGTGTTCAATGGTGTATGTTCTTTATATGTTCTTTTCTATGCTTTGGCAACATAAGTTGTATCTTGTCATGCCAATAAAGCATTCTGAATTGAACTGAATTGATCAGAAAGAGGGGAGGAGAGAGAAGCGGGCAGGCCTAGTCACCTCTGGATTTATGGTGAAGGTCTTGTGCGACTTCCCCACACAGAGGAGGTCATAAATGATCTCTTTCATGGCAAAATCCAGCCTTTCCTGGGGAGGAGAAGAACCGACAGGCAGAAATGAGAGGGGATGAGACAGAGTGAGTACAGAGACACAGCAGCAGCACAGTCACAGGGACCAGCTCAGCCAAACCCCCAAATCTGCCCCGATCTGCCCCGATCTGCCCCAACCTGCCTCGATCTGCCCCAACCTGCCCCAACCTGCCCCAACCTGCCCCGATCTGCCCCAACCTGCCCCAACCTGCCTCGATCTGCCCCGATCTGCCCCAACCTGCCTCGATCTGCCCCAACCTGCCCCAACCTGCCCCAACCTGCCCCAACCTGCCTCGATCTGCCCCAACCTGCCCCAACCTGCCTCGATCTGCCCCAACCTGCCCCAACCTGCCCCAACCTGCCCCAACCTGCCTCGATCTGCCCCAACCTGCCTCGATCTGCCCCAACCTGCCCCAACCTGCCCCAACCTGCCCCAACCTGCCTCGATCTGCCCCAACCTGCCTCAATCTGCCCCGATCTGCCCCAACCTGCCTCGATCTGCCCCAACCTGCCCCAACCTGCCCCAACCTGCCTCGATCTGCCCCAACCTGCCCCAACCTGCCCCAACCTGCCTCGATCTGCCCCAACCTGCCCCAACCTGCCTCGATCTGCCCCAACCTGCCTCAATCTGCCTCAACCTGCCCCCATCTGCCCCAACCTGCCTCGATCTGCCCCAACCTGCCCCGATCTGCCCCAACCTGCCTCGATCTGCCCCAACCTGCCCCAACCTGCCTCGATCTGCCCCAACCTGCCCCGATCTGCCCTGATCTGCCCTGATCTGCCCCAACCTGCCCCAACCTGCTCCGATCTACCCCAATCTGCCCCAATCTGCCCCAACCTGCCTCGATCTGCCCCAACCTGACCCGATCTGCCCTGATCTGCCCTGATCTGCCCCAACCTGCCCCAACCTGCCCCTACCTGCTCCGATCTATCCCAATCTGCCCCAACCTGCCCCAACCTGCCACGACCTGCCCCTACATGCCCCAACCTGCCTCGATCTGCCCCAATCTGCCCTAACCTGCCCCAACCTGCCTTGATCTGCCCCTACCTGCCCCAACCTGCCTCGATCTGCCCCAATCTGCCCCAATCTGCCCCAATCTGCCCCAATCTGCCCCAACCCACCTGAGCGATGAACTGGATGATCTTAACGAAGATGTTGAGGGGCGTGTCTCGAGGGACCACACTGCGGGACCCCTTGGGGAAAAGTGCTGAGACTATACTAAGCAAACGACTGAGAGAGAGAGAGAGAGAGAGAGAGAGAGAAGAAGGGGGGGGGGAGAGAGAGAGAGAGGGGTGAGTGTGTGTGCGTGCGTGTGCGTGCGTGCGTGCGTGAGTGTGTGTGTGTGTGCGGGTGTGCGAGTGTGTGCGTGTGAGTGAGTGTGCGTGCGTGCGTGCGTGCATGCGTGCGAGTGTGTGTGTGCGTGAGGGTGAGTGTGAGTGCGTGCATATGTGAGTGTGTGTGTGTATGTGAGTGTGTGTGTGTGTGTGTGTGTGTGTATGTGAGTATGAGTGTGAGTGTGTGTGAGTGTGAGTGTGAGTGTGGGTGCGTGTGAGTGTGTGTGAGTGTGGGTGTATGTGAGTGTCAGTGTGTGTGCGCGTGTGTATGTGAGAGTGTGTGCGTGTGAGTGTGTGTGTGAGAGTGTGAGTGTGTGTGTATGTGAGAGTGTGTGCGTGTGAGTGTGTGTGTGAGAGTGTGAGTGTATGTGAGTGTGTGTGCGTGTGTGTGCGCGTGTGTGCGTGTGAGTGTGTGTGTGAGAGTGTGTATGTGAGTGTGTTAGTGTGAGTGTGAGTGTGTGCGTGAGTGTGTATGTGAGTGTGTGTGTGTGCGTGTGAGTGTGTGCGTGTGTGTGTGTGTGTATGTGAGAGTGTGTGCGCGTGTGTGTGTGAGTGCATGTGAGTGTGTGTTTCTCACCTCTGAGTGACAGTGTTGCTCTCACACTTGATGCGGATGATGTATACCCAGAGCAGCCGGTACAGGGACTCCAGAGCCACGCGGGACATTTTGGGGTCCTTGTTCTGAGAGGGGAGATGGAGCACAAGGTCACCTTCACCCGGCACGCACACAACACTCCAGCACAGTGTCTGACGCCATAACACTGCATCTGTAACACCATAACACTGTACCTGTAACACCATAACACTGTACCTGTAACACCAGAACACTGTACCTGTAACACCATAACAGTGTATCTGTAACACCATAACACTGTACCTGTAACACCAGAACACTGCATCTGTAACACCATAACACTGCATCTGTAACACCATAACACTGCATCTGTAAGACCATAACACTGTACCTGTAAGACCATAACACTGTACCTGTAAGACCATAACAGTGTATCTGTAACACCATAACACTGTATCTAATACCATAACACTGCATATGTAACACCATAACACTGCATCTGAAACACCATAACAGAGTGTATCTGTAACACATGGTAACAGTGTATCTGTAACACATGGCAACAGTGTATCTGTAACACATGGCAACAGTGTATCTGTAACACATGGAAACAGTGTATCTGTAACACATGGTGACAGTGTATCTGTAAAACATGACAAGAGTGTATCTGTAACACATGACAAGAGTGTATCTGTAACACATGGTAACAGTGCATCTGTACTGAAATCACAATGAGCTCATGTCAAAAGGGGCAGAGAGCAATCCTACTGGACAACAATAAAAACCTGACACTGTTTGTTAAATTTCATTCTAATACAGTGTGTGAATACCTGGCAGTGTAATGTTACATTATGTTTCAATACTTGGCCGTGTAATGTTATGTTAAAGGTGTGAGGTTGTTAAGTACGTTTCTGGTCTTTAGCACGCACGCACACACGCACACACGCACAAGCACACGCACACACACAGCACAGAACCGCAGGCCCCCCCAGCCTGGGCGTGGCTGGGGGCAGGTGAGGGGCAGACTCACCTGTAGGGTCTCTATCTGTTTTCTGATACTGTTGTTTGATGGCATCTAGACCGAGTGAACGTAAGACAGCAGGAAACAGAGAGAAGGGGCGGGGCCACATGCAGGTTAGAACAAAGCGCAGGACAAAAACAACTAAAAACAGACAAACAGAAAAGACACAAAACCGCCCCACAGTGTGAACCCTCTGACCTCAGTGTGAACCCTCTGACCCTCTGACCTCAGTGTGAACCCTCTGACCCTCTGATCCCAGTGTGAACCCTCTGACCCTCTGACCCCAGTGTGAACCCTCTGATCCCAGTGTGAACCCTCTGACCTCAGTGTGAACCCTCTGACCCTCTGAACTCAGTGTGAACCCTCTGACCCCAGTGTGAACCCTCTGACCTCAGTGTGAACCCTCTGACCCTCTGACCTCAGTGTGAACCTTCTGACCCCAGTGTGAACCCTCTAACCGCAGTGTGAACCCTCTGACCCTCTGACCCCAGTGTGAACCCTCTGACCTTCTGACCACAGTGTGAACCCTCTGACCAGTGTGAACCCTCTGACCCCAGTATGAACCCTCTGACCTCAGTGTGAACCCTCTGACCCCAGTGTGAACCCTCTGACCCTCTGACCACTGTGTGAACCCTCTGACCCCAGTATGAACCTTCTGACCTCAGTGTGAACCCTCTGACCCTCTGACCCCAGTATGAACCTTCTGACCTCAGTATGAACCCTCTGACCCCAGTGTGAACCCTCTGACCCGCTGACCCCAGTGTGAACCCTCTGACCCTCTGACCCCAGTATGAACCCTCTGACCCTCTGACCCCAGAGTGAACACTCTGACCTCCAGGGATGTGCTTTGAGTGGAGGTAAAATCGAGCAGGACTCAACACAAGCAGGATGCAGCACGCATGCACAGCATGGGGGGGGGGTTTAGGGATGAGGGGTTAAAGGTTAGGGGTCAGCGAGGAGCAAGGATTGATTTTGGGGGCAGAGGTGAGCAGTTGGTTAGGGGGTGGGAAAAGAGGAACCTAATTTAAGCCACAATCAACAGTGCCCCATGGTGTCCAGGAGGACTACTATCCCCCACACCTCATAACCAAAGGCTTGCTCAGAATCACACACATACAAAATCACAGCAACACAGCACTGCATGACAAACCAGCACAGAGAACGCAATGCCATTCATCTGGGATTCAACTGTGATTGACCTGTCAATGGTTGGCAATTGATCTATGATTGGTTTGCGATTGACCTGTGATTAGTTTGTGACTAATCTGTGATTTCTGTTCGATTGATCTGTGATTGGTTTGCAATTGACCTTTGATTGGTTTGTGATTGACCTGTGATTGGTTTGTGATTGATCAGTTATTTGTTTGTGATTGATCAGTTATTGGTTTGTGATTGATCAGTTATTGGTTTGCGATTGATCTGTGATTGGTTTGCGATTGATCTGTGATTGGTTTGCGATTTATCAGTTATTGGTTTGTGATTGATCTGTGATTGGTTTGCGATTGATCTATGATTGATTTGCGATTGATCTGTGATTAGGCTGCAGACTATTCCACCAAGCAACATCACTGGCACACCAAAATACATCCATATAAGAAACACTGCCCCCTGCTGGTATCTATACATCATATCTCCCCATTCCCCATCACAGCAGCGTTTAAACAGATGCTATTACACCGAGTGGTGTTCATATTATACGTAAAACACATAAAACACATTGCCGGGTTAATGGTGTTCACACTATGTCAAGAATATTGGGTTAATGATACTGTATGTAAATAAAGTGGTGGGTAAATGGTGTTCATGCACTAGATAAAGGAAATGTTGGGTTAATGATACTGTATGTAAATAAAGTGTTGGGTAAATGGTGTTCAGACTGTATGCAAATAATTGTTGGGTTAATGGTGTTAATACTGTATGTAAATGAAGTGTTGGGTTATCACAGGTGTGAAGCTGTACCTTCAGGTGAGACAGGCAGTTCTGCAGGAATATGTGCCAGTTGTTGAGGAAGAACTGCTTCTGACTGACACAAAGCAAGCAGGTCACCAAGGGATACAGCGCCTAGAGAAAGAGAGGGAGGGGGGCAGGGGGGAGAGGAGAAAGGGGGGTAAGGAGGGGGCAGATTGATACATCTTGTAGAATAGTGCAGTGTAAATCTGCAGTGTAACAGCAGCAGAAGCTCCTGCTGTTCAGTGCTGAGTTTACACACTCAGATCAGGGGCTACCTGTACCCCCCCCCCCCCATACAAACTTACCAGAGAGTGCTTCTTCCTGGAGCTGAGGTCAAAGGTCGTCTGGTAGAGCATTTCTACAAAGTTTTTCAAACACGGCACGTTGACTTCATTTTTAACTGCCTATGGGCGGAGAGAGAAAGGGAGAGGGAGAGAGGGAGAGAGAGTGAGAGTGTGAAAGAGAGAGAGAGAGAGAGAGATATAGAGAGAGAGTGAGAGATATACAGAAACAGTTTCTATGGTGTAAACATGGCCCAAGACCATAGACTGTAGAAAAAAAGAACAAATGGTGTACAGTCTAACAGGCCTGCTCTCTATGGTGTAGAATCTAGCAGGCCTCCTCTCTATGGTGTATAATCTAGCAGGCCTGCTCTCTATGGTGTAGAATCTAACATGCCTGCTCTCTATGGTGTATAATCTAGGAGGCCTGCTCTCTATGGTGTAGAATCTAGCAGGCCTCCTCTCTATGATGTAAAATCTAGCAGGCTTGCTCTCTATGGTGTACAGTCTAACAGGCCTGCTCTCTATGGTGTAGAATCTAGGAGGCCTGCTCTCTATGGTGTAGAATCTAGGAGGCCTGCTCTCTATGGCGTAGAATCTAGCAGGCCTGCTCTCTACGGCGCACAATCTAACAGGTCTGCTCTCTATGGCGTATCATCAAGTAGGCCTGCTCTCTATGGTGTACAGTCTAACAGGCCTGCTCTCTATGGTGTACAGTCTAACAGGCCTGCTCTCTATGGTGTACAGTCTAACAGGGCTGCTCTCTATGGTGTAGAATCCAGCAGGCCTGCTTTCTATGGCGCACAATCTAATGGGCCTGCTCTCTATGGTGTTTGATACTCACAGCAGCAACAGGGATGAGAATCTCCACAAAGAGGCCAGCCAGAGCGTGCTTAATGTCCTTATCCTTCACCTCCAGGAAATACTGCGCGCACTCCTGCAGACAGACAGACAGACAGACAGGCAGGCAGGCAGGCAGGCACACACGCACGTACACACGCACGCACGCAAACACGCACGCACGCGCACACACACCACAAAATCTTTGTGATGGAGAAACTTGAGTTGTTCACAGAGAATTGTACTTACAAAAAAATTTGATGATTTAACAATTATTCAGGCTAAAAAATGTTTTAAAATGTTTATATATTTACAATATATTGCGAAACTTTACGCTCAGCATCCAGAAACTGCACTCTCCCGTAACGCACCTCCACCCTCATATCTGCTACAATGCACTGAATTCTGGGAAATCAGGCACTGGGGTAAGTGGTGCCTAAAACTGTTCATTGTTTGCTGCTTGTCATGTGAGGACACAACGTAAAGTGCTGATTTTTCGGGGGGTGCTCTGTCCTACCATTAAGTTACCCAAATCTCGAAAAGTGCTAACAGCTGCCATATATGCAGCTAACCCATACCAACTCCTAACAGCCGAATACACACACACCACTAACCCAAACCAGCCACTAAACTCCATCCACACGCAGAGCTAGCCCATGCAAAACGCTACCTGTTACGCTCACGGCCTGCGGACACATTGACCCTGGAACCCGGCTCACAGCCAGCGGAGCAGAGCGCTCCCGCTCACCTGCATGAACTGGAAGGACGCCTCAAAGTCCTCCACAGGGTACATCTTGACGCGGAAGAACTTCATGCCCATGATGAGGCTGATAACACTCTGCACCACGTGGGGACTCTGCTCCTTCTGACGCAGCTCCTTCAGCTCCGTCATGAACTTCTTACGCACCGCCTGGAACCTGCGCGTGCACACACACACACACACACACACACACACACACACACACACACATCAGCTAATGAAGCACACACACACACACACACATCAGCTAATGAAGCACACATACACATCCACCACCTACTGAAGTGCACGCACTCACACACGTACACACACATGCAATAATCACAAAATAGTGATTAAAAAGAGGGGCAAGAGAGGGCAAAATAAAGGAGAGAGAGAGAGAAACAGAGAGAAACAGAAGGAGACAGAGAGAGAGAAACAGAGAGAAACAGCAGGAGACAGAGAGAGAGAAAGAGAGAAAGAGTGGGAGAGAGATGGGGAGAGTTACTTTGACTGTGTGAGGACGCCGATGACTTCTGCATACAGGTCGGCGATGATGTGCACGTTGCCAGTGTTGGGCCCCGAATACCTGCCAAACATACACACACACACACACACACACACACACACACACACACACACACCGTTAGTGATGCAGAGATGGGTATCACACACAAACTTGATAACCTGATAAAGCATCATACATCTGTGTGCATGTGTGTGTGCGCGCGTGTGTGTGTGTGTGTGTGTGTGTGTGTTTGCATGTGTGTGTGTGCATGTGTGCGCGTGCGTGTGTGTGTGTGTGTGCGCGCATGTGTGAGGGTGTGTGTGCATGCGTGTGCGTGTGCGCGCATGTGTGTATATGCTTGTACTGTACAGCTTGTTTAAACTCACCCCTCCTTGTGTTTAAAGTGCTTGAATGCCAGGTTGAGAACTTCATGAACTAAAGCATCTGGCACAGGATGCAGAGGAATCTGAGGAGTAAATATTCAGCAAAAGAAATAAACACAGCTACTACACACACACACACGCACACAGAGACAGACACACACACGCACACACACACAGGAACTCACCTGTTTTAAAACCTCCACTGAAACTAAACAAAAAATAAAATCTATGGCTAAATCTCGCCGTTCCAGTAGGTAGTCTTTGTCCCGATGCTGCTCATCTCTGACAAGGGCAAAGATGGGAAAATAAGAAACACTCAGTTTACAGACAGAGAGACAGGCAAAAAATTACAATTACACACACACACACACACTCAC
Organism: Anguilla pacifica; assembly: GCA_039654925.1. Classification (NCBI taxonomy): domain Eukaryota; kingdom Metazoa; phylum Chordata; class Actinopteri; order Anguilliformes; family Anguillidae; genus Anguilla; species Anguilla pacifica. Next base: position 70,284,225 of record CM077287.1, read on the forward strand.
AGACACTCACAGACACACACATACACAGACAGACACAGACAGACACAGACAGACACAGACACACACACACACACACACACACACACACACAGAGTAGCTGGTTCTGCCGATGCTTACCCTTTGGACTTGGTGCTGGCGCGGGGTCGGTACTCATAGGACTCGTCCTCTGTGCCGCTTTGGCGCCGGTACCAATCAAACAGCGTGCGCAGCAGCGAGGGCAAACAGTGTTCCGCTATCGAGCTCATAGAGCTTATTAACTGCAAAACACCACAGTAAACATCATACCCACAGAGTTCCACACACCACACAATAAACATCATACCCACAGAGTTCCACACTCCACACAATAAACATCATACCCACAGAGTTCCACACTCCACACAATAAACATCATACCCACAGAGTTCCACACACCACACAATAAACATCATACCCACAGAGTTCCACACACCACACAATAAACATCATAACCACAGAGTTCCACACTCCAGCTCACGCCCTCACAGCGCAAGCAGTGAAAGCAGCTCAGGTTTGTGTGCAATGGTGCTTCACAGGTTCGCTAGCACTGGTGCTTCACA
>CM077287.1:70289802-70292302 GCA_039654925.1 Anguilla pacifica
CAGTATGATTGGACGCATTTCTGCTATACACCTAAATGCACAGATCTGAGTGGTGAATCGGACTCATGCAGGCAACACTTCCTGTGCCAAGGAATCCTGGGAAGTTAAATATGGAGGCTTGTTGGCTCCAAGCGTTCAGTAATCGGCCTCATTTCCTAAAGCATGCACACGGATCCGACACCACAGATATGACACATTAGCATGCACACACATGCATGCGCACGCACACGCACACTCACACACACACACACACACACTCACACTCACACACTCTCTCTCTCACCTACCCACACACACACACACACACACACACCCTCTCACTCACACGCACGCAAGGTTTTGTGTTGTACTCACCAGGGGTTCGGCCATCACCACCTCGATCTTTTTCTCGGCGAGCACGGCAAACTCGGTGAAGAGGCTTTTGATGACGTACTCGCCCGGTTTGAGCTCGGGGTCGATGGTGATGTTAGACATGCTGGCGCTGCGTTTCTCCCTGCCAGGGGTGTGTCCTGCCGTAACACGCCGTCTACTCACAGTGCTGCCCGGAGCCGGGGCTGGGGGGGGGGGGGGGGGGGGGGGAAGGGACAAACACACACACGTCAGCAGGGCTTCATAAACACTCACACAAACACCACGATAGAATCTGCTCAGGCCTGTACTCCACTTTCCCCTTTACAAAGGACAACGCAGCAATACACTCTGCACCGACTTACAACACACACCGACACAGCAATACATTCTCCACCAACTCACAACACACACCGACACAGCAATACACTCTGCACCAACTTACAACACACACTGACACAGCAATACACTCTGCACCGACTTACAACACACACCGACACAGCAATACATTCTGCACCAACTCACAACACACACCGACACAGCAATACACTCTGCACCAACTCACAACACACACCGACACAGCAATGCACTCTGCACCAACTTACAACACACACTGACACAGCAATACACTCTGCACCAACTTACAACACACACCAACACAGCAATACATTCTGCACCAACTCACAACACACACTGACACAGCAATACACTCTGCACCAACTCACAACACACACCGACACAGCAATGCACTCTGCACCAACTTACAACACACACTGACACAGCAATGCACTCTGCACCAACTTACAACACACACTGACACAGCAATACACTCTGCACCAACTTACAACACACACTGACACAGCAATACACTCTGCACCAACTTACAACACACACTGACACAGCAATACACTCTGCACAAACTTACAACACACACTGACACAGCAATACACTCTGCACCGACTTACAACACACACCGACACAGCAATACATGCAGTCTCACACGATAGGACACGGACACGCAATATAATGCTTCTTAGTTGCATGGAATGCAGTAGTAGGTGTGCACTGTATCGTGAGTGTGTGTACATGTGTTAAAGTGTGACGGCTTCATGTGTCCTGCTGTGGCCTGTGGGTTTCCATGGGAACAACAGGACAAAAGCAGTAGGGAATATGCACAGGGGCACTGTGGGTCTGACTGTACAGGGTCTGACTGCGCAGGGTCTAACTGTGCAGGGTCTGACTGTGCAGGGTCTGACTGCACAGGGGCACAGTGGGTCTGACTGTACAGGGTCTGACTGCACAGGGGCACAGTGGGTCTGACTGCGCAGGGTCTAACTGCGCAGTGGCACTGTGGGTCTGACTGCGCAGGTTCTACTTGTGCAGGGAAACTGTGGGTCTGACTGCGCAGGGTCTGACTGCGCAGTGGCACTTTGGGTCTGACTGCGCAGGGGACTCTGAAAAACTCCTTTGTTTAGGAGGTTACACAAGCCACCATGGCATCACATGCACAGCTTTCAGCAGCCAATCAATAACCAGCCCCGCCCCCCATGGCAGGGCCCTTCACAGCACTGAGAGGCCAGCAGTATCTGTACTTTTCCACTCAAAAACAGAACAAATATGCAAAGCATTCTCTTCTACCAAGTCACCCTCTCTCTTCCTCTCATTCTCTCTCCTTTCCTCTCATTCGCTCCCTCTCTCTCTCACTCTGTGCCACTCTTTCTCTGTCCACTCCCTCCCTCACTCTTTCTTCTTCTCATTCTCTTCCTCAAGCTCTTTCCCTCTCTGTACGTTTCCCCACATCATCTCAGAAAACAAGCCCATACAGAATCACTACTCAGCTAAAAACTGCACATCATATCTGAACCATGTCAGCCCAGCCTGCAGACTGTGCACAGCACAGATCCATGTGTCAGCACAGCGTGCAGACTGTGCACAGCACAGATCCATGTTTCAGCGCAGCCAGAGAGGAACACCTCAGCACACACCCTGATGATCTGATCGCAAGTATTTGTTGCAGGAGGGTCAGCTTAGAGGACGTACAGGACAGCAGGCCAGCAATATTACCCAAAATCTCTCTCTCACACACACGCACACACTCACGCGCACACTGCGCACACACACACTCACGCGCACGCACACACACACAGACATA
>CM077287.1:70297302-70314802 GCA_039654925.1 Anguilla pacifica
TCAGCACCAAATATCATCAGCAAAATAATTAAAATTATTTTCTAAAAATAAGCATACCATCTAATAAAACAAGCACACACTCCATGTCTGTACATACACACTTGCAGTTTCTCTCTCGTGCACATACACACACACACACACACACACACACACACACACACGCGCTTGTCAAGCCCATCACTGCACTCTTTCAAAGCCGGTGCTGATGACATCACCCATGAGTTATGCAAAGCAAGAGCGCTTCTGCTAGGTCACCAGCAGCTGGTCCACAAAGGCAGCACTGTCTCCAGCCTCTACGCTGCAGTCACAATGACATCACCTCTGACCACAGCACAAAAAACCTGCTTCATTTACAGCACAAACAGAGCACAGGCACAAAAACCTGCTTCATTTACAGAACTAACACAGCACAGGCACAAAAACCTGCTTCATTTACAGCACAGGCACAAACAGAGCATAGGCATAAAAACCTGCTTCATTAACAGCACAAACAGAGCACAGGCACAAAAACCTGCTTCATTTACAGAACAAACACAGCACAGGCACAAAAACCTGCTTCATTTACAGCACAGGCACAAACAGAGCACCGGCACAAAAACCTGCTTCATTTACAGAACAAACACAGCACAGGCACACAAACCTGCTTCATTAACAGCACAAACACAGCACAGGCACAAAAACCGGCTTCATTTACAGAACAAACACAGCACAGGCACACAAACCTGCTTCATTAACAGCACAAACAGAGCACAGGCACAAAAACCTGCTTCATTTACAGAACAAACACATCACAGGCACAAAAACCTGCTTCATTTACAGAACAAACACAGCACAGGCACAAAAACCTTCTTCATTCACAGCACAAACAGAGCACAGGCACAAAAACCTGCTTCATTTACAGAACTAACACAGCACAGGCACAAAAACCTGCCTCATTTACAGCACAGGCACAAACAGAGCACAGGCACAAAAACCTGCTTCATTTACAGCACAAACACAGCACAGGCACAAAAACCTGTTTCATTAACAGCACAAACAGAGCACAGGCACAAAAACCGGCTTCATTTACAGAACAAACACAGCACAGGCACAAAAACCGGCTTCATTTACAGCACAAACAGAGCACAGGCACAAAAATCTGCTTCATTTACAGCACAAACAGAGCACAAGCACAAAAACCTTCTTCATTCACAGCACAAACACAGCACAGGCACAAAAACCTGCTTCATTTACAGCACAGGCAGAAACCAGCACAGGCACAGAAACCTGCTTCATTCACAGCACAAAAGCAGCACAGGCAGCCACCATGCTTAGGGGCCTGGCACTGCACCGCAGGGCTGCAACAAAACCGCTATCCACTGTGCTAAGCTAGTGCTGCACTGCACACTGTCACAATGCTAGCGCTGCACACTGCCACTAAGCTAGCGCTGCACACTGCTGCTATGCTAGTGCTGCACACTGCCGCTAAGCTAGCGCTGCACTGCACACTGCCGCTAAGCTAGCGCTGCACACTGCCGCTAAGCTAGCGCTGCACACTGCCGCTAAGTTAGCAGGCAGTTCAGCAGCAGTGCAGCAGAGTCGAGCCGAGCGCGGATTAGCAGCAGCAGTACCTTTGAGGTGGGTCTGTTTGCAGGGGGGCATGGTCGGGGCTGTGGCGGGCTCCTGGGGACCCTCGTCGATTGCCAGACCCTTGGACAGCCGAGCGAGATGCCTGACCCGCAGCCGCCGAGGGGCCACATCGCGCAAAGCCTCGCCCGTCTCCAAAACCTCCTCCCCCAACACGGCCACAGGCAACAGACTCTTCAGGAAGTCCATGAGTCCGTCTGCACAGGCTCACAAGCGCTCCACACACGCTCCTGAAGATGAGTCCGTCTGCACACGCTCACAAGCGCTCCACACAAGTGAACCTCAGGCCACACCTGGGCTCCCAACCCTAGCCCTAACGCCCAGTACACTCCGCCTGCCAAACAGAAGGACCACACAACGGAGGGAAGGAACGACAGAGCAACCGTGGAAAGGCATCTGAACCACTGGGGAACGAGTGAAGAGTGGAGGAGGGTGTGGCACCAGCCCACAGCACTGCTGCTCACTGATAACCCTAATCACACACACACACACACACACACACACACACACACTACATTACAGTCATTCAGCTGATGATCTTATCCACAGCAACTGAAAACAGCTGCACTCATTCTAACACACTTAAAAGCACAATAAAAACAGAGCCTACACACAGAGCACACACACACACACACACACACACACACACACACACACACACACACAGAGTATAAGCATGGCAGTAAGGAGTGAGGCATCTCATTAGTGCATTTTATACCCTCACAGCCCTCACAGTGCACACACACACGCTCTTGCAGACTTGTGGAAATGACGCAGAGCACTTCAGACGTCACAGTACGCAAGAATGAATCCCGCGAGGGCTGAACGCGCTGGTGTGGAGCGCACACATTAGCATACAGCCTGACACACAGCCAGGAGAGCGCACGCTAGCATACAGCCTGACACACAGCCAGGAGAGCGCACGCTAGCATACAGCCTGACACACAGCCAGGAGAGCGCACGCTAGCATACAGCCTGACACACAGCCAGGAGAGCGCACGCTAGCATACAGCCTGACACACAGCCAGGAGAGCGGACGCTAGCATACAGCCTGACACACAGCCAGGAGAGCGGACGCTAGCATACAGCCTGACAAACAGCCAGGAGAGCGCACGCTAGCATACAGCCTGACACACAGCCAGGAGAGCGCACGCTAGCATACAGCCTGACACACAGCCAGGAGAGCGCACGCTAGCATACAGCCTGACACACAGCCAGGAGAGCGCACGCTAGCATACAGCCTGACACACAGCCAGGAGAGTGCACGCTAGCATACAGCCTGACACACAGCCAGGAGAGCGCACGCTAGCATACAGCCAGACACACAGTGAGGAGAGCACACATTAGCAAACAGCCAGACACACAGTGAGGAGAGCGCACGCTAGCATACAGTCTGACACACAGCCAGGAGAGCGCACGCTAGCATACAGCCTGACACACAGGCAGGAGAGCGCACGCTAGCATACAGCCTGACACACAGCCAGGAGAGCGCACGTTAGCATACAGCCTGACACACAGCCAGGAGAGCGCACGCTAGCATACAGCCTGACACACAGCCAGGAGAGCGCACGCTAGCATACAGCCTGACACACAGCCAGGAGAGCGCACGCTAGCATACAGCCTGACACACAGCCGGAGAGCGCACGCTAGCATACAGCCTGACACACAGCCAGGAGAGCGCACGCTAGCATACAGCCTGACACACAGCCAGGAGAGCGCACGCTAGCATACAGCCTGACACACAGCCAGGAGAGTGCACGCTAGCATACAGCCTGACACACAGCCAGGAGAGCGCACGCTAGCATACAGCCTGACACACAGCCAGGAGAGCGGACGCTAGCATACAGCCTGACACACAGCCAGGAGAGCGGACGCTAGCATACAGCCTGACAAACAGCCAGGAGAGCGCACGCTAGCATACAGCCTGACACACAGCCAGGAGAGCGCACGCTAGCATACAGCCTGACACACAGCCAGGAGAGCGCACGCTAGCATACAGCCTGACACACAGCCAGGAGAGCGCACGCTAGCATACAGCCTGACACACAGCCAGGAGAGTGCACGCTAGCATACAGCCTGACACACAGCCAGGAGAGCGCACGCTAGCATACAGCCTGACACACAGCCAGGAGAGCGCACGCTAGCATACAGCCTGACACACAGCCAGGAGAGCGCACGCTAGCATACAGCCTGACACACAGCCAGGAGAGCGCACGCTAGCATACAGCCTGACACACAGCCAGGAGAGCGGACGCTAGCATACAGCCTGACACACAGCCAGGAGAGCGGACGCTAGCATACAGCCTGACAAACAGCCAGGAGAGCGCACGCTAGCATACAGCCTGACACACAGCCAGGAGAGCGCACGCTAGCATACAGCCTGACACACAGCCAGGAGAGCGCACGCTAGCATACAGCCTGACACACAGCCAGGAGAGCGCACGCTAGCATACAGCCTGACACACAGCCAGGAGAGCGCACGCTAGCATACAGCCTGACACACAGCCAGGAGAGCGCACGCTAGCATACAGCCTGACACACAGCCAGGAGAGCGCACGCTAGCATACAGCCAGACACACAGTGAGGAGAGCACACATTAGCAAACAGCCAGACACACAGTGAGGAGAGCGCACGCTAGCATACAGCCTGACACACAGCCAGGAGAGCGCACGCTAGCATACAGCCTGACACACAGCCAGGAGAGCGCACGCTAGCATACAGCCTGACACACAGCCAGGAGAGCGCACGCTAGCATACAGCCTGACACACAGCCAGGAGAGCGCACGCTAGCATACAGCCTGACACACAGCCAGGAGAGCGCACGCTAGCATACAGCCAGACACACAGTGAGGAGAGCACACATTAGCAAACAGCCAGACACACAGTGAGGAGAGCGCACGCTAGCATACAGTCTGACACACAGCCAGGAGAGCGCACGCTAGCATACAGCCTGACACACAGGCAGGAGAGCGCACGCTAGCATACAGCCTGACACACAGCCAGGAGAGCGCACGTTAGCATACAGCCTGACACACAGCCAGGAGAGCGCACGCTAGCATACAGCCTGATACACAGCCAGGAGAGCGCACGCTAGCATACAGCCTGACACACAGCCAGGAGAGCGCACGCTAGCATACAGCCTGATACACAGCCAGGAGAGCACACGCTAGCATACAGCCTGACACACAGCCAGGAGAGCGCACGCTAGCATACAGCCTGATACACAGTGAGGAGAGCACACGCTAGCATACAGTCTGACACACAGCCAGGAGAGCGCACGCTAGCATACAGCCTGACACACAGCCAGGAGAGCGCACGCTAGCATACAGCCTGACACACAGCCAGGAGAGCGCACGCTAGCATACAGCCTGACAAACAGCCAGGAGAGCGCACGCTAGCATACAGCCTGACACACAGCCAGGAGAGCGCACGCTAGCATACAGCCTGACACACAGCCAGGAGAGCGGACGCTAGCATACAGCCTGACACACAGCCAGGAGAGCGCACGCTAGCATACAGCCTGACAAACAGCCAGGAGAGCGCACGCTAGCATACAGCCTGACACACAGCCAGGAGAGCGCACGCTAGCATACAGCCTGACACACAGCCAGGAGAGCGCACGCTAGCATACAGCCTGACACACAGCCAGGAGAGCGCACGCTAGCATACAGCCTGACACACAGCCAGGAGAGCGCACGCTAGCATACAGCCTGACACACAGGCAGGAGAGCGCACGCTAGCATACAGTCTGACACACAGCCAGGAGAGCGCACGCTAGCATACAGCCTGACACACAGCCAGGAGAGCGCACGCTAGCATACAGCCTGACACACAGCCAGGAGAGCGCACGCTAGCATACAGCCTGACACACAGCCAGGAGAGCGCACGCTAGCATACAGCCTGACACACAGCCAGGAGAGCGCACGCTAGCATACAGCCTGACACACAGCCAGGAGAGCGCACGCTAGCATACAGCCTGACACACAGCCAGGAGAGCGGAGTTTCATCACACTAAACTGAGAGAAGGGCCAACACAGCCCCCTACTGCCAGATGAAGGAAGCACAGAGTGCACAATTTAAGGTCTTACAGTACCCGAGTCTGCATCATCCAGGGTGAGGAAGAGAGAGGGAGAGAAGGAGAGGGAAAGAGATAGGGTGATGGAGGGAAAGAGGGAAAGAGATAGGGTGATGGAGGGAGAGAGGGAGAGGGAGAGGTGGTGATGGAGGGAGAGAGGGTAAGGGAGAAAATGAGAGGGAAAGAGAGGGTGATGGAGGCAGAGAAGGAGAGAGGGAGAGAATGGGAGAGGGAGAGAGGGTGAAGTCACACGGGGAGCCAGCCCAGTCCAGTGGGGCAGAACAATAGAAGAGAGAGCTGGCCCAGATGCTATCAGTAGAGGAATGTGCGGGAGGAAGTGCAGGAACAATAGCGCCTTTCTGCTGCTACGCTCACACGCCTGAGAAACAGGAAGAGCAGTGGCCGGCTCCGCCCCCTCCGCGCCCCGCCCCCCTGCACCCCACCTGCCCGTTACCCAGGATCTGCAGCGCCTCCGTTAGCCACCTAACTCCCCCCCTTCAGAGTCCCTGCTGCTGCTCATTCTCACCGCCCTGAGGTCATCACCTGCCCCGCCCCATCAGTCACCCACCTGCTGACCAATCGCCGGTTGGAAGAGGAAATGCTTCCACTGCTTTCTCATGATCCCCCCCCCCCCCAAAGTTCACCAAACAAAACACACCAGGCCACTCTCTCCTAACAAAACACACTCCACTAAACAAAACACACCAGGCCACTCTCTCCTACCAAACACACTCCACTAAACAAAACACACCAGGCCACTCTCTCCTACCAAACACACTCCACTAAACAAAACACACCAGGCCACTCTCTCCTAACAAACACACTCCACTAAACAAAACACACCAGGCCACTCTCTCCTAACAAACACACTCCACTAAACAAAACACACCAGGCCACTCTCTCCTAACAAACACACTCCACTAAACAAAACACACCAGGCCACTCTCTCCTAACAAACACACTCCACTAAACAAAACACACCAGGCCACTCTCTCCTACCAAACACACTCCACTAAACAAAACACACCAGGCCACTCTCTCCTACCAAACACACTCCACTAAACAAAACACACCAGGCCACTCTCTCCTAACAAACACGCTCCACTAAACAAAACACACCAGGCCACTCTCTCCTACCAAACACACTCCACTAAACAACACACACCAGGCCACTCTCTCCTCACAAACACACTCCAATAAACAAAACACACCTGCCCACTCTCTCTTAAGCACGCTTCACCAAACAAAAACACATCAGCCCACTGTCTCCTAACAAGCACACTTCACCAATGCAGATTGGGTCTCCACTGACAAACGCACCATCTGTCCATGTAAGTGGCCACACAGAGTTTGCTCACTCACTCACTAACAAATTCAGTTTATACATGAAATATACTCTACCTTGAATAAGGACATATTTGTGAAAACCCAGCAACAATTACATTTCCAACACACACACACACCTACCTTAGGTCCATAGAGAAGTGGCAGCAGGGTTAGGGTTAGGGTTAAACTTCAGATACTTTGGGTACAGGGATCTGCAATGACAGAACATTACTGTTAGCCTTCCCATTAGTGTCCCTCTAATCCTGATCCTGATTCTACTAATCAAGGTGCTTAGCAATGACACCAGTGGTTGATTAGTACAATCAGGTGTGTGCACCCACATTGGCCCTTTCTGGATAAGACTGGGGACCCCAGCTCTAAAACATGAAAAGCACCTAATTAAGAAAAATGAACAGCTTGTTAAAATTCTGGGATTGTTTGCATTACACCAGACATAATGAGCCACATGTCATCCAAAAAGTTCTAATTTTGACTCATCTGTCCATAGAACATTAACCCCAAAAGCAAGGGGATCATCCAGATGCTTTCGTGATAATGTGGAATGAGCTCTGATGTTTCTTTTGGTCAGCAGTAATTTGTCAAATTTGTGGGGACTACTTCACTTTCATGGCAAAGAATGAGTTCAACAGGGCCTGCCTGATCAGGCAATCAGGCAAATGAAAAATTAGAGCCAATTCACAATTCAGTTCCCCCACAGGAGAAGCCAGTGATCTGGGCTTAGAGATTAACGTCACTGGTGATGAATCTGGGTCGGGGTAAACTTTGTTTCCCCATTTTGGGATAACAAAGTTCACGCTGACCTTGATGGTGATGAAATGTGTTTGGTACCGCTAAACTAGCACAGAAGCGCAGCAGTGAGAAGAAAAAGGTGGGGTAAAGGTTACAAGGTGGTTGTCAAGGTTACCAAACCACTGACTAATCACAGAATAGAAATGTTCATACGGTACATCCTGGACCAAAACTCCACGGATGTGCAACACCAAAGATGCAGGAATGTGCACTCTAATACTAATACTAACAACCAGACAGTCAAAATGTGCAAAGCAACAGCCAACCAGAGACAATCAAAATGTGGAGAAACCGTTGTCAAGCAAAACTCTGGTTGGTAGTTGTTATGTAAAACTCTGGTTGGTAGCTCTATTCGCACTGTTGTTAAGCAAAAACCTCTGGTCGTTAATTCTATGAATACAATGATGCTATCAAGAAAAAATAGTTCCTTCTCGTTTTATACCATACAATTAGCACCAACTTTGGTCATTTCTGTCATTACATTATTTAATAAAACTGCATGAAACCATAAGTCCATCAAATTAATCTCCCTAGCACTGTCTTGCTTTTTAAATGGTGTGGTCGCGCAGTGTATACATAACGTCTTTCTAAGACCCTCTGAAACGGGTTTTGAATGCCAGCTAGCTTTATGATAGGTTCGCAGTCACTTGTCACCTAGCCAATATTAAAATTCTTGGTTTTAGGTCAGAATGGTCTCACAGCATGCTTGTTATCCCAACTAGCTAGCTAACTATTGAATTGTATTCAAAACAGCGGTTACTATAAACGCAATTGTTCACAAACATACGGATGAAAATGCGTCCGTAGCCATGAGTTAAATGCGTAACGCCTATTCTACTGTCCAAAGAAGGGACAATTCCGATTTGTAAAGCTAGCAACAGTAACTAGAAATGTGATTCAACGTTGCCATCAATTCTGAAATTGGACATTGAAAACGGGAGGGGATGTAACAACAATTCAAAAGCGAAAGTTGCTGTATAAACTGCTTTAGAATGCTGGATTTTGTAGCACACTGATTTTTAGAACTGTTAAAAGGCCAAGGTGTCCCTTTACTGAGAAATAATGCCCACCCTTGGACCAATCAGAATCGAGTATTCAGCGTTGTATAATGAAATTTGATCTCCTTGTTGCCGGCATCGGAACTAAATTGCGCAGGCTTGTCAAGGTTATTTTTTCTTTTTTTTTTGCACTCAGACACTATAGTGGCTCCGTTTATAAACAAACATAATATTATGTTAATCACGTCGTCATATTGTTTATTACCAATGCAATACAAGTTTGATTTAGCGGCGTCGGTACAAGTTGCTGATGTAGGCTACTTTTTCATTTGCCAGTAGGCTACGTCTCATAATGACAAATGCCGGTTCAGTCAGTTTGCATAAAAACAAACCGGTTTAAGCTCATACACCGGACCGGACCGGACCGGACCTGACCGGCAAAACCGGAAACCGACCCAACCCTAGGATAGAGGAATCCAGGCAGCATATATTAGGCAAACGGAATGTCCTTATTCAGTCAAGCGTCAGTTTAAAGCCACGTCAATAACAGAGGTGGATCCACAGGTCGAACATTTATACGCCACGCGTTCCAGAAAAAAACTTCCGCAAAGGATGCACTTGAGTTTCCTCACTCAAGCCTCCTAGCTCCATACTCCTAGCAGCATGCAACAGGTGGAAATGTCCTTAAAGATGGCAAACCTCAGTTCTTTTCCAAGTCAGTTGAGGAGACAAGGAAGGATAAAAGAAGCGATTGGAAAGAGCCCCAAGTGTCTTGTTTTACTAAGTGTGCCTTTTTGGCTTTTTGACTTATCACTGCAGGCAGGAGGCCTCTGCAGAGAGACTGAGGAACTGCCCCGCTGTTCTTATTCATCCAGCATGTCTGAGGACTCACACTGAGACGCTGCGGGCGGTGTGGTCAGCTACAGCGGAGAATGTCTGTGACACTGCGGACTGCACTCCGAATTATGCTCCGGACGCTGCACTTATCAAAACGACTCCAGCGTGGCTGAAAATAGGTTTCCTACTACACAAGTGCAAACGGGGAAAAGTGGGCACAGTCAGGGCCCGGCTGGCTTAAAAGGCCTGGCAACAAACCTGCCCTCCCCACTAACCCTAACCCTAACCCAACAAACCTGCCCTCCCCACTAACCCTAACCCAACAAACCTGCCCTCCCCACTAACCCTAACCCAACAAACCTGCCCTCCCCACTACGCTGCTAATTAATGCTCAGAGGATTCACAGAGAAGCTGACAAACATCTTTGTCACTGAGGCCCCAAAGGAAAAACAGGGTAGCCTGCATTACTGCCTGCAGAGAAAAGTGGCCACAGAAACACACTCCGAGGTTTACCCACAAGGACTGGCCATCTTCAGGCAAGACAGAGACCTATATGCAGCCTGGAGACACGGTTGAGCAGGGTGTCTGTATGCAGTGCAGAATGAAGTACACTTGACACAGAATTACTATTATAACGCCTCTCTCTGCATCCAGTCTATCTTCCACGCAAATTCACGCAACTTTTTTTAACCATTGCAAATATTCCCCAAAAGACAATGCCACAAGAGCGACCGATGCTCTGTTTGACTCCCCTGACGACCTAGATTCTCACCCGACGACCCCCATCCTCATCCTCCCTCCTCCTCCCTACTCCTCCCTCCCCTCCCCTCCCCTCCCCTCCCCTCCCCCCCACCCCACCCCCTTCCGCCAAGTTCAAGCTCGGGGACTAGACCTCCTAAGGAAATGTGCTCCGATGCCGTTTCTCGGCCTCCATCGGGCACTCTGAACATAAAACATTTTCTACGCAGGCGGTAGAAAAACCTGTGGAGAAAACTGTCCATATTTGGAACCACTAAATTACAAGGGTGCCTTGACTGCACTATATGGGGCTCGACTGAGACTACCACACTGAATTTAAACAAACTGACAGATGTGCTGCCCAGCTATTTCAATCACTCCATTAACCTTGTAATCCCCACAGAATCTTACAGACCGTTTCCAGAAAAATCCATGGCGTTTGAAAGGAATTAAAGACTCTGCTTAATAGAAACAGTTACTCATAGGGAACTGAGCACTGTTCAGAAAGACATAAAAAGACAGATTAGGGCTGACAAAAGGAAGTATAAAGAGAGGGTAGAGAGCGCCCTCCCTGACAGCAGAGCATGAGCAGCTGGGAGGAAGACCAAGGCCAGGACCAGGGGAGCTCATAAGGGACAGACTGAGAGACAGGCGGAGAGACTGAGAGAGACTAAGAGAGACTGAGAGACTGACTGAGGGACTCTTCTCTGAATCACTGCAGCGAAGATCATCAACCCGTCCTCTCCGAATGACTGTAATTTCAGTTTGTGGGACAGTGCTGCAGCTTTAATTTCAGCTTGCGTGTAGCTTGGATAGTTAGGCCGGCGGGGACGGGCAGTGCATGGCTTCCTCTTGGCCAGGCCTGCTGCATCTGAAGCAGCCTCTCTGGCCCTTAACCTTGGAGGGGAAGAGGTGGAGCCACTTATGAAATGACAAAGAAGGAAGTATGAAAATGAAATTAACACTCATTGTTCATCAACTAATAGATCTACAATCTAATACTTTACATAAAACACACATTAGTTTAATGCTTTACCTAGTAATTTGTTAAACGTAACTAGAAGGTCACAGATTAACTCTGCCATATAAAAGTAGGGATATCAGTTACACTCTCTACTGTTCACCCGTACAAATAACACAAAAATTATGAAAGTAGGGCAGACTGTCTGCTAGCACAGAAAAATAAACAAAGTTTAAAGTTATAAAATTAGTTTCAGTCAGTAAGTTTCTAATCAGCTTGCCCAACCAGGCAAGTGCAAAAAAAACATTAATTTTGAAAACGTGTGAAAAACACAAGTGTTGAACCCTACAGGTTGGTCTGCCGTCTCTTTTGGGAATCAGAATATGCTGAATGAGAAGCTGTGCTCTTCCAGGCGCCAGGCCTACTCCACTCTGCGACTGAGACTGCTCCGTCATCACAGCTCTCATATCAGCGCTCCGCTCACTTCCTGTGCGGTGCTCGAATAGCAGTTCGCTCGATTAGCAGTGCGCTCGATTAGCAGGGAGCCCGATTAGCAGGGCGCTCGATTAGCAGCGTGCTCGATTAGCAGGGAGCTCGATTAGCAGTGTGCTCGATTAGCAGTTCGCTCGATTAGCAGTGCGCTCGATTAGCAGTGCGCTCGATTAGCAGTGCGCTCGATTAGCAGCGTGCTCGATTAGCAGGGAGCTCGATTAGCAGCGTGCTCGATTAGCAGGGAGCTCGATTAGCAGAGCGCTCGATTAGCAGGGAGCTCGATTAGCAGGGAGCTCGATTAGCAGGGAGCTCGATTAGCAGTGTGCTCGATTAGCAGGGAGCTCGATTAGCAGGGAGCCTGATTAGCAGGGAGCCCGATTAGCAGGGAGCTCGAATAAGCAGGGAGCTTGGTTAGCAGGGTGCTCGATTAGCAGGGCGCTCGATTAGCAGGGCGCTCGATTAGCAGAGCGCTCGATTAGCAGCGCATGATGACTGCGGACACACAGCCAGGAAGCAGCGCCTCAGCCCCTTACAGAGTCATTATGCAGGAAGAGCAGGACTCGCACAACACCTGATTATCAGATTAGAGGAACTGCACGTCCCTGCCTCGGTTTAGCCCGAGGCTGACAGAGTGTGAGCCACCACTCAAATGAGCTTCTAAACTCCATCTCCCAGCACAACCCTGACAGCAGTCTGCAGCTCAAACCACAGCACTGAATCATGGGAACGCTAGTTCTGAGACAGCACAGTATGCAGGTCAATCCACCAGCAGGATGAGCCACCCAGCAACACTGAAAAACTTTACCATTTTTGCAATTACACCATTGTGATGGAGAAGAATACAACCATTTCCCAGAAGCTAATCATTGTTTACCAAGTGATTAAAATGGCTTGGGGGCCAGACATTGCATTGTAATAACTAATTGAGCCAAGAGGACAAACACAACATGGCAGCAGGTAGGTACACGTGTGTGTGTGTGTGTGTGTGTGTGCGCGCGTGTGCCCTCTTCCTTGTATTAAACCGTTTCTGGACAGAGGTTTAACCTACTCTTGTCCTAATCCCTTTGGGTTAGATAACCTTCCTTTCATTAAAACACTCACAGGATTAAAACACACACACACAGCAGAGTTGGATATACACACACAGAGCTGAGTTATAATTAAACACATATAGACAGGTCTGAGAGGCAATAGGACACAATCACTGTTAAACAAACAGCCGTGGGATTTACAGTATTCCATTATCAGACAGTATCTGGCTGCAGACTCTCTGTTCCTCCAACAGACACTTCAACACAAACCACCATTAGCTTATCTCAGCACAGAGTGGGGATGATCATGTCAAATCACAGCATCAGACACTGGAAGGGCACTGTCACACTGTCCCCCTGTTAAACAGCATGGGGGGCAGCAGTCACTGCTGTCGGGTCTCCAGTTAATTTTTTTTGCAAACCTACAGATTCAACAAACCAGCCAGTTTAAATGTGTTTAAACGAAGACTAGCCCCTTTAAAGCTCCGTCTTACAGACCCGGAAATGCGCAGCAATGTCCTGGCACCCCTGAATCCCATCAGCAAGCGGATCAGCGATCGCCCAAGCTCTGCCCTTTCAGTTAAAAGATGTGGCGAGCCCAGGACTCGCAGCACAGTAGAGAAGCGCATTGTAAGGCCTTTGTGTTCACAGGCCCACGTCTGAATTAGCTTTCCTCCCACAACCGTGCCAGAATACTGTTCGGATTCTTCAGCACCCAGAGAAAGCGAGAGGCAACGTTATCAACAGCAGCGGGAACACAAGCCCCCATTGTGCAGCTCCATGAACATTCTGCACACACACACACGCACACGCGCGCGCGCACGCGCACACACACACACACACACACACACACACACACACACACACACTCTCACACACGTACACAAACACACACACTCACACACGCGCGCACACACACGTGCACAAACAAACACACACACACTCACTCTCACACCTCACACATACACACACACACAATCACACGCGCACACATACATGCACACACTCTCACACACACTCTCACATACACACTTCACTTTAAGCTACATCGTTCGGCACGCTGGGGGAGTAAAGCTCAGGGTTTAGAGCAGCCTGCTCTGCAGGGGGACCCACGGCGAAGGCACTCGTCTGGACGTGACAAATCCCACGGCCTGCTATGGAGCTCAGTCAGGGTTTGCGCCCGGACGGAACGCCAGTTACATACTTCCAAAGAGTCGCCCAAATCATGGCATATTACTGAGATTAAGAAAACATCCAAGAGCCACACGCAAGTCAAGCCCAAATGTTCGCAAGAAAACTTTGCGGCAGAAGCGTCATTGAGTTAACTGGCACTGTGCTGGCAAGGGCTTAACCGACAGGTAGAAAGAAATGAACTCCAGCAGGTTTAGACAGAACTTCTTTACTTTATATGTCACTTCTCAAACGTGGTAAAAGGAGGTAACTAATATGGATGTCATTTACACCAGCTCTTATTAGAAAATAAGTTTATGATACATCCAGCATGATTTGTCAAACTTTTACAATCACACACCCAACACCAACTCTGATGTTGAACAGATAGGTAATAAATGTACACGCATTCAGAACATATCACTCACGCAAGGAAGGTGAAGCACCTGTAACGTTAGCTAGTCCCCAGTGATAGCGAATAAATCGAATAACGAGATGTATATACACTAACAAATGTAAAGCGCACGCAAAATCACCACATAACACACAGCCATCATGTCTGCACTTATTCGGGTATGGCACTGGTAACTACACTGCGTCCCAGTACCACTACTGCGACAGATAATGTGCTATCCGTGCCTTTGTGTTTACGGTCACAGTTTGTCTCCCGTACTGAAGAAAGTTTCACATTCAGCGAGACACCTACGACAATTTCAACACTACAGAGGAAGAACCGGTGAAATAATTAATCGCTAGAGCTAACTGGTTAATGTTAAGCCTCAACTTAAAAACAGCGTTTCACTGTGTAATGTTAATTATTGAAGCAAGCAATCCGACTTGCATGATTGTAACAGCGGTTTATAAACGTTGTAACAAGGCACCCTGCAAATTTGCCAACCAAGCAGGTAAGGTCCGCTAACTTACACCGTTTATGGCCAAATCGAACCAGATAGCTAGTAAGCCAGTTTGTTTAAAAAAATAATAATTTTAACTTACTGGCCACAAACTCTAGTCTAAATTACCAAGATAGAACAACCAAGTCTGCTAACGTTAGATAGCCAGCAATGGACTAGGATTAGCTAGCCCGCTAACATAGTTAGCAAGCAGACAAGTCATATGGACCTACAAGCTATGATAGATAGGCAATCAGCTGACGTTAGCTAACTAATGTTAAGCCCGTAGATGTAGCTAGCTGCATCGTCTGAAGAATACAAGCCAACCAAGCTAACATTAGCCAAGTGTAGGGCTGTCCACTTAATTGTTAGCCACATACAGGAGTTTTCAGACAACTAAAGCTGCAACACTTTTGACAAGACGGAAAAGGGGAAACACACAATCCCTGCCTTCCTTCCCGTATAGCTAAACTAGTCAACAAGCAAGCACTACCTTAATTTCACAAACTGGCGACCGTTAGCTAGCTAGCTGTGTTAACTAGCTACTCACGGTGTTAGCTCACAGGCTATTCGTATATTAGACTACTTGGTTAGCTCGCCACGAAAACATAACTAAAGCTCACTGGCTGCATCGTCACTCGTTAATCGACACGTTAATCTTTTACACAAAAGCAGGTCAACAACAGTGTGTCGTTAGCCAGCTAGGAAGCTAACAAACTGGCACTCATAAAGACGGACTGTTCGTGGTAGTTTGCTTACGCCTGATAGACTAATAACTGCAAGCGAACTGATTCAAAAATCTGACCGTTCTTACCTTCCGTAAAGTGCGCTTTAGCTAGCTTTCAATAGCTAGCAATTTTATTTTTTGTACGCAGAAACTTGATGTTTCCAATGTGTATCCAATAACAATCACACTTGAGTAATCGCAACAACAAGGCAACGGCCCCAATCTCGTTATTTTCCCTTCGTTATTTTAGAATGTTCCTTTTTCTTTTTTTAACAGCTAAAACTCGACGTCTTGCTACAGGCTACAGTACCGTCCTTCCCGCTCACACGATTGGAGGAGCTCGGGCTTAAGAGCATCGTTAACGGCCGTTTCTGATAGGTGAATGCCGCTGTCAAACTCGGACCACTTTTCCCCGCCTCTGTTGGTTTATGGTTGGTCAAAATTGTATCCACCCACAACTCTTCCGTCATGCGATTGGTTGAATATCTGACAACCTGTCGCCATGTTGGAGATGGTACGGTCCACAATTGGTGCAGTTTTACTAAAATTATAGGGATCCACAGCTGACTGGTTGGGTAAATGTCTGTCCCAGAGTCCTCACAACTCGAAATGAATATTGTAGAAATACAATTTTGTGGAATTTACCTTATAGTGTATATTAGAAGTGGAGAGTCCCAATTATATCTACTCTCTGTGAATTTTTGAGCTCTGATAGAAAATATATTGTACTAAACCAGTCACATGTTTTTCCATAAGCAAACTGCACTGAATAGTTCTAATATTGCAGCTCCTTGCATGTCAAGTAAATATGTGAGATTGCAGCAACGTGCAAGTCCAGACAGGGGTCCTTCAGACCAGTCTCTACAAGTCATTACAGATCCAATATGAGCTAAATGGACAGCACAATAATTCTCCCAATATATCACTGGGATATGAGTTTTTCTGCAGCCTATGACAAGGGAGATTAAAAAACTAACATAAAAACAATTACCTAGACAATTACCTGTGGGAACAGTTGTTTATGTATATGGTCATCATGTAAAGTCAAAAAGTGAAGAGAGAGATCAAAGTTAATCACAGCGCAGCAAGGCCAGTAAAATACTGAAGGGATAGTTACATTTTCTGGGTTTGTCTTTATATTGTTTTAGTTTCGGTGTATGTTTTCCACTGGACCATAGTTATTGTGCGCAATGAATGATATTGTGCATGTATAAGTTCCTAACGACATACCAGCTTTAAAATGTCAGGTATAGGAACATTAAAGGGTAAGAAAATACA
This sequence comes from Anguilla pacifica, assembly GCA_039654925.1. NCBI lineage: Eukaryota > Metazoa > Chordata > Actinopteri > Anguilliformes > Anguillidae > Anguilla > Anguilla pacifica. The sequence goes on from CM077287.1 coordinate 70,314,265, forward strand.
CTTGAGTAAATGCAAAGCAGCTTGTACACCCGTTATGCCTCCAGTAGCCTATGTCTATACAATATATTCCCAAATTCCCTTTTTCAAAAATATTAGCTACGCACAAAATATAAAAACTTTTTATAATTGTGAATAAACGCTATAAGACCAATCTGTTCATGTAAACAGCCTCTGGGAACATAAAGCCACAGTAAAGGCTGCGATCGGGGTTACTTTTGTTGAATTGCATTTCTGCATGCAATAGACAACGAACAGCCACACCACAGTATCAGCGATTGTAAAAGGTGGCAGCTCGTCATAAACTTTAGGACGTTACATGGTGTAAAATATCCTTCATCGCACAAAACTGCATGGGCTAATCGAAAACATTCCCTAAAACTGAAATAATACGCCGAAACATCCCAGAAAGTGAACAGTCCTTTTAAAGTGACCTCATTTACTAAACTGTCAGAGCTCTATGGTCAGAGCACAGAGACTTATGAACTGTGTCCTGTTTGAGCAAGTGCATCCGGGGTAATCGGGGTAGTTCGTCTGGAGG
>CM077287.1:70319802-70337302 GCA_039654925.1 Anguilla pacifica
CCGTTACAGAGTGGCCTGATCCATTTGGGTTCATTGATTCATTCCTTTTGATCCACAATGAGACTTCAGCATCACTTAATCTCTCCCTCTCTGCTATACTAAAGGGCAAAAGAGCACAGCTGGGTGTGTGAGTGTCTGAATCTGTGTGTGCGTGTATTTGTGTGTGTGTGTGTGTGTGTGTGTGTGAGAGAGTGCGAGTGTATAAATCTGTGTGTGCATGTATTTGTGTGTGTGTGTGTGTGTGTGTGTGTGTGTGTGTGTGAGAGTGTGCAAGTGTATCAGTTTGTGTGTGTGTGTGCGTGTATATCACCTGCCCTCAGTGTGACTGCAGTATCCCTCTGTCACATGACCTGGGACCTGCCTCGCAGGGTCAGAGGGTTTAGGAGCTGCAGTTTGTTAAAATGTGAGGTTAATATAGCGCACTGTGGGAGAGTAGTGTGTGTGTGTGTGTAGAATGGCATTGCCACACACAGGTTACTGTGGGAGAGTAGTGTGTGTGTGTGTGTAGAATGGCATTGCCACACACAGGTTACTGTGGGAGAGTAGTGTGTGTGTGTGTGTGTGTGTGTGTGTAGAATGGCATTGCCACACACAGGTTACTGTGGGAGAGTAGTGTGTGTGTGTGTGTGTGTGTGTGTAGAATGGCATTGCCACACACAGGTTACTGTGGGAGAGTAGTGTGTGTGTGTGTGTGTGTGTGTGTGTGTGTGTGTAGAATGGCATTGCCACACACAGGTTACTGTGGGAGAGTAGTGTGTGTGTGTGTGTAGAATGGCATTGCCACACACAGGTTACTGTGGGAGAGTAGTGTGTGTGTGTGTGTGTGTGTGTGTGTGTAGAATGGCATTGCCACACACAGGTTACTGTGGGAGAGTAGTGTGTGTGTGTGTGTGTGTGTGTGTGTGTGTAGAATGGCATTGCCACACACAGGTTACTGTGGGAGAGTAGTGTGTGTGTGTAGAATGGCATTGCCACACACAGGTTACTGTGGGAGAGTAGTGTGTGTGTGTGTGTAGAATGGCATTGCCACACACAGGTTACTGTGGGAGAGTAGTGTGTGTGTGTAGAATGGCATTGCCACACACAGGTTACTGTGGGAGAGTAGTGTGTGTGTGTGTGTAGAATGGCATTGCCACACACAGGTTACTGTGGGAGAGTAGTGTGTGTGTGTGTGTGTGTGTGTGTGTGTGTGTGTGTGTGTAGAATGGCATTGCCACACACAGGTTACTGTGGGAGAGTAGTGTGTGTGTGTGTGTAGAATGGCATTGCCACACACAGGTTACTGTGGGAGAGTAGTGTGTGTGTGTAGAATGGCATTGCCACACACAGGTTACTGTGGGAGAGTAGTGTGTGTGTGTGTGTGTGTGTGTGTGTGTGTGTAGAATGGCATTGCCACACACAGGTTACTGTGGGAGAGTAGTGTGTGTGTGTGTGTGTGTGTGTGTGTGTGTGTGTAGAATGGCATTGCCACACACAGGTTACTGTGGGAGAGTAGTGTGTGTGTGTGTGTGTGTGTGTGTGTGTGTGTGTAGAATGGCATTGCCACACACAGGTTACTGTGGGAGAGTAGTGTGTGTGTGTGTGTGTGTGTGTAGAATGGCATTGCCACATACAGGTTACTGTGGGAGAGTAGTGTGTGTGTGTAGAATGGCATTGCCACACACAGGTTACTGTGGGAGAGTAGTGTGTGTGTGTGTGTAGAATGGCATTGCCACACACAGGTTACTGTGGGAGAGTAGTGTGTGTGTGTGTGTGTGTGTGTGTGTGTGTAGAATGGCACTGCCACAGACTCAGGGGTAATTTGATTGAGACTTTTAAATTCATAAAGGGGATCAACAAAGTGAACTACAAGAGATTCTTCAGGTTGAGTTCTGTTAGTAGATTGAGGGGACATTTAAATGTAAATTAGCATAAGGTAAAAATTCTGTACAGACATTTAGGAAGGATATTTTCACACAGTGTAGTCGTTGTGTGGAATAGCCTGCCAGGTCACGTAGTGGAGGCAGAAACTAAAGGCTTGATACAGTGCTCGGGAATAATCTAGTTTTAGGTAAATCGAGTGCTAGGCACACTGTAGCGGTCGGGAAAAGGCGAGCATCGCGGGGCTGAATGGTTTGTGTATTTTGAGTCTGTTGTTCTTTGTTTCCCCCTGGTGGCAGAAGGGTTAATGTTCACGGTAATTCCCTGGTACGTCAGATAGCACAGTAATGGTGTCCTACCCTCACACAAAACCACCGGGGGGAGCACCTCCGCTCCTCCAGTGACTACGCGGCTCACAGTGAGGTATTACTGTCCAGGAGTGGCCTGTGGAACAGAGAGTTGTGGGTTTGAATCCCAGTAAAGGACGGCTGGTTTTCACCAGCAGCTGCACCAGACCGTGGGTCACAGCTCAGACTCAATCAGAAGCACTAATTACCATGGAAAAATAAAACCAGGGTGGGATTTGGATTCGAGGCCCAGATGTGAGTATCTTTGAACTGAGTCATCCACAGGAAAAAAACAAGTTTTAATGAAGTGATGAAACATAAGTGTATTTATTTATGTGTAATGTGGTACACATTATTTTTTTAAGTTTGTAAAGAAAACACAAGCACAGTGATTCCTCTATGGTGCTGTATCGCTGAACTTCCAGGTTATATTGCTGCACTTCCAGGTCAGAGGTGAATCCAAAGTATGCTGGGAAACGCACGTGAAAAGAAAAAGAGCAAAGGCCAGACAATGTGTATGACCCTGACCTCTTTTCATTTAAACATTTAGACCTATATGTGCTGCTATACCACTCTCCACATTAACAGAGAGAGAGAGAGTGTGTGTGGGGGGGTTAGTGTGAGAGAGAGAGTGTTAATGTGAAGAGAGAGTATATGTGTGTGTGGGGGGGGGGTAAGTGTGAGAGAGAGAGAGTGTGTGTGGGGGGGTTAGTGTGAGAGAGAGAGTGTGTGTGGGGGGGTTAGTGTGAGAGAGAGAGAGTGTGTGTGGGGGGGTAAGTGTGAGAGAGAGAGTGTGTGTGGGGGGGTTAGTGTGAGAGAGAGAGTGTGTGTGGGGGGGTAAGTGTGAGAGAGAGAGTGTGTGTGGGGGGGGGTAAGTGTGAGAGAGAGAGTGTGTGGGGGGGTTAGTGTGAGAGAGAGAGAGTGTGTGTGAGGAGGTTAGTGTGAGAGAGAATATGTGCAAACTTACCTATTAAGTTGTAGTCTCTGGTGGAGCAGATTGCTTGTTTTTTTCACACTCTGTACACACATGATCACAGTGTCTAACAAACAGAAAAGCTGCATTTAAGAACAAACTAAAACCACAACACCCAGCTGCAGTTAATAACAAGCTAAAACTACAACACCCAGCTACATTTAAGAACAAATTAAAACTACAACACCCAGCTGCAGTTAATTAAGAACAAACTAAAACCATAACACCCAGCTGCACTTAAGAAAAAACTAAAATGCTACATATGGATCACTTCAAATGTTCAGAGTAACAAATGACATTATTTTTGGCACATAAATACCAAAATTTTCCTATTTAAAATATGAAAGATTAATCACAGTAAACCCATATATACGCAGTGGGAAAGTACTTTCCCATTTATAAATAAAGCTTGTACAGGTTACTGTGGTAAACATTGGCAAGTAAAGGCCTGATTGGTCAGCTGTGTGACTGATGGGCTAAGGGCCCGCCCACCTCAGGTGCTTTGGGTCAAAGTCAGGCCCCCAGAACCTCGGTCCGAATCCTGGTCTGCCTGGCTCGAACCCGAGTCTGCGGAATTTGTCTCTGCAAGTTGTCACATAAGAGGCCTTTCCCAGAACGTAACCAAGGATACCAGCAGCTGAGGAGTCAGAGGTCAGGGGTCACGGGGGTGATGCTATGCTCTTAGATTGTGTGTGCATGCCAATGTGAGTGCAACTGCCTGTGTGTGTGTGTGTGTGTGTGTGCGCACGTGTGTGTTTGTGTGTGTGCGTGCGCATATATGTGCGTGTGAGTGTGTGTGTGCGTACATGTGCATGTGTGTGCTTGTGCGTGTGTGAGCATATGTGTGTGTGTTTGTGCGTGTGTGTTTATGCTTATGTGTGTGTGCACGTGTGTGTGTGCTTGTGCGTGTGTGGGCGTGTGTGTGTGTTTGTGCGTGTGTGGGCATGTGTGTGTGTTTGTGTGTGAATGTGTGTGCTTGTGTGTGTGTGTGAATGTGTGTGTTTGTGTGTGAGTGTGCATGTGTGTGTGTTTGTGTGTGTGTGAGTGTGTGTGAGTGTGTGCATGTGTGTGTTTGTGTGTGTATCTTCAGGGAGGCTTGGAAGGTAGTGCCAGGGTTACCTGCCAGTTTTGGGAAGGGGCCGAACCTCTTAGAGGGGTGCAGAACTCCTGGAAGAGGGTAGAAGAGAGGGCCAGGTACAGGTGATCAGTATAGAGCAGGGGGGCAGGTATCCTGGGTCAGTGCTTATAACCACCACTGATCCTTGGTCAGTGCTTACCTTTGTAGATGAGAGCTCCAGTGATGGCCAGGCTGCCCAGGGAGAGAGGCAGAGCTGAGGGACAGACAGACAGTCAGTCAGACAAGCAGACAGACAGACAGGCAGACAGACAGACAGACAAGCAGGCAGACAGACAGACAGACAGGCAGGTAGGCAGTCAGGCAGGCAGACAGACAAACAGGCAGGCGGACAGACAAGCAGACAGCCAGACAGACAGGCAGGCAGGCAGACAGGCAGGCAGACAGACAGGCAGACAAGCAGACAGACAGACAGGCAGGCAGGCAGGCAGACAGACAGGCGGACAGACAAGCAGACAGCCAGACAGACAGGCAGGCAGACAGACAGACAGGCAGGCAGGCAGGCAGGCAGGCAGGCAGACAGACAGACAGGCAGACAGGCAGACAGGCAGGCAGGCAGGCAGACAGACAGGCAGACAGACAGGCAGGCAGACAGACAGACAGGCGGACAGACAAGCAGACAGACAGACAGACAGACAGGCAAACAGACAGACTGATTTAATCATGCAGCACCGCTCAAAATTACATTACATTACATTACCTGCATGAGTGTGTGCAGGCGCGAGTGTGTGCACGTGCGAGTGTGCATGTGCGAGTGTGTGCATGTGCAAGTGTATGTTCATATTTTTCTTTTTATGTTTGTATGAATCACTTGTTATTCTATGTATTTTTTGATAGAATGACTTGTTCAATTGCTTTGCATTCTATTTTTGTTAAAAACTGAATAGCAAAAAAAAGGGTTGGCATGTCCTTAAAGATGATGCACCTCGATCGATTTCCAGGGTCAGTCAAGGACCTTGGAGACCAAGGACAAATAAAATAAGCGACTGGAATGCACCCATGTTGACAACGCGTGATTCCAGACGTCAGTTTCACATATTTTTGACCCATCTGGTCTTCCGTACGAGGAAAGGAGGCAAGGAAAGGGAGAAAGAGGTAAACAAGGAGGGGCTGGAGCACAGCCAGACAAACCGCCCAAACGACTCGGGAAGTTTAAACAGCCAGCCGAACAAGGAAAACCCAAACTAACGCTTCTGATGAAAAATGGAGAACAGCTGTGTGTGTGTGTGTGTGTGTGTGTGTGTGTGTGAGGACGAGAAAGAGAGAATATATAGTATGAATTCCTTGCTCCCGCTGTCCACATGTCTTTCTCCCTCTCTCTCTCCCTCTTCTGTCTGTCCCTCATTCCCTCCCTTTCCCTCACTCTCTCACTCCCTTTCCCTTACACTCTCACTCCCTTTCCCTCATGCTCTCTCACTCCCTTTCTCTCTCTCTCAGTCCCTTTCCCTCTCCTTCACTTTCCCTCTCTCCCCCCTCTCCCCCTCCCCTCCCGTCCCTCTCCCCCCTCACTCTCCCCCCCTCTCTCTCCCTCTCCCTTCCCCCCCCCCCCCCCCCCCCTCTCAGGTGAACAGTGGTGAAGGTGTGGCTGTGCTCACCTCTGTACCAGAAGCTCTCCTCTTGGCACTCTCTGAGTATTTGTCTCACGTCTTCCCTGTGGACATGTCTGTCCCCCAGAGGACACTGAAAAAAGAGGCCAGTCGTTAGACCCTGCTCCTGCTGCTCCTGCTCCTCCTCCTCCAGCTGCTCCTGCTGCTCCTGCTGCTTCAGCTGCTTCTGCTCCTCCTCCAGCTGCTCCTACTCCTCCTCCTGCTGCTTCTCCTCCTCCTCCTCCTCCTCCAGGTGCTCCTCCTGGCTGCTGTGGAGGTGTGTGGCTCTCTCACCTTGCTCTCTGCTGTCCTGCTCGCCCCAGTTTTCTCTGGTGCCTCGAAGCTCATGGCTGTTCCTGCTGCTGCCTCGCCAAACCAAATCTGCCAGAGCAAAGACCAACGGCAGGCAGGAGAAGGCTCAGCCCCTCCCTCCCTCGGCCACTCCCCCTCTCACTCTCACTCCACCCCTCCCTCAGTCCCTCTTCTTTTCCCTGTGAGGGAACGAAAGTGGTGAAATCCAAACAAGAAGAACATGGAACCATAACAAAAGATTGTTGGGCAGAATCCCTGAGTCACTCTAAGAATTTACATACATGCCCCACCTGTTTGCGTTTGTGCTGCAAGGACACACCTATACCACCCCCCCCCACCCCCCGTAATTAAGGACAAAGTTCACTGCTCTGTACCCTGGTCTCTTTCATGGACACGTGCAACATTTTTTACACCCCTTTCAGTGTGCTTGAACAACTGCATCCATCAGCAAACACACCGAAACAATGAAGGACACCTGTAACTTCTTCCTTATTTCTTAACATCAGTGAAGCAGATTAATTTTAATGGAATTTAGCTGTTTTAATTTGGAAAGACTTCTGCTTCAAAGATGAATGCTGTGTTCATAATAATAATAATAATAATAATAATAATAATAATAATAATAATAATAATAATAATAATAATAATAAATCTGTAGTTCTGGTTATGAAAAATGCAATAACTTCAGAAACTTGAGACAGCACAATACAGCTCTGGCGCCATCTGTTGGAGAATTGTTTCATGAGCGCAGCAGTTTCTTTTTTACTTTGTGTTTCAAGCATTAATCCCAAATGTCTTAAACTTTTCGGATCCAGGGACCTAGGCACCCATAACCCCCATCATAAGTTAAGAAGGCTTATTGAAAAAGTTTTCATATTTTGACATATTATCCCAAGTCTAGAAATAGTCATTGCATGTCAAGCCTGGCCAGGGACACCCTGCAGTACCTCCAGGAACCCCCAGGGGTCCACAGACACCCTGTTGAAAACCATGGTCTTAAACAATGTATTTAGAGAATGATACTCAGTTCTTATTGGCATTAGTGACTTGGGGAACTGAAGTGAGAAGGGCGTGGTGTGAGAGGAGGGTTTGATCGGTTTCTGTCTACCCTTTAGCTCGTGTTCTAACTTCATCAGATCAATCACACACCTGAGCTGACATTTTACCTGAGTGTACCCACTGAAGACTGCTCCTGTTTCCCGATAAGAACGCTTTACCTGCGGTCTAATCTACAAGTGAGCCACTGATGGCATATAGAGCCAGTGTTTGGTATATAGAGGTAGTGCTGGTATATAGAGCCAGTGTTGGTAATATAGAGCCAGTGTCTGGTATATAGAGCTAGTGATGGTATATAGAGCCAGTGTTGGTATATAGAGGTAGTGTTGGTAATATAGAGCCAGTGTCTGGTATATAGAGCCAGTGTTGGTATATAGAGGTAGTGTTGGTAATATAGAGCCAGTGTCTGGTATATAGAGCCAGTGTTGGTATATAGAGGTAGTGCTGGTATATAGAGCCAGTGTTGGTATATAGAGGTAGTGCTGGTATATAGAGCCAGTGTTGGTATATAGAGCCATAGCCGGTATTTAGATCCTGTGTTGTTATATAAGTGTTGGTATATAGAGCTAGTGTTGGAGCTAGTAGTTATGCCATATTTATTTATAAGTTTTATTTTATAGTGGTTCATCTTATTTGTTACATCTGCCAAAATGCAGTGCTCTGTCCTGGAGGGTTTGGGTTAGGGTCCTTCCCTCTTTCTAAATGGACTGCATTTATATAGCGCTTTTATCCAAAGCACGTTACAATTGATGCCTCTCATTCACCAGAGCAGTTAGGGGTTAGGTGTCTTGCTCAGGGACACTTCGACATGCTCAGGGCGGGGGATTGAACCGGCAACCCTCTGACTGCCAGACAACCGCTCTTACCTCCTGAACTATGTCGCCCCTCCTATGTCATTTCTACTGTTTCATGCACACATTCGTGCAAAAAAAAAATGAAATGAAATCCCTCCTAATAATAATGTGTATTAAACTGTGCTTCTGAATGTCTGCCTGCTTTAAATAACTGTAACAGTACATGTCTGTGTTTGTTATTTTGCATTGTAAAAATTCTGTCTAATTGTTCAAATTCTGAAAAAACTACCTTTGACTGCAATTTCCTGTTATAACATGAAACTATGTAAATTAATTTGATTTGCCACCCATTTCTATGTTAATGTAAATCCTGGTCATATGCTGTTCAACTGTATGTGTAATGTAATGTTAATGTTACGCATTGTCCTGTAATGTCGGGTTGTAATGCCACATCTCACTGAACGTTCCTGAATTGTTGTTGAATTGTCCTGATTATAGAATTCAGTTTTTGAAGTGATGTCACGTCTGTCTGAAAAAATTATTGTCTTGTAAAACTACTTTGGAGAGAATGTAAAACTCTCTAATAAAAGAACGTCCCGTGCACACACAGACATGCACTCACACACACAAAAAGACAAACGCACAATTGTAGCGCATGCGTAGCGGATGGAATGGGTGCATTCAGTGTCTGTCACAGCCTAGTCGTCACACACCAGCACGGGACTCAGACAGAAAGTCTACCGAGTGTACCGCGCGCATTGTGCACTCCTTCCCGTGTTTTCAGTTGGACGTACATGGATTCAGACCGGATGTTGGACCGAGCCTAACCCTTCCCCCCACAACCAAGTGAAGGCCCTTTTGAATTATAATGAAGGCCTTGGTTTCATGCAACCGAGGCAATCGGTGTATCCAAGTGCCGAGTTAAGACCCAGCGATTGTAAAATAGAGTAGATTTAAAAAAATAAAAAATAAAAAACTTCAACTCGAGCACACGCGCATGTATGTATGTAAAACATATGCCTGTTATTCTCTGCAAGTGACGAGAACTGCTGTAAGATGCAATTAGCAAACAAAGGTACATATGGAATAATGACTGCTACCACCAGGAACTTACGATGCCTGACGCGCAACCAGAGTTAAATTGTTTTACACAGGAACTACAGGCGCGAACAGTTTCCAGTCTACTGTGGAAGCCGCAGACAGCCAACGTTTTAACTTGAGACACAAAAACAACTGATTCTCATGTAGCAGCGTTCACGCCCTATAGTAAACAACTTGTCATCAAGGCCAATAGCCTCACTCTACATTGGTAATGTATGTGACGGAAGGGCTTTTTCACCATTGAGAAAACACAGCGGGGCGGGGCTCAGGCTATGGTTAGTCCAATGAAGTTCCGTCGTGGGTTGGTTTTCATTTTGCACGAGGAATCTCTCATAATTGATATATATGGTAAGTTCAGTAACCAATGAACGACGTCGGTGGGTTGGCCTTTGCGGCAACTTTGACCTGTCACGTTCGTCGGTGGGCGGGTCTAACTTCTTTGTCTCCGCTAAGAATGGATGACACGCAGCTCGACATATCGCAAGGCGAGAAAGGCGTGGTTTTGATGCATGTTGTCCACCTAAATCATTTGTAGGCGTGTGCAACGTTGACGTGTCCCGCCCACTGGCCGGTCTGCAGATTTGCAGAGAAACGATTCAGAGTCAGTGCTCTGGTTAAAAAAATGCACTCTGATGCGGCAAGTAAGTGATTGTGTCTTCGGGTCTGATTTTGCCTGTAATATTATGTACTTTTGCTTAATGTAAATATGCAATGGGTCTATCTTTTGTAATGCATTTTGCGCTGTAGAGACCTTTACTTTGCGAAGCATGCATTATTCTAGATCTAACTAGCTAGCTTGCCAGCTACATACAAATCAGAAAATCAATTTGCTCGCTACTGTCTTTGTACTAGTAGCTATCCGTGTTGCCTTTTGGGGATACACTGACGAAATAAATGCAGAACGAACGAATACTGACAGGCGTTCACTTTTGTTCGTTTTGTGAACGGAGTACTAACAGCAACATTATGTAAGATTCAGTTAAATTGTAGCTGGCTAGCAAGGATAGCTTGTTGGTTATAGCTTTATTTTCCATAAGAGAAAAAGGCGTTTTTGTCATTAACAGACTTGATGATAATGTACATGCTATACAACGTATAGAAGCCAAACATTAGTGGTATTTCACAATATAAATGGGTCAGGTTTCGAGAAAACTGCGGACAATTGCACAGGATGAAAATTGTGACGCAGTTTTGTAAAATATGTGTATTTTTTTCTCTGCGAACGTGGTGCATGTCCTAGCGCGTCACTTGCGTTGGGAAGGGAAGCAATGGTCGTAGCTGTCTTAAAAGCCACAGTTTAAATTTTACGTCCTAAGATTTCTGCAACAATCTAAATTGCATTCGTCAGTCGGGGCGAGTATCAGGAGAGGGGTGCAGAATATGTTTTTGTTTTAATCATGGGAAGTGAAGTTCACCGTAATGTACGCTGATGGAAAGAATGGGCAGGCGTCAGTGTGTGGACTACAACCCCCAGATTCCTCCTCACTCTCTTGATACTTTGTAAAGTCGGTGCAACTGAACTTATCCGTGTGTACTGTTATAGCCGAGGTGTGTAGCTAGCTGGCGTACTGGCCTGACCACTGCTCATACCCTTGTACATTCCGAGTCTTGGCAGTTTCTCTGCACCTTGTACAATATTAGTGACGAAATGCCATATTTGGTTCAGCGTGAAATACAGGGTTATTTCTGCCATTCTCGGAGTTGTATTAAAATAGCGTGCAAACAGTTGTTCGACTTGATCAGGTGACATGTGTGACGATAATAATTCTCAGAAAATATTCATTCGGGAGAAATTTTTAAGTTACTAAGGTGATTTTAGTCACTGGCTATTCAATGTCTTTTCACAGTCGCCAAATGTGCTAGTGGTCCACTCCCTACCATCCCAAATACACAAGCGGGTGTGATATAGAACAGCTGACGGCGTAGACGCAACAGCGCGACGCGGTGGTGCAGGGCCCCCGCGAGCGAGCGCGCGCGCGTAGGCACACAGCTGGCTTAAACGTGTCCCCACAGCCTCTGCGGGCGAGCTAATGAGCATTAAGCGCGATCGTGTGCGGGATATCCCTACTGAGCGTCCTATAATCCTTCCACTGGCACTTCCACCGGCATGCGAAAACTTGGGTAGGTGCTAGTAATGATCTTATGCAACTGAAAGGTTTACACACACACACACACACACACTCAACGTATACTGGGTGTCTTTTAATGTTAAATCACTGTGTTATTGGAAGTACTTGTGTAAAAATTGAATGCTGTGTAACTATCACAATATTAACATCTATTTCATATAAGATTTTATACATACGTTTATACATATAAGACTTTATTTCCCCAGATTTGGAAAATGCTCAAACGCATCTTCACTTCCTGTCTTGCCCATACCCTCCATTATCCGGGGAAAGCCGCGAGCTTGCAGCACCATGTAAACGCCCCCCCCCCTTTCCCCGAGCCGCGCTGCCGTTAAATCTGAGTTAATTTCATTAGTTGCTGCCTAGGAATGGGAGGCCAAAGGTGTCCTGCGACCCACCTGCCAACCAGATCCCTTCCTCCCAGAGAATCTACTGCCAGTTATGCCTGTGGATTACATTACATTCCTATAGGGGGCGCTCTCATCCACAGCCACTCACCGTGTAGGAGAGCATCAGTACTTGGGCTTGATTGTGTGGGCCGGCCTGGCTGACGGTCTCGGTACTGTCAGGCCTGTCCAGCGCGGTCGCGTTCGATACCCGAGCCCGGGGCATGTCGCTGTGGCACTCCCCAGCAGTCCTGTTTTAGATTTTTTTTTTTTTTTTAATTGAGTTTTTTTTTTGCATTCTGTGAGCAGAGCCACTGCATTCTGTGAGCAGAGGTGGGTGGCAGTGTAGTATAATGGGTAAGGAGCTGGTCTTGTAACCTAAAGGTCATAGGTTCGATTCCCAGGGAGGACACTGCCATTGTATCCTTGAACCAGGAACTTAATCAGCAGTGGTTCAGTATATATCCAGCTGTATAAATGGATGCAGAGTAAAAGTAGTGTAAGTTGCTCTGGATAAGAGCGTCTGCTAAATGCCTGTTAAGATGGGTGTTGTGTGAGGACTCCCTGCTTTGGAGAAAGAGGGATGCTAAAAAAGGCATTCTCTTTTGTTTTTGTGTCTTTATAGATTTTCAGCTGAACTCCCACCTGTCTACTCTGGCCAGCATTCACAAGATCTACCACACGCTCAACAAGCTGGTAACTAATGCGGGACTAGCATGGGCCTAACCTGGGCTAATATGTGTCTAACGCAGGCTTATCTACACCAGTCAATCTTATACTTGGGTTTGGAGCACCAGCATGTATGCTGGGTATTGTTTCAACCACAAGTTCAGTTCTGGAATTTTAACAGGCTGTTATTTTTTCTTAATTAGGTGATTTTTATGTTTCGAGGGATTATTTACTCTCTGAAGACAAATAATGTCAAAAAAATGTTTTAAAAAGGTTATGCAAGCCACAAAGAATGAAATTCCCACCTTCATATATATAGAACAATATGAACGGAATTATGAATAGAAATTTTATTCTTCATGGCACACACATCTATTTGACATAATGTGGCTTAAGAGGGGAAATAATCTAAACATGAAAGCACCTAATTAAGACGAGTAAACGGCTTATTGTAAGTCTGATATACTGAGGTTGGAATGAAACCCAGCATACACAGGGGGACCCAGGAAACTGTTGATCCAGACTAATATGGTCCAATGGGGGATAATGTGGTTGATAGTAGCTGTCTGTAGATGATGTGGGATCCATTTTGATATGTACATAGTGAGTGAGGGATCATGGGAATTTGCCCCCACATGCATGTCTGCATTTTGCCCCTTCCTGTCCACCTGGCTGTCCATTAAGGCCATGCTCCCCTTCCATATTTAACTTTATTTTATGTGTTTTATCTGGGAGCCTATACAATATTTAACATACGTGACCCCATTTTGTGTACCTGAATTTTCACCTGCCTGGGTTACAGTTGTACAACACAGCTATTAAGTACAAATAAGAATACAGAAGTGAGCCTGTGTGAGTAAGCTTTATTTTGCTTTTCTGGAAATGGTACTGAGGGTTGCACAGCTTTTGCTCATCTGTGATTGGTGGAGCAATGAGTGCGGCCCAATCACAGACCTCTTTCACTAGCACTGGTTCTGCTTAGACTTGAAGCCAATAAAAAACTACTATTGACAGTTACAGTTTAGCACCTTAGCATGTTAGCACATTAGCGCCTGCCTTTAGCCAGAGCAGCGCACTGAGGGGAACTTCACATCGGAGAGGAGACAGGAGTGTGGAGTGGGTGAAATTATACTCACCTGAGTGACATCATCGAGGTGTGTGTCTCAACACCTCGGAGATAAAGGGAGAGTCTTTTTAAAAAATTTTTAAAATTTTTTACAGATTGTAAAAATGTCTTGCATAACATGTTCTTGAGAAGCAAGTGATCTCCCAACCCCTCTCTCTCTCTCTCTCTCTCTCTATAGAACCTGACAGAAGACATTGGGCAGGACTCTCATCCAACAGGTAGGACCCACCTTATTCTGTGTAAAAAGTGCTGAGTGTGTAAGAGCACTGGTGAGTGTGTAAAGGTGATACTTATTGTAATTTGTATTATTGTCCTAATGTTGTAGCTTGTTCTTCCTCCTAGTTTGACTTAGCATAGGTTAGGTCAGAATAATGTTCACTGTGTGAACTAGACTGTGTTCTTGGCTATGAATAACTGTACAAAATGTGTATTGTACCATATCAAACATGTGTTTTGCAGTTGTTCCAATGACCTTGATATGCACTTTTGGATAAAAACATCTGCTAAATAAATGTAATGTAATGGTGAGTGTGTAACGGGAGGCAGTGAATGTGTAAGGGTGATGTCAGTACGCTGGCGGGTGTGTAAGGGTGTGTAATGGACACTGGTAAGTGTGTAACGGCACTGGTGGGAGTGTAACGGGAGTGTAACGGGCGCTGGTGGGAGTGTAACGGGAGTGTAACGGCACTGGTGGGAGTGTAACGGCGCTGGCGGGAGTGTAACGGGAGTGTAACGGACGCTGGTGGGAGTGTAATGGGAGTGTAACGGGCGCTGGCGGGAGTGTAACAGCACTGGTGGGAGTGTAACAGGAGTGTAATGGACGCTGGTGGGAGTGTAATGGGAGTGTAACGGGCGCTGGCGGGAGTGTAACAGCACTGGTGGTAGTGTAACAGGAGTGTAACGGGCGCTGGTGGGAATGTAATGGGAGTGTAACGGGCGCTGGCGGGAGTGTAACAGCACTGGTGGTAGTGTAACAGGAGTGTAACGGGCGCTGGTGGGAATGTAATGGGAGTGTAACGGGCGCTGGCGGGAGTGTAACAGCACTGGTGGTAGTGTAACAGGAGTGTAACGGGCGCTGGTGGGAATGTAATGGGAGTGTAACGGGCGCTGGCGGGAGTGTAACAGCACTGGTGGTAGTGTAACAGGAGTGTAACGGGCGCTGGTGGGAATGTAATGGGAGTGTAACGGGCGCTGGCGGGAGTGTAACGGCGCTGGCGGGAGTGTAACGGGCGCTGGCGGGAGTGTAACAGCACTGGTGGGAGTGTAATGGGAGTGTAACGGGCGCTGGTGGGAGTGTAGCGGCGCTGGCGAGAGTGTAACGGGCGCTGTGGTTTGTGTGCAGGCTCCCTGCACTCCTGCAGCTCCAGGGCCATGCCCCCCAGGAAAAAGAGGAGACCCACTGCTGGGGACGACCTCTCTGCCAAGAAGAGCCGCCCGGACAGGTAGCACCAGTCACCTGACCGGCTGCTGTCACCTGTCCCGCAGTCACCTGACCTGTAGTCACCTGACCTGCTGCTGTCGCCTGTCCCGCAGTCACCTGACCCTGCTGCAGTCACCTGACCTGTAGTCACATGACCCTGCTGCAGTCACCTGACTTGCAGTCACATGACCCTGCTGCTGTCACCTGACCCACAGTCACCTGACTCGCAGTCACATGACCCTGTTGCTGTCACCTGACCTGTAGTCACATGACCCTGCTGCAGTCACCTGACCCACAGTCACCTGACCCTGTTGCAGTCACCTGATTCGCAGTCACATGACCCTCAGTATTCTTGGTTGTGTGCCTGTATTGAGTGTATGCAGTGCTGCTGTGTCATGACTCCAGTGTGTAAAACACTTTTCTCACCCTCAGTATGTTCAGAAAACACGACGCCTCGCGGATCAAGAGTGAAGACGCGTTCTCCAGCAAACGATGCCTGGAGTGGTTTTATGAATACGCAGGTGAGGTTCTGTCTTATCTGCACTCAGCTGAGATTAGGAAGGAAATGGAAGAGAGCACAAGTTAGAAACAAGTAACGGGATTGGGAAATGATGCAAGGCCTTTAATGTGGGTGTGATCTGTGAAGTGGGCGGGGTAATCAATGTGGGTGGAGTCTGTAAGGTGGGTGGGGTATGTAATGTGGGTGGAGTCTGTAAAGTGGAGAGAGTATGTAATGTGGGTGGAGTCAATAAGGTGGGTGGGATATGCAGTGTGGGTGGAGTCTGTAAGGTGGGTGGAGTATGCAATGTGGGTGGAGTCTGTAAGGTGGACACGGTATGTAATGTGGGTGGAGTCTAAGGTGGACAAGGTATGTAATGTGGGTGGAGTCAATAAGGTGGGTGGGGTATGCAGTGTGGGTGGAGTAAATAAGGTGGGTGGGGTATGCAGTGTGGGTGGAGTAAATAAGGTGGGTGGGGTATGCAGTGTGGGTGGAGTCTGTAAGGTGGGTGGGGTATGCAATGTGGGTGGAGTCTGTAACAGTGAGTTTTCGCTGCAGGATGTGATGATGTCGTTGGGCCGGAGGGTATGGAGAAGTTCTGTGAGGACATTGGAGTGGAGCCTGAGAATGTGAGACACACACACACACACGCACACGTATACACGCACACACATGTGCACACACACACACTCACGCACACCTACACAAGCGCTTGGACACAGTCTATCACTCTGCCCTCAGATTTATCACTGGCGATAGTTACGGTACCCACCACTGTGTCCTCTATGCCAAGGTGGGTCTGTCTTCTCTGGCAGAGAGGCGTGATAAACACTGGTTTTTGTTTATCTTTAAGGCCATTGTCAGAATGCTTCCACCTTATATTACAAGGTTGTTAGAGTGGCGCTCTGGACCCTATCGAATTCAATCAAATGGCTTGCTTATGCTTAAGGTCCCTCGGGCTCGATCAGAAATTGGGAAGTCAGCATTCCATTCTAATGCCCCATCCTCCTGGAATGAGCTCCAACAGTTGCTGAAAATCAGCTCTCTACCAACTTATGGGCAGTTTAGATCGCTCGTTTTGAACATTCCTGTCTCTGAGTGTATCTGTTTTTGATCTTATCTGTGCTGATTTTATTTATTTTATTTTTTTATTATATTTTACTTTATTCTAGTTATTTTATTATATACCATGTTAGTTACTGTTGCTATATTCGAGAATTTAAATAAAGGTTCTGACTGACAAGTACACACATACACACACTCACACACGCACACCTACAAACACGTCCACAAACACACACACACACACACACACACACATACACACACATACCAACACACTCAGTGATGATGTGGTGTTGTGTGATTGGCTGCAGGTGATGATGTGGTGTTGTGTGATTGGCTGCAGGTGATGATGTGGTGTTGTGTGATTGGCTGCTGGTGATGATGTGGTGTTGTGTGATTGGCTGCAGGTGGTCATGCTGGTTTTGGCCTGGAAGCTGGAGGCGCAGTGTATGGGCTACTTCACCCTGCAGGAGTGGCTCAAAGGAATGGGAGCCTTGCAGTAAGCCCCCCGCCGTCTCCATAGTGATGAGTGTCCCGCCCCCCTCAGATCAAACACTCCTCTTGTTAAATACACTGTGCTAGTTTACGCTGAAAAGCATCAACATTGCATACTTGAAAATGTGGTACCGGTAGAAAGGGAAGATTAATTGCTCTATGGATGTAAAGCATGGATGTACTGGCTGTAGGATGTAAAGTATGGATGTACTGGCTGTAGGATGTAAAGCATGGATGTACTGGCTGTAGGACGTAAAGTATAGATGTACTGGCTGTAGGATGTAAAGCATGGATGTACTGGCTGTAGGATGTAAAGTATGGATGTACTGGCTGTAGGACGTAAAGTATGGATGTACTGGCTGTAGGACGTAAAGTATGGATGTACTGGCTGTAGGACGTAAAGTTTGGATGTACTGGCTGTAGGATGTAAAGTTTGGATGTACTGGCTGTAGGATGTAAAGCATGGATGTACTGGCTGTAGAATGTAAAGTATGGATGTACTGGCTGTAGGATGTAAAGCATGGATGTACTGGCTGTAGGATGTAAA
>CM077287.1:70342302-70379802 GCA_039654925.1 Anguilla pacifica
AGTTGCGCAGGTGTCGATTTGTTCAGGTGTGGAGTTGCACAGGTGAGGACTTGTGGAGGTGTCTGAGGAAAAGCAGCCTTTAATCCCAAAGAAGATTTTCATTATTTGATTGACAGCAGGTCTGAGGGGTTGGTGGGGGCATGGGTGTCAGGCTTCGCTGCCCTTATCCTGGCAGGACCCAAACAGGAAGCAGGAAGTTGGGTCAGAGGTCACATGACCTTTCTCTCCCCCTCCCTCGGTCCCCTCTTCAGCCTCTCTGAGAGGAAACTGTCCTGACGGGCTGTGACCTGCCGCCATGGTGACTGTTTGCATGGTGACGCTGCCGAACGCGAGGTGGGTGGAGCCTGGCAGGGGCGGGGCCTGTGAGGGAGGGGCGAATGCGTCCATCGCTCTCTTCTTCTGGAAGAACAGCCCGCCTCTCCTCCAGTCCTGCTTCAGGTTCCCCTGTGAGGGTGCGCTCAGCTGACCCTCCACTGGCATAGGCCAATCCCCCTGGGGGGGGTCTGGGGCAGTGGGCATGTCCTCTTGCTGGGAGGGGTCTGGGGCAGTGGGCGTGTCCTCTTGCTGGGAGGGGTCTGGGGCAGTGGGCGTTTCCTCTTGCTGGGGGGGGTCTGGGGGAGTGGGCGTGTCCTCTTGCTGGGGGGGGTCTGGGGCAGTGGGCGTGTCCTCTTGCTGGGGGGGGTCTGGTGCAGTGGGTGTGTCTTCTTGCTGGGGGGGGTCTGGTGCAGTGGGTGTGTCTTCTTGCTGGGGGGGCTGTGGGGGAGTGGGCGTGTCCTCTTGCTGGGGTGGGGGTGGGGGTGGGGGCGGGGGCGTAGTGTGCCAGTTGAAGCTTCGCCTGGGTTTTATGGGATAGGGCAGGTCAGCAGGGGTGGGATGCTGGGGGGGGAGCAGGTCAGTTCCCCCAAACCTCTCGTCCTGGCCAGCAGGGTCCTGAGCCAACCCCAAACTGGGCCATGGCTCCGGGTCGAGTTCTGGTACCACTGGGCTGAGGCCACACCCCTCTGTGTCCTCTGTCACAAGGGGCCACGCCCCTGGGGACTCAGACCCGGTCTCATCTGCGTCTTCGCCCACGTAAGGTCCCATGTTCACGTCCGCTTGGCTCGCCTCATGAATTACCCATGGTGCATCTGCTGTCCCGCCTCCTGTAAGCTGGGGGGCGTCCGCCAGCTCTCCAGACTCCGGGTTCTCGGGGTCCAGCCATGCTCTGCCAGCGTGCAGTGCTGTGTATTCGGGGTGCAGTGCTGAGTTTTCGGGGTGCAGTGCTGAGTTTTCAGGGTGCAGTGCTGTGTTTTCGGGGTGCAGTGCTGTGTTTTCAGGGTGCAGTGCTGAGTTTTCGGGGTGCAGTGCTGTGTTTTCAGGGTGCAGTGCTGAGTTTTCGGGGTGCAGTGCTGTGTTTTCGGGGTGCAGTGCTGTGTTTTCAGGGTGCAGTGCTGAGTTTTCGGGGTGCAGCAGGGATTCTGGGGATTCCTTGCTCTCTTTGCTGGAATTGAGTCCTGGTGGGAGGTCCTTTTCCTGCCCCCCCCACAGCAGAGTAGGATCATGGGAGTCATGCTGTCCTGCTGCTGATTGGTCGAAGGGGGACCAGGGCTCCTCCTTCAGGCTGAAGCTCCCCCTGGTGGCCGTTTCAGGCAGCGAGTCAGTGAACTCAAAGCTCTCTCCACTGTCATTCCACAACTCCGGGTCCAAGTCTGGCGGGAAGCTGTCTGTGGGTGGGGCCTGTACAGAATAGGGGCGTGGCTCCCAGGGGGAATCTGTCCAGTTGGGGGCTGAGAATGGGTCCTCCCCAGGGGGTCTGGTATCATTGGACCAGCCTGCCACAAACTCCTCTCTAGAGATGGGGCATGGATCAGCAGAGGAGAGGGCATAGTCATGGCCAAAGGTAGGGCCAAGGTCACAGTCAGGGTCACGGTCAGGGTCACAGTCAGGTTCAAGGTCAGGGCCAAGGTCACTGTTGGACTGTTCAGATCCGGGGGTGCTGTATTGCTCTATTCCCAGGTCCTGGGGGTCTGGGATGGGTTCGAACTCCATAGTGTGGCTAAAGTGGGAGGGCTGTTCCTCTGAGGAAGAATTCGATTGGTTCCCACCAGTGCTGCCATCATGAGCTCCTCCCCCCCAGGGGCTTAGCCCCTCCCCCTGGGGGTGTGGCTGTCCTCGCCTCTGGACCGGCTGTGGGGCGGGGCCCCTTGTGGAGGGTATGTCCTCGTAAACGGCCCCAGAGTGGCCTTCCTTCTCTGTGGCAGAGTCCCTCTCCCTGCTGCCCAATCGGGTTCGTGACGCCCCTTTTTCGGGGAGAATGGTGATGTAATACGGCATGCTGGTCTCCCCAAGCCCCTCCCTCCCCACCTCGCCCTCCTGCTCAGGCTCCTCCTCCTCTGAGAAGCCTCGGTTGTCATAGGGCGTAGCTGTGGGCGTGTCGGTGGGGCGTCGCCAGGCACATATCTTCCCCCACAGGATGTCCAGGAGGGGGCGTGTCAGAGCGCCCAGGACGAAGGCTGCGATGAAGGTGAGGAAGACTGACAGACAGACGGCCAGAGCGAGATCAGAGTGAGTCCTGTCCCCGCCCCTCAGAGCAGGCCCCGCCCCCCCACGTGCCCGGGCCCGCACGCGCACGGTGAACATGCTGGTCGGCTCCTGATTCGGACCTGAGACGCACACGTACAGACCCTGGTCCTGCTCTCCGATACCCTGGATCAGCAGGCCCCCGCGGTGCTGGGCACTGGCCTGTCTGACAGAGCCGTCGGGCGTCCACCAAAATGCCCGACTCAAATCTGCAACACAGGCACACTTTTCCTTAGAGCTGTGCGCTCTGTGCCTGCCGTCACATTATCAGCACACTGTTACTCACGTTTCACCACAAAGTAAATCGTTTAATTTGACCCTGCTCTGATCTGAGTGAATGGTTTAATTTGGCCTTACCCTGATCCCAGTGAATCATTTAATTTTGCCTTACCCTGATCTGAGTGAATTGTTTAATTTGGCTTTACCCTGATCTGAGTGAATCGTTTAATTTGGCCTTACCCTGATCTGAGACCCAACATGGCAGTAGAATCTCTGCCCCCGGGTGCACAGTCACTTCCTGGTGAGGCCCCGCCCCTTCTGCAGGTGTGTTGCAAGTGAGGTCTGCCTGGTCCAGGTGCAGGAGGTCTCTCCCTGCCACCCCAGGTGGCTCCGCACACACCACCTGCCAGGGGAGGCCTTCCCTGGCCACGCCCATCCACCTGCTGAGGGCTCGCAGTCTGCAGTCACACCTCCAGGGATTGCCGCTCACTTCCACCTGTGTGCGGAGGCTGTGCAGGGACAGGTAGGCCGGCATGGGGAAAGTGCTGAGAGTGTTAAAGCTCAGGTCCAGGACCTGCAAGCACATACACGCACAGTTACAGGTGTGTTGTAGCTGGTGTAAGTATGCTGTAGCAGATGCAGGTGTGCTGTAGCAGGTGCAGGTGTGTTGTAGCGGGTGTAGGTGTGTTGTAGCAGGTGCAGGTGTGTTGTAGCGTGTGCAAGTGTGTTGTAGCAGGCGTAGGTGTGTTGTAGCAGGTGCAGATGTGTTGTAGCAGGTGCAGGTGTGTTGTAGCGGGTGCAGGTGTGTTGTAGTAGCAGGTGCAGGTGTGTTGTAGCAGGTGCAGGTGTCTTGTAGCAGGTGCAGGTGTATTGTAGCAGGTGCAGGTGTGTTGTAGCGGATGCAAGTGTGTTGTAGCAGGTGTAGGTGTATTGTAGCAGGCGCAGGTGTGTTGTAGCGGATGCAAGTGTGTTGTAGCAGGTGTGTTGTAGCAGGTGCAGGTGTGTTGTAGTGGGTGTAGGTGTGTTGTAGTAGCAGGTGCAGGTGTGTTGTCGCAGGTGTAGGTGTGTTGTAGTAGCAGGTGTAGGTATGTTGTAGCGGGTGCAGGTGTGTTGTAGCAGGTGTGTTGTAGCGGGTGCAGGTGTGTTGCAGCGGGTGCAGGTGTGTTGTAGCGGGTGCAGGTGTAGTACCCTGAGCTCCCGCAGCTCTTTGAAGGCCAGCGGTGCGAGGGTGGAGATGAGATTGTGCTGCAGGTGGAGCTCCCTCAGGTGAGCACAGCCTCGCAGGTCCTGAGCCCGCAGGGTGGAGATCCGGTTGTGGGGAAGATAGAGAGTATGCAGAGCAGCAGCCCCACACAAACCTGAGAGAGAGAGAGAGAGAGGGGGAGAGAGGGAGAGAGGGAGGGAGGGACCGAGAGAGAGACAGAGAGGGAGACAGACAGACAGAGAGAGAGGGAGAGAGAGAGAGATAGAGAGGGGGGAGAGGGGGAGAGAGAGAGAGAGAGATGCCTGTGATTGGCTGAAGGGGTTTATCTCTAGTGTTCGCAGTAACACGGATCAAAGTCCCAGTCGTAGAAAGTCATTCATCTGCATGTCTCGTGACACACCTCAAACACCCCCCCCCACACACACAGGCAAAATACAGTTTACTTTCACATACACTACACCTCAAACACCCCCCCCCCCACACACAGGCAAAATACAGTTTACTTTCACATACACTACACCTCAAACACCCCCCCCCCCCACACACAGGCAAAATACAGTTTACTTTCACATACACTACACCTCAAACACCCCCCCCCCCCACACACAGGCAAAATACAGTTCACTATCACATACACTACACCTCAAACACCCCCCCCCCCCACACACAGGCAAAATACAGTTCACTATCACATACACTACACCTCAAACACCCCCCCCCCCACACACAGGCAAAATACAGTTTACTATCACATACACTACACCTCAAACACCCCCCCCCCACACACAGGCAAAATACAGTTCACTATCACATACACTACACCTCAAACACCCCCCCCCCCCCACACACACAGGCAAAATACAGTTTACTTTCACATACACTACACCTCAAACACCCCCCCCCCCACACACAGGCAAAATACAGTTTACTATCACATACACTACACCTCAAACACCCCCCCCCCACACACACAGGCAAAATACAGTTTACTTTCACATACACTACACCTCAAACACCCCCCCCCCACACACAGGCAAAATACAGTTTACTATCACATACACTACACCTCAAACACCCCCCCCCCACACACACAGGCAAAATACAGTTTACTTTCACATACACTACACCTCAAACACCCCCCCCCCACACACAGGCAAAATACAGTTTACTATCACATACACTACACGTCAAACACCCCCCCCCCCCACACACACAGGCAAAATACAGTTTACTATCACATACACTACACCTCAAACACCCCCCCCCCCCACACACAGGCAAAATACAGTTTACTTTCACATACACTACACCTCAAACACCCCCCCCCACACACAGGCAAAATACAGTTTACTATCACATACACTACACCTCAAACACCCCCCCCACACACAGGCAAAATACAGTTTACTTTCACATACACTACACCTCAAACACCCCCCCCACACACAGGCAAAATACAGTTTACTTTCACATACACTACACCTCAAACACCCCCCCCACACACAGGCAAAATACAGTTTACTTTCACATACACTACACCTCAAACACCCCCCCCACACACAGGCAAAATACAGTTCACTATCACATACACTACACCTCAAACACCCCCCCCACACACAGGCAAAATACAGTTTACTTTCACATACACTACACCTCAAACACCCCCCCCACACACAGGCAAAATACAGTTCACTATCACATACACTACACCTCAAACACCCCCCCCCCCCCCCCACACACACAGGCAAAATACAGTTTACTATCACATACACTACACCTCAAACACCCCCCCCCCCACACACACAGGCAAAATACAGTTTACTATCACATACACTACACCTCAAACACCCCCCCCCCACACACACACACAGGCAAAATACAGTTTACTATCACATACACTACACCTCAAACACCCCCCCCCCCACACACACACACACACAGGCAAAATACAGTTTACTATCACATACACTACACCTCAAACACCCCCCCCCCCCCCACACACACACACACAGGCAAAATACAGTTTACTATCACATACACTACACCTCAAACACCCCCCCCCCACACACACACACAGGCAAAATACAGTTTACTATCACATACACTACACCTCAAACACCCCCCCCCCCACACACACACACACAGGCAAAATACAGTTTACTATCACATACACTACACCTCAAACACCCCCCCCCACACACAGGCAAAATACAGTTTACTATCACATACACTACACCTCAAACACCCCCCCCCCCCACACACAGGCAAAATACAGTTTACTTTCACATACACTACACCTCAAACACCCCCCCCCCCCCCCCACACACACACACAGGCAAAATACAGTTTACTTTCACATACACTACACCTCAAACACCCCCCCCCCACACACAGGCAAAATACAGTTCACTATCACATACACTACACCTCAAACACCCCCCCCCCCCCCACACACAGGCAAAATACAGTTTACTATCACAGACACTACACCTCAAACACCCCCCCCCCCCCACACACACAGGCAAAATACAGTTCACTATCACATACACTACACCTCAAACACCCCCCCCCCCCCACACACACACAGGCAAAATACAGTTCACTATCACATACACTACACCTCAAACACCCCCCCCCCCACACACACAGGCAAAATACAGTTCACTATCACATACACTACACCTCAAACACCCCCCCCCCCCCCACACACACACAGGCAAAATACAGTTCACTATCACATACACTACATTTCCAAAAGTACGTTTCCACCGCCTTCTAATTAGTGGTTTTGGCTATTTCAGCCACACCAGGTGCGTAAAACCTCTCACAGCCACATGCCATCTCCATTGACAAACATTGGCAGTAGAATGAGTCGTACTGAAGAGCTCAATGACTTTCAACGTGCTAGTGTGTAGTGTATATAGTGTAATGTATAGTGTATATTGTGTAATTTTTAGTGTAGTATAGTGCAGTGTATAGTGTATATCGTGTAGTGTAGTGTATATTGTATAATGTTTACTGTAGCATAGTGCAGTGTGCAGTGTACAGTATATTGCCTGTTTATTGTAGTATAGTGCAGTGTGTAGTGTATATTGTGTAACGTTTAGTGTAGTATAGTGCAGTGTGTAGTGTATATTGTGTAACGTTTAGTGTAGTATAGTGCAGTGTGTAGTGTATATTGTGTAATGTTTACTGTAATATAGTGCAGTGTGTAGTGTATAGTGTATATTGTGTCATGTTTACCGTAGTATAGTGCAGTGTGTAGTGTATAGTATATATTGTGTAATGTTTAGCGTAGTATAGCGCAGTGTGTAGTGTATATTGTGGAGTGTATAGTGTATATTGTGTAATGTTTAATGTAGCATAGTGCAGTGTGTGGTGTATATTGTATAGTGTATATTGTGTAATGTTTACCGTATTATAGTGCAGTGTGTAGTGTATACAGTGTAGTATGGTGTACATAGTGTAATGTATAGTGTATACAGTGTATAGTGAATATGGACTCACCCTCGGGAATGTGCTGTAGCTGGTTACTCTCTGCAGACAGGAGCTCCAGTGTGGGGGCCCAGGTCTCACACAGCCCCTCCCCCCTGGGCGGAGTCTTGCAGATGGACAGGTATCTGAGCTGGTTGTGCCCCAGGTGGAGGTGTGTGAGGTGGGGCAGGGGGGTCCCGTAGGGGTGGAGGGGAAGGGAGGAGAGGGCATTTTGGGACAGGTCCAGGATGGTGACTGAGACAGGGAGGTGCAGGGGGGGCAGGGTAGGGCCCACTGTGGAGCAGTTTATAAGCGACCCCCCCTGACACAAACAGGGTGATGGGCAGGAGGGGGAGCAAAGCGCCCCCCAGAGGAAAATCAGGATCACTGCAGAGCACACCTTCCAGTGAGAGAGCCCCATCACTGCGTGTACAAGCAGAGTAGCTGATGGACAACACACACCTTATTACACACATACACATGCTTTACTACTCACATACACACACATACTGTACACATGCTTTACTACTCACATACACACACATACTGTACACATGCTTTACTACACACTTACACATATTTTACCACACACATATACATGCATACACGTTTTTATGATACATTCGTAGACAGACATACTACACATATACACTTTATAAACACACTTAACTGCACACACACTACTACTCCCAAACAATACCACAGATACCCACATTACATCTTACTATCACTTTACTGATCACACACTTGCATGAATACACACACACACACACATACACACAAACACACACCTGCATGAATACACACACACACACACACATACACAAACACACACGCACACAAACACACATACACACACGCATACACATGCACATACACACATACACACATGCATACACACAGACGCACACACACACGCACACATACACACACACTATTATACGCTTTTACATTCACAACAGACATGTACAGACACCAAAATTTATTTTGCTGCACACAACTACAAATACTACAAATACTGCAACACACACCCACACAAGGGGTCTTTTTGAAGGTAAACTCACCTGTGAGCGCTGACTGCTGCTCTGGTCTCATACCTCCTCTGGGGACAAGACCCACGGCTACCCACAATGCCGTTTGCCTGCGCCCTCTGGAAGTCTGGTCAAAGTCTCTGGAAGACTGTCCCAGCAGCCAATCACATGCCTGAGTTAATATCTTACCTGCTCCAGCACTGCACTGCTCTCCTTACTCACACTCACCTGTACCTGACATGTAAGCATTACCTGTAGGGTTTATTACCTGTATTATTACCTGTGTCTTATTCAGGATGACTCACCCTGGAATCATCTCCAGGTGCCTTTGAGCTGGAGGTAGAACTGTTTAATACAGGTGACAGGTGACAGGTGACAGACTGCTGAACAGAGACAATGAGAGAAACACACACATTGCTGAGGTTCAAACATGGCACTTTATTTATTTTACATTATTAATGAGGGCAGATCGAGATCTCCACTCTACTTCTCTGTACAGTTTACTGTGTGAAGTCAGAGACGAGTCAAAGCAGAACCCACTGCCCTTTACACAACACTCTCAGGCATTAATAATCCACCACAGAGAGGGGGATATATATGTGCACTCTCAGACATTAATAATCCAACACAGAGAGGGGGATTTATTTGCACTCTCAGGCATTAATAATCCACCAGAGAGGGGGATATATGTCCACTCTCAGGCATTAATAATCCACCACAGAGAAGGCGATATATATCTGAACTCTCAGACATTGATAATCCACCACAGAGAAGGCGATATATATCTGAACTCTCAGACATTGATAATCCACCACAGAGAGGGATATATATATATATATATATATCTGTCCTCTCAGGCATTAATAATCCACCACAGAGAGGAATACCACAGATATTATAAATACACAAGTTTCTCTGTGTTCCTTGCACTGAATGTTTTGTCTCTTATACTGATGCTGAAACATTTCAATCTTGTGCATCTTCTGAACACTCATTAAGGGGTGTGAGCAAGAACACTGTTTTGATGGAAACACTACGATTAACTGAGATCAGTTTGTCACTGATAATGTGTGAAGGCCCCGCCCTTTTCTGGTTTCATGAAGCCATGCTCTCCCCTCACTTGTGCAAAACCCCTGCTAGGGCTCAGAGATGCCGCTAGGGGGCGCCAGAGTCTTTTCTGACACCCTTGAGATAAATATCACACAGGTGGACAGACAGTGCTAATGAGGTGGGGGCATATCTTGCACAGAGCATCAGGCAATTAAAGATATATATAAATGCAGATGTGGACAGCCGCCTGCATTAGCATCTAGCTAATACAGACACTGGCCAGCGCTAGCATGTAGAAAATGTGCACAGTGGCCTGTGTTAGCATGTAGCTAATGTGTATAGTGGTATGTGTTAGCATGTAGCTAATATGGACAGTGGCCTGCATTAGCATGTAGATAATGTGCACAGTGACCTGCATTAGCATGTAGCTAATATGGACAGTGGCCTGCTTTAGCATGTAGCTAATATGGACTGTGGCCTGCATTACCATGTAGCTAATATAGACAGTGCCCTGCACTAGCATGTAGCTAATATGGACAGTGGTCTGCATTAGCATGTAGCTAATATGGACAGTAGTCTGCATTAGCATGTAGCTAATATGGACAGTGCCCTGCACTAGCATGTAGCTAATATGAACAGTGGTCTGCATTAGCATGTAGCCAATGGGCACGGTTCTGTATGACAGCATAGTGAAAAGTTCAGTCTGATGATGAGGACAGCATCGGTTTGTGCAGTATATGTTAAGTACAGTGGTGCCCTTGGAAGCAGAAATGAAGCTAACACAGTGAAAGAGTGGAGTTGAGTAGAGCTCTGATCTGGTGTGGCTGCACTGATATCCGGTTCCGTCTCCAGCACTGTAACACATGGAGCTGAGAATGAGCCGGGCTGGGAAGCCTGAGAACGAGCATCTTTACAAACAAACAGACCAACTGCTGCTCCTCTGTGCAGGAATCCACCCTGACCAGCCTTCCGGAAGCTTCTCTGCCTGACAGAGGGGCTCTCCGGGTGGGTCAAACTGCTACAGTAATTTATTCACAAATACAAAAATAATTCTGTACTTTCCCCCCCTCTCAAATCAATATGCAGTAAGAAAACAGGGAGACCTTCTGTCTGTACACGGGGAAAAATGGAGAAAGCATTGCAGTCTGGCCGAGCAGTTATCAAGTGAGTGGCTTTGTATTTGCATGTGTGTGTGTGTATGTGTGTGAGTGTGTGTACGCGTGCATGTGTGGTTGTGCGTGTATGTATATGTGTATATATGTGTGTGTGTGTGTGTGTGTGCGTGCGTGTGTGTGTGCGTGTGTGCGTATGTGTGAGCTCCACTGCGCAGAGGTTGATCCTGCCATGTGTGGGTATGGTTTCCATGGCAGCGCTGGGTGGGCGGGGCTCAGTGGGCGGGGCTGCAGGGGTTGTCAGAGGTTTGGCAGCCCATGTCCTGGTACAGGACCTGCAGCCTGAAGAGGGTCCCATCTGCACACATGCACAGCTTGTACCGCTCCACCCCCTCGCTGTAGGACAGCTCCCCCCCACCCACCGACGAGTTGGGGATCCGAGACGGGCTCACCGTCACCAGCCCGTTCAGAATGATGCTGTTCTCCTGTGGGGGGGGGGGGGAGTGTTACTACAGAATAACCATCATTACTGCTCATCATTATCATCATCATCCTTAACCATTTAGGTGTGAGATCACAAATATGCGATTAGAATGTTCTTACCTGAACATTCTAATGCCGATGCCAGTCACTACTGGTGGCTGAAAGCAACAGAGGTCTAGAACACTGACTGAATTTTTTTTTTAATTCCAAAAAACTTCCTCTTCAGAGGATTAAGAATGGGTTTCCCGTGTCCCAGTAAAATTCAGTCTGCCCTGTAGTGCCCCCCCTCCTCCATCTCAGCTGTAAAATGGCTGCTGTGTACCAGGGTGGGAGCTGTGTGTTGCTATCCTGTGATAAAAAAGACACTGTATGACTGCACTCACAGCTGTGTGCTCTGATAGACACACTGTATGACTGCACTCACAGCTGTGTGCTCTGATAGACACACTGTATGACTGCACTCACAGCTGTGTGCTCTGATAGACACACTGTATGACTGCACTCACAGCTGTGTGCTATGATAGACTCACTGTATGACTGCACTCACAGCTGTGTGCTATGATAGACTCACTGTATGACTGCACTCACAGCTGTGTGCTCTGATAGACTCACTGTATGACTGCACTCACAGCTGTGTGCTATGACAGACTCACTGTATGACTGCACTCACAGCTGTGTGCTATGACAGACTCACTGTATGACTGCACTCACAGCTGTGTGCTGTGAAAGACTCACTGTATGACTGCACTCACAGCTGTGTGCTATGATAGACTCACTGTATGACTGCACTCACAGCTGTGTGCTCTGATAGACACACTGTATGACTGCACTCAGCTGTGTGCTCTGATAGACACACTGTATGACTGCACTCACAGCTGTGTGCTCTGATACACACTGTATGACTGCACTCAGCTGTGTGCTCTGATAGACACACTGTATGACTGCACTCACAGCTGTGTGCTCTGATACACACTGTATGACTGCACTCACAGCTGTGTGCTCTGATAGACACACTGTATGACTGCACTCACAGCCCTGAGCTCGATGGCTCCGCCCATCTTGAACTCCACTGTTTTGCCCATGATGAAGACACCCTCGTTGCCGCGGACGATAGCCTTGCCTTCACCTTTGATGGTCAGGTCTGAGGTAGCATTGCTGGTGATCTGAGGAGGAAGAACAGAACAGGTCATCCTCAACCAAGAGAAAGAAAGATGGGGGAGGGGGAGGGAGGAATATGCATTGATCAGGAGCAGAGGGTGTGGCTGGTTGGGGTGAGGGTGTGGTTGGGTGGGGTTAGGGTATGGTTGGGTGAGATTAGGGGTGGTTGGGTGGGTTGAGGGCACGGTTGGGTGGAGTAAGGGGTGGTTGGGGTGGGGGTAGAGTGTGGTTGGGTGGGGTGAGGGTGTGGAAGGCTGGTACACCCACCCGCTCAGTGGATGCTTTCCGCACGTTGAGCACCTTCACCCCTTTGGGCAGGTGAAACTCGTGGTTCTCGTAGTCTGTGCTGAAGAAGGTGTTTTGAGTACGGGGGTCAGTGAAGGACACTCCAAGGTCACTGCTGATGGACGTTTTGTCCTTTTCCACACTGAGTTTGGTGGAACCCTGCTGGAACACCACCTACAGACACACACACACATATTACTGAAGGTTGTGTTGAGCAGGTTGAGTGTGTGTTGTTTGTGGGGTACTGGGGTGAATGTGTGCTGTTTGTGGGGTACCAGGTTGAGTGTGTGTTGTTTGTGGGGTACCGGGTTGAGTGTGTGTTGTTTGTGGGGTACCGGGTTGAATGTGTGCTGTTTGTGGGGTACCGGGTTGAGTGTGTGTTGTTTGTGGGGTACCGGGTTGAGTGTGTGTTGTTTGTGGGGTACCGGGTTGAGTGTGTGTTGTTTGTGGGGTACCGGGTTGAGTGTGTGCTGTTTGTGGGGTACCGGGTTGAGTGTGTGCTGTTTGTGGGGTACCGGGTTGAGTGTGTGTTGTTTGTGGGGTACTGGGTTGAATGTGTGCTGTTTGTGGGGTACCGGGTTGAGTGTGTGTTGTTTGTGGGGTACTGGGTTGAGTGTGTGTTGTTTGTGGGGTACCGGGTTGAGTGTGTGCTGTTTGTGGGGTACCGGGTTGAGTGTGTGTTGTTTGTGGGGTACCGGGTTGAGTGTGTGCTGTTTGTGGAGTACCTGGTTGAGTGTGTGTTGTTTGTGGGGTACCGGGTTGAGTGTGTGTTGTTTGTGGGGTACCGGGTTGAGTGTGTGTTGTTTGTGGGGTACTGGGTTGAGTGTGTGCTGTTTGTGGGGTACCGGGTTGAGTGTGTGTTGTTTGTGGGGTACCGGGTTGAGTGTGTGTTGTTTGTGGGGTACTGGGTTGAGTGTGTGCTGTTTGTGGGGTACCGGGTTGAGTGTGTGTTGTTTGTGGGGTACTGGGTTGAGTGTGTGCTGTTTGTGGGGTACTGGGTTGAGTGTGTGTTGTTTGTGGGGTACCGGGTTGAGTGTGTGTTGTTTGTGGGGTACTGGGTTGAGTGTGTGCTGTTTGTTGGGTACCGGGTTGAGTGTGTGTTGTTTGTGGGGTACCGGGTTGTTGTTGCCTGTGATGACCAGGTCCTCATGCTTCCTGCCGCCGACCGTGCTCTTGTGCAGCGGGTGGACCACGCCCATGTCCGCCTTCTTCTTGAAACGCAGCAGCCCGCTCGGGTGGAACTCCATGCTGTCACAACCATCAGGACCAATCCGGATCACACTCCAAATTACCAGTGTGATCTACCACAGGGGGGAGAGAAAGAGGGAGGGAGGGAGAGGGGGAGAGAGAGAGGGGGAGGGAGAGAGAGAGAGAGAGAGGGGGGGGGGGGAGGACGAGAATGAGAGAAAGGGAGATAGGGAGAAATGTATATATTATATTTTATATAATGCTTTGGCAATATTTATTGTATGTATTTCATACCAATAAAGCAAACTAAACTGAATTGAAGAGTGAGAGAGAGAGAGAGAGAGAGAGAGAGAGAGAGAGAGAGAACATGGCGAATGATTTTAATTTGAATCTCAAATTAAAGATGGGCAATTCATAAAGGTATATGTCAGTACAGATGGAGTGTATGCAGGTAGAAGTATGTGTATGTACAGGTGAGAGGTATGTTTGGGGAGGGGAGGTGCGTGACTCACAATGAGGTTGATGAGCGCGAGGAGGAAGAGGAGGACGATGATGCAGACGGCCAGGTTGCCCTTGCGTCCCCGTAGGCCGGTCTTGTGCAGACGCTCCTCCTCTATGGGGACGTACCCCGCTTTGAAGTTACTGTTGTGCTCCTTATTGGTACTGCGACGCTCGATGGCCTTCTCCCGCATAGACCTCTTCACTGGCCCATTAGAGCTCTCCTACACACACACACACACACACACACACACACACGTTAGAGCTCTCCTACACACACACACACACACACACACGTTAGAGCTCTCCTACACACACACACACACACACACACACACGTTAGAGCTCTCCTACACACACACACACACACACACACACACACACACGTTAGAGCTCTCCTACACACACACACACACACACACCTGAGCTCTCCTACACACACACACACACACACACGTTAGAGCTCTCCTACACACACACACACACAATACTGGCCCATTAGAGCTCTCTTACACACACACACACACGTTAGAGCTCTCCTACACACACACACACAATACTGGCCCATTAGAGCTCTCTTACACACACACACACACACACACACACACACGTTATAGTTCTCCTACACACACACACACATACGCACACCCGTTAGAGCCCTCCTACACACACACACACACACACAAACACTGGCCTGTTAGAGCTCTCCTACACACACCCACTGGCCCGTTAGAGTTCTCCTAACCACACACACACATGGCCCATTAACAGTTGAACTTCTCCTACACACACTGCACACAGACACTCACACATGCACTGCGTATACACCTAACCCTAAACAGTGTTCCCCAGTTGCCTAATGCCTCACAGCACAGAGACGACTAAGAGTGGACCAGACGACACACTGGAAATGTAAATAACTTCAAAATTGCGATTATATATTTGAAGATATAACTTCTGAGAGGTCAACGCGCCCAAACATACAATACGGAGACGGCCGCGGTTACGTTCACCAACAATAACACGCAGCCATCAACAACAAAGACCTCACGGCGTTATGTCATTAATAACGGAAACGATTAAGTCACTCGTAGTCTGGATACGACCTTAAGACATATGACTTACCCCAACGCGAAACGCAATGAGGATGAAAACAGTGCAGCAACAAACCTGCACCCAGAAAGAGTAACAATCCAGCTCGCGCTCAGAATGTTCGCTATCAACCACAGCATTCCGCTGCTAGCCTACTCAGCTGCGCCTGCACTGCTGTTGTACAGGGCATGCTAAAAATAAATTAAACGCATTTTTAAACGTAAACGTAAGCTCCCCAGAAAAACAAGTGGCAATTAGCAACGTGCTTCTTTGACACATAATGCACAGCTTGTACAATAGTTCGGACTACTCTGCTCTGTAAGTGTTCAGAACAACTGGAATCATTTTTTCCATGGTCAACACGGCACAAAACCGCTATTCCTTATTTAGCTACTGGGCCGCCCCATTCGCGCAAGTCCTGAGCCAAATACAGATAGGCTAGAATGTAACACAGTTATGGATGTGTTGATCAAGTAGTGGTGGAACAAGATTATAAAAACGCGCGTTCCGGACATGTAGCGAAGACAAAGTCTTTCCTTTGAAACAGACCTGTTCCGACGCCATAGTGTCTCTTTCTCCTGGCTGTCGTTGCTGGCGTTTGACAGCTCCGGACAGCCAGCGGAATGTGCCATTCTGTATGGGAAAATAGGGTCCACCACCACGCCAATCTGAGCCCGGAACAAATTTCAGACCTTTCAAATTATATTTAAAAATATGCGGGAAAAGAAATACATATTAAATGTGGAGCTTGTGTTAAAATCACTCAATACGTTTAATCGGCGCTCGCACATGGTTCACCCCTGTCTAAAACTCGCTAATGGGAGCGACTCAGATGATGGTACCCAAAGGAGAGTCCAGATTAGGAATGTGTTCATTGATATTTTCAGGACAGGGGTGGGGGTTTGAAGCGCGCGGACAGAGGACAATTTTCTAAAACTGGTCCTGAAACACGGCGTATGTGTGTTATAGATGTTATGAGTCCTGCCATGTCTGTGACGCTTAATGGTCTGCGTACAGGGCGTATATCAAAATATGGATCAACAACAGTCAAACAATCAATGTATATGAATCGAAACATGGATAGTCACAGCTTTCTGTAAAAAAAATTACGCGTTTTACAGGCGAGCATCGGAAACATGGCCTAAAAAGCCAAATGAAGGAAGGACAGGCCAGAGCCCCGGAATGCCATAAACGCGTCTAGTTAAAGCGATTCAACGCCAAGCACACCGCCGTGGGGTTTCCTCAATTTAGAAACAAACACCTCGGATACAGCTTTTCTTTCCTGAGTTAATTATAGCACTAGAGTTATTAGTTTCCGTATCCGTGTAGGCTGTTTATTTATTCACTTACTATAATTTATTTAGGGATAGGGAGGGTTTAAACTGGAATCCTTTGAATAAATATTTCCTTTTTACAGCTTAGGCCTATATTTTCTATGAAATATACATTTAATAAATGTGTGTATGCATATAAAACAAATTTCTAAATGCACAAAGTTAAGTAAGAACAACCAGCGTAATGGCCTACAACTACTAGGCTTACCAGCGCTGCTGCTGCTGCTACTACTACTATAACTAAGACTACTGCTACTACAACTTCTGCTACTATTACTGATGCTGCTTCAAGTCTAGTACTACTACTGCTCTCAATAGGATTGCATCGTTGTGTCACAACACTTAGCTGAGTCTAAGTGTAAGTGCATTGTGGGCCAGTGATAAGTCTTGTGCCTTGGTTCTCAAAGTCAGTCCTGGAGGACCCCTGTGTATGCTGGGTTTTGTTCCAACCAGCCTCTTGCACAGTTAAGGGTCTGAACATATGCGCTCAGTTCTTTCATATTTTTGTCCTCGAACTTGTGAACACAGTGCACGTTTGGCTCTTTCATCATTTTCTTTGTCTTCGAGCCCCTCGTTATCTACCAAATTGTTAGTTTTAGAGGCCATGTGTCCACACTTTCCACACTTTCACCAATTAGGAGATTATTGGTTCAAAGTCGTTAGTTTAATTAAGGAAAATGAAGTTTGTTAAAACTGAGTTTGCAATTGTAGTTGTAAAAAAACGGGCATACACAGGGGTCCCCATGACAGAGTTTGAGAATACTGCTTCTACTACTACTACTACTACTGCTATTGCTGCTACTGCTACTACTGCTTCTACTACTACTACTACATTACATTACAGGCATTTAGCAGACGCTCTTATCCAGAGCGACTTACACAACTTTTTACATAGCATTTTACATTGTATCCATTTTATACAGCTGGATATATACTGAAGCAATTTCGGTTAAGTACCTTGCTCAAGGGTACAACGGCACCCGGGAATCGAACCTGCGACCTTTCGGTTACAAGCCCAGTTCCTTACCCACTGTGCCACACTCCGTCCTCCACTACTACTACTGCTACTGCTACTGCTGCTACTGCTACTACTGCTGCTGCTGCAACTGCTACTACTACTACTGCTACTGCTACTACTACTACTGCTACTGCTGCTACTTCTACTGCTGCTACTACTACTGCTGCTGCTACTGCTACTGCTACTGCTGCTACTACTGCTGCAACTGCTACTACTACTACTACTACTACTACTACTGCTACTGCTACTGCTACTGCTGCTACTGCAACTGCTAGTACTACTAGGCTACTACTACTATTAATAATAATAATAATAATAATAATAATAATAATAATAATAATAATAATAATAATAATAAATGCATGTCAACATTGACATTTTTTAACTGGCTCACTGTGTATCGAAACAAACAACAAGAAACCTTCCTGGAGCCTCTACCTGACATAGAATCCCCGTGTGTCGTTTGACAGTGTGACATTTCAATGGTTTCGTTTACATCACAGAGGTCCGTGGGACACTTTGAGAATACAATCCGCGAAATGCACAGCACACACGTTACCTATGAATGAAGAGAGTAGTAAACGGGAATTCCTGCACTCGGTTCTTGAGAAAACAGGCGTTGCTACAACTGAAAAGGGGTGCGTGGCGTCCGTGGCACCAAAGGAAAGCCAACGACCACAGGCTGAGTTTACACACCTCGTATAAATACAGAGCGCGCCGCTGACACCCGCGCACTCGGGCGGGATTAAAGTCCCTGCGATTCGGGGCGTCCTGGAGATTTTTGTGGGATTATAGTGTTGAACAGACATGGCTGAGACGCTAAGGAGGCTGGTGAATACTTCATCCTTCAGCGTTCTGCAGGATAAACTGGAATCCTGGTACAAGGACTACCATGTAAGTAATTAATTATTTCGCTGCTTCAGACGGCTTGTTAGTAACTAGGTTATACCAAAAGCATCAATATAGGCTTTTGCTAACTGAACTATGAATAGGCATGCT
The DNA here is from genome assembly GCA_039654925.1 of Anguilla pacifica. NCBI lineage: Eukaryota > Metazoa > Chordata > Actinopteri > Anguilliformes > Anguillidae > Anguilla > Anguilla pacifica. The sequence continues at coordinate 70,361,007 of CM077287.1, forward strand.
TTGGACTGAAAAATGCTTGGCTAGCCTACTGTAGCATACGAATTCCTACACGCTACAAGTATAGCTATACTCGTCAGTCTAGACTATATAGCCTAATGTGGAAACCGTTAGCCTACACATACAGTAAGATGCGTATGAAAAATACGCCTAATGCATTATAGACTAGGCCATTTATAATGGAAATAGCATTTAAGTTATATCTAGTTACTAAAGCCGTTGCAACGTTAGGCTACATAGCCACACAAATAACATAAAGAAACAGTTAAGAAATCATAAATGTGGTTTTATTAGCTAAATGGCAGGGCAACGTACATTATTTTACATACGTGATAAAACTGGATTTCTACCTGCCGTGATAATTGTTTTGGTGTATTAATCGCACTGAATTCACTTGTTGATTACATTGATTTTCGGACAAAGTTTGGTTGCTATGGACGCCCGTTGCCGTGGCGATTGCGGAACCATTCCTCGAGACGTAGTAAACTGTGTTTTCAGGCACGCCCCAACGCGTTCTCGGCAACGGGAGTTCTGAATGAAAATACACATTCGGCATGACAATAACACAACTCTATTTGGTAAACTAACAGTTAAAGCTTGTTTACTACTTATTTTACTTAGAGAAATTTTGTTAGAACAAATTTCTCTCATTGTAGGTGGGGGGAGGGGGGGGGTATACATTTACCCAAATCTGTCTCTGTGCAGGACAATGCCTGGGAGCACATTTTATTCACAGCAGGTGCGTTTGTTCACTTTTCTGTGTCCATAGTAACTTTGACAGCTTTTTTCAGGTGATCTCTTGTGACCAGAACCTGAACCGTTGCTGTGAGCTGGTGGAGCTCACCTCCAAGGTGCAGGGCCAACTCTTCACCATCCTCAATCTCACTGCCAAAGAGGGTGAGTTTTAACTCTTTACCTACATGCCTCCTTCCCTTCCTGTCATTCAGAGTTTCCTCCTGCACCACTTCCTGTGGCTGTGGAGTGTCTCCCGCAGTACTTCCTGTAGCTAAATGGTCTCTCCTTCAGTACTTCCTGTGGCTAAGCAGCCTCTCCTGTAGCACTTCCTGTGGCTAAATGGTTTCTCCTTCAGCACTCCCTGTGGCTAAGCGCTCTCTCTTGCAGCACTTCCTGTAGCTAAATGGTCTCTCCTGTAGCACTTCCTGTGGCAAAGCAGTTTCTTCTTCAGCACTTCCTGTGGCGAAGCAGTCACTCCTGCAGCACTTCCTGTGGTTAAGCAGTCTCTCCTGCAGAACTTCCTGTGGCTAAGCGGTCTCTCCAGCTGATTGCAGTGTTGAGCTATTGTGTTCCCCATGAAACCTTATGCGTAGCGAGGTTTAGCGCTACAGTTAATTCAAGTCTTCTGTTCCAAACATAAAGCTGCATAACACACGCCAGACGGGAATAGGTTATGAGATTGAGGCCTTTATCAGAATGAGACCAGATCATTATTAGTTATCGTGACTGAGCATGTGGTGAGATGGTGATTTGGGGTGAGTGGGGTTTTGGGTGTGGTTAAAATGGTGGTTTGGGGTGAGTGGGGTTTTGTGGTGCGGCCTCTCTCAGTGTGTGGGTGATACTGCTGCCCTCTGGCTGTGGCAGGTGGTCACTACGCTGGTGTGGAAACCCTCAAGTCTCGCCTGCTGCCCTGGCTTGGTACCTGCTTCACCATGGCAACCTCCACCGTTACCCCCGATACCAGCCTCAACCTCATTCAGGTGAGCCCCACCCACACCAAAATTCATGCTTTGTGTTTGTGTGTGTGTGTGTTTGTGTGTGTGTGTGTGCACATGTGTGTGTGCGTGTGTGTGAGTGCCGTTCAAAGCTGACACTTACTCCATTCTCTGGTTTATAATATTGCACATACTCCTGAGCAATCACTCAGAAATAATTGTTGTAATTGTACAGCACTTTTATAAAATGAGATTGCAGTGCAGTGTGTGACTGTAAATGTGAGTAGTGCAGTGCGGTATGTAACTGTAAATGTGAGTAGTGCAGTGCGGTATGTAACTGTAAATGTGAGCATTGCAGTGCGGTATGTAACTGTAAATGTGAGTAGTCCAGTGCAGAATGCAACTGTAAATGTGAGTAGTGCAGTGCGGTGTGAAACTGTAAATGTGAGTAGTGCAGTGCGGTATGTAACTAAATGTGATTTTTGGGTAGGAGAGTGTGGAGAAAGGGAAGAGGATTCGAGAGCTCTCTCTTTCACACGAGTGCGACATGCAGAAGATGGAGACCCAGCTAAGCTCAACCCGACTGCAACTGGACTCTGTCAAACAGGAGTTAGTACTGCCCCTCCCTGTCTGTACTGCCCCCTCCCTGTTCATACTGCCTCCTCCCTGTCTGTACTGCCCCCTCCCTGTTCATACTGCCCCCTCCCTGTTCATACTGCCTCCTCCCTGTCTGTACTGCCCCCTCCCTGTTCATACTGCCTCCTCCCTGTCTGTACTGCCCCCTCCCTGTTCATACTGCCCCCTCCCTGTTCATACTGCCTCCTCCCTGTCTGTACTGCCCCCTCCCTGTTCATACTGCCTCCTCCCTGTCTGTACTGCCCCTTCCCTGTTCATACTGCCTCCTCCCTGTCTGTACTGCCCCTCCCTGTTCATACTACCCCCTCCCTGTCTGTACTGCCCCCTCCCTGTTCATACTGCCTCCTCCCTGTCTGTACTGCCCCACCCTGTTCATACTGCCTCCTCCCTGTCTGTACTGCCCCCTCCCTGTTCATACTGCCTCCTCCCTGTCTGTACTGCCCCACCCTGTTCATACTGCCTTCTCCCTGTCTTACTGCCCCTCCCTGTATGTCTCAGTTTTTCTGCGTGCTGCTGTCTGTTCCTCTGTGCCTGTGCTGCTCTGTTTCTCTGTGCCTGTGCTGCTGTCTGTTCCTCTGTGCCTGTGCTGCTATCTGTTTCTTTGTGTCAGTGTTGCTGTCTGTTCCTCTGTGCCTGTGCTGCTCTGTTTCTCTGTGTCAGTGCTGCTGTCTGTTCCACTGTGCCTGTGCTGCTGTCTGTTCCTCTGTGTCAGTGCTGCTGTCTGTTCCTCTGTGCCTGTGCTGCTGTCTGTTTTTCTGTGTCAGTGCTGCTGTCTGTTCCTCTGTGTCAGTGCTGCTGTCTGTTCCTCTATGCCTGTGCTGCTGTCTGTGTAGCATAATGTGTAGCATATTGTGCTAATGTATAGCATACTTTAATCAGTTGCATACTGTGCTAATATTTTGCATATTGTGCTAATGTGTAGCATACATTAATATTTTGCATACTGTGCTAATGTGTAGCATTCTCTGCTAATATGTGGCATATTATTCTAATTTCTAGCATACATTTAGCATATTGTGCTAATGTATAGCATAGTGTGTTACTGTACAGGATACTGTATCTCTTGTGTTTGTTTCAGCTTGGCTGATGCGCAGCTGGAGCTGGATGACACCAAAAACAAGTCTGCCACAACCCTGCTGGCCACAGAAGATGAGATTCTGCAGTTGAGGGCAGAGTGAGTTAATGAACCTTCCAGAAATGCATTGCTGCAATCAAAACTCAATCAGCCTGTAAGTGTTCATTTGTGTGTGCGTGTTTGTGTGTGCGCGTGTACGTGCGTGTACGTGCGCGTGTGTGTGTGCTTGTGTGTGTGTGTGTGCGTGTGTGTGTGTGTGCGTGTGCGTGTGTGTGCGTGCGTGTGGGTGTGTGTGGGTGCGTGTGTGTGTGTGCGCGTGCGTGTGTGTGCGTGTGTGTGTGTGTGTGTGCGCGCGTGTGCGTGTGTTTGTGCTTGTGTGTGGGTGTGTGTGTGCGTGTGCGTGCGTGTGTGTGTGTGCGTGTGTGTGTGTGTGTGCTTGTGTGTGTGCTTGTGTGTGTGCGTGTGTGTGTGTGTGTGTGTGTGTGCGTGTGTGGGTGTGCGTGTGTGTGTGTGCGTGTGTGTGCTTGTGTGCGTGTGTGTGCGCAGGCTGCAGGCAGCCTGTGATGAGGCTGAGCTGTATAAGCGCAGGCTGGAGGTGCAGGAGGACTATGAGAGGCAGGTGCGTGTGCTGAGGGAGGAGGTGTCCTACCTGACCGCTGAGAAAGCTCTGCTACAGGACAGGTGAGCTCGCCCAGGCCCACCCTCATCTGTAACCATGGCAACTATACTCAAGAAAATAAAAAAGCATCCATACCTGCTCTCTTTTCATCTCTTTCTCCCTCTCCCCCCCCTCCCCCTCTCCCTCCCCCCCCGTCCCTCCCGCCCCCCCCCCCCCCCCCCCCCAGGTTGGTGAGGAGCCGCTCCCCCAGCCCACTGCTGCGTCTGAGTCGTTCCTCCAGCCCGCTGAGAGCTGATTCGCCGACGCGGGCCCAGCTGACCAGCTCCTCGCGGCATGCGCGGCTGGTGTCGCGCTTCAGCGACCTGTACGCTCTGGAGCGGCTGGAGGCCGAGTCGCTGCTCCGCCGCTACATCACCGACACCGAGACCGCGCAGAGGGTCATCTTCATCGCCACCGTGGTACAGGCCCGCTCCTCCTCCTCCTCCTCCTCCTCATCTTCCTCCTTTTCCTCCTGCTCCTGTGCTCAGTGTGGTTAGAGAAGGCCTGCTCCTCCTCTTCCTCCTCTTCCTCCTGCTCCTGTGCTTAGTGAGGTGAGAGGAGTCCTGCTCTTTGTCTTCCTCCTCTTCTCCCTGCTCCTGTGCTCAGTGTGCTGAGAGCAGGCCTGCTCCTCCTCTTCCTCGTCTTCCTCCTCTTCCTCCTGCTCCTGTGCTTAGTGAGGTGAGAGTAGTCCTGCTCTTTGTCTTCCTCCTCTTCCTCCTGCTCCTGTGCTTAGTGAGGTGAGAGTAGTCCTGCTCTTTGTCTTCCTCCTCTTCTCCCTGCTCCTGTGCTCAGTGTGCTGAGAGCAGGCCTGCTCCACCTCTTCCTCCACTTCCTCCTGCTCTTGTGCTCAGTGTGGTGAGAGCAGGCCTGCTCCTCCTCTTCCTCCTCTTCCTCCTGGTGAGAGGGCCAGTTCTCTGTCCCTTCCTTAGTCTGAGCAGGTCTCTGTTCTGTTGTTCTGGGGCTCTGCAAATACCAAAAAATAAATCAAGTCTTAAATCAAGAATTTTAGTCTTATATTTTGGAAATTATTTCTATATTTTTTTGCTATAAGACAAATAGATGGCCAATGAGGTGAGGCAGTTTTACTCATTTCCAGATTTGCCAGTTTCACTTGTCAGGCAAAAAGTCAAATAAAACAAGCTGATACACACTGTTTGGGCAAAAGTATGCGGACACCCTTTGGTCTGGGGGTGTTTTTCATGGTTTAGGCTGGGTCCCTTAGTATCAACGAGGGAAGATCTTAATGCATTGAAATTCTAGATGATTCTGTGCTTCCAACTTTGTGGCAGCAGTTTGGGGAAGGCTCTTAACTGTTTCAGCATGACAATGCCCCCGGAGACACAGCAAGGTCTATATAGAAATGGATTTATCAAGTTTGATGTGGAAGAACTTGACTGGCCTGCACAGAGCCCTGACCTCAACCCGCTCCAACACCTTTGGGATCAGTTGGCAAGCCAACTGTGAGCCAGGCCTAATCGCCCAATCAGTGCCCAATGTCACTAATGTTCTTCTGGCTGAATAGAAACAAATCCCTGCAACAATGCTCCAAATTATAAAGCCTTCTCAGAAGGGTGGAGGTTGTTATAGCAGCCAAGGGTGGAACTTCTTCTTAATGCCCCGATTTTTGGAAGAGATGTTGTATGTCAGGTGTCCACATACTTTTGGCCATGTAGTGTATATCTGAGAAAAAATAAGGTTTTGAGTCTCAGTACAAGACTGAAACATGTAAGATACATTTCATCAGGTTCTGTCTGTTTGTAAGGATGTGAATATCTTCTCTGCATCACCGACTTCTCTCCGCCCCTCCCTCCCTCTCTCTCCCCATTCTCTCCCTCCCTCTCTCTCTCTCCCTCTCTCTCTCCCTCTTCCTCTCTTCCTCCCTCCCTCCCTCCTCTCTTTTCTCTCTCGCTCTGCCAGGAGTCCTTTCAGGCTGCTAAGCTGGCGTACCGGCAGTTTAAGCTGCGAGTGAGGAAGAGTCTGTCGCCGTCTCACATGGGTCCGGAGACGCTGGAGGATGCCGTGGTCGATTACATCGTCCGCAACCTGGACCTGTATGACGTGCAGGCCAGCGTCACCGTGAGTCCCCGCAAACCACCAAGTCCTCCTTACGCTGGTGTGTGACCTGGGCTGCGTCCCAAACGACTCACTTGTTCACTCATTCACTGTTCCCTGTATAGTGGAAAATATGTAGCACACTACATAGGGAGTGAGCAGCAGAACGAACGTTTGCTTTGGGACGCTGTTGTCATCACCCTGCACCGCTACTATCTTTTGAATATCTGTCGCACAATAACGGAAATTGCGTTCGTCTAGGAGGTGATCAGCGCGATGCATGTGAACCCCAAGATTGCCTTCCCACCGGAGGTGGACTTTGTGCTGCTGAGCAGCTTCATCAGGGAGGTGTGCCAGGTGGCCTTCGCCATGCAGACCCTGGACCCCCCCCTCGAGGTGGCCTTCAGCAGCGACGGAGAACTGTACAACGAGAACAAGTCAGTGCCCCCTCCCACACTACAGATACACTATACACACTATACACTACATACTGTACACTACACACACTGTACACTATACACATACACTGCATGCTGTACACTATACACACTATACACTACATACTGACACTACACACACTGTACACTATACACATACACTGCATATGTACACTATACACACTATACACTACATACTGTACATTACACACACTGTACACTATACACATACACTGCATACCATACACTATACACACTATACACTACATAGTGTACACTTCACACACTGTACACCACACATTGTACACTTACAGGCACTAGACACTACACACACTGTACACTATACACACTATATACTGCACACACTGTACACTATACACACTATCAATCAATCAATCAATCACTCAATCAAAATGTATTTCTATAACACACTTCATACACAGAAGCAACCCAGTGTGCTTTACATAAATAAAAGCAAAAGGAACAAAGAAAGTGCAAAGTATATAAAATAGAATTTAAAAAAATAATAATAAAAACAACAAAAAAATGATTCACGTCAGACGTCACTACTGTACACTATACACACTACACACTATACACTACATACTGTACACTACACACACTGTACACTATACACACTACACACCACATTCTGTAAACTACACACACTGTACACTAAACACATACACTGCATACTATACACTACACACACTATACACTACATACTGTACACTACACATTATACACTACAGGCACTAGACACTGCACACACTGTACACTACGTACTGTACACTACACACACTGTGCACTATACACACTGTACACAACACACTGTACACTACACATTGTACGCTACAGGCACTAGACACTGCACACGCTGTACACTACGTACTGTACACTGCACACACTGTATACTGCACATTGTACACTACAGGCACTAGACACTGCACACACTACACTTTACACACTATACACTATACACACTGTACAGTACATACTGTACACTACACACTGACATGCACAGGTACAGTATACTCACTATACACTACACATGCTATACATTACACACTATACACTATGCATTACACACGCTACACACACACACTCACTACGCACAGGTACGCTACACACATGGGCTCTTGTACCCACATTAAATATGTGCTGTCATGTGTATTTCCTATAGCGACCACTGGAGGTCACCCTCGTCCCATCTAATGTTCCCCAGTGCAGCTATGCTACAGTGCAGTTGTGAGACTGAACTGAGGGTTCCAGTGTTAAGGCTAATCAGATACCCTTCAGTGTGTACCTGCTAACATTTACAAAAATGAACACTCACACCCGTGCTAACGTTGTGACACTTGTACTATGCCAAAATCAATCCTCAAGCATATACTGAACTGAATACTTGCGCACGCACTAGTCTTAATTCTCACTCCTGTACTGCTGCCGATGCACCTGTTCTGCCCCCCCCCCCCCCAGGTATCGGCGCAGCTATGACTCGGAGTTCACCGCCCCCATGGTGGTGTACCACGTGTGGCCTGCGCTGGTGGAGGACGACACCGTCCTGGTGAAGGGCGAGGCCGTGACCCGGAGGGGCGCTCTGGTACCCCACCTCCTCCACAAAACTCCTCCTGTCCTGTTAATCAGACTCCTCCACCACCCACCTCCTCTGCAAAACTCCTCCTCTCCTGTTAATCAGACTCCTCCATCACCCACCTCCTCTGCAAAACTCCTCCTCTCCTGTTAATCAGACTCCTCCATCACCCACCTCCTCTGCGAAACTCCTCCTCTCCTGTTGCACTGTCTCCTCCATCACCCACCTCCTCTGCGAAACTCCTCCTCTCCTGTTGCACTGTCTCCTCCATCACCCACCTCCTCTGCAAAACTCCTCCTCTCCTGTTAATCAGACTCCTCCATCACCCACCTCCTCTGCAAAACTCCTCCTCTCCTGTTAATCAGACTCCTCCATCACCCACCTCCTCTGCAAAACTCCTCCTCTCCTGTTAATCAGACTCCTCCATCACCCACCTCCTCTGCGAAACTCCTCCTCTCCTGTTGCACTGTCTCCTCCATCACCCACCTCCTCTGCGAAACTCCTCCTCTCCTGTTGCACTGTCTCCTCCATCACCCACCTCCTCTGCAAAACTCCTCCTCTCCTGTTAATCAGACTCCTCCATCACCCACCTCCTCTGCAAAACTCCTCCTCTCCTGTTAATCAGACTCCTCCATCACCCACCTCCTCTGCAAAACTCCTCCTCTCCTGTTAATCAGACTCCTCCATCACCCACCTCCTCTGCGAAACTCCTCCTCTCCTGTTAATCAGACTCCTCCATCACCCACCTCCTCTGCGAAACTCCTCCTCTCCTGTTGCACTGTCTCCTCCATCACCCACCTCCTCTGCGAAACTCCTCCTCTCCTGTTAATCAGACTCCTCCATCACCCACCTCCTCTGCAAAACTCCTCCTCTCCTGTTAATCAGACTCCTCCATCACCCACCTCCTCTGCAAAACTCCTCCTCTCCTGTTAATCAGACTCCTCCATCACCCACCTCCTCTGCAAAACTCCTCCTCTCCTGTTAATCAGACTCCTCCATCACCTACCTCCTCTGCGAAACTCCTCCTCTCCTGTTAATCAGACTCCTCCATCACCCACCTCCTCCACAAAACTCCTCCTCTCCTGTTGCACTGTCTCCTCCACTGCTCTCTCCATTCTTGTTTTTTTTAAAATGGGGCATTGGAAGTTTTGGGGTATTTGTAATATGAACAAAAATCTGATCTGTGATAACGGGAAATTGTTTGAGATGGTAAGTAGTGACCCTGTGAGCTATGGGAATATCGTGGTAACCAGGGTAACAGGCGTGTCTCTCCTGTGTTTCGCTGGGGAATGTCGTGGTAACCAGGGTAACGGGCGTGTATCTCCTGTGTTTCGCTGGGGAATATCGTGGTAACCAGGGTAACGGGCGTGTCTCTCCTGTGTTTCGCTGGGGAATATCGTGGTAACCAGGGTAACGGGCGTGTCTCTCCTGTGTTTCGCTGGGGAATATCGTGGTAACCAGGGTAACGGGCGTATCTCTCCTGCGTTTCGCTGGGGAATATCGTGGTAACCAGGGTAACGGGCGTGTCTCTCCTGCGTTTCGCTGGGGAATATCGTGGTAACCAGGGTAACGGGCGTGTCTCTCCTGCGTTTCGCTGGGGAATATCGTGGTAACCAGGGTAACGGGCGTGTCTCTCCTGCGTTTCGCTGGGGAATATCGTGGTAACCAGGGTAACGGGCGTGTCTCTCCTGTGTTTCGCTGGGGAATATCGTGGTAACCAGGGTAACGGGCGTGTCTCTCCTGCGTTTCGCTGGGGAATATCGTGGTAACCAGGGTAACGGGCGTGTCTCTCCTGCGTTTCGCTGGGGAATATCGTGGTAACCAGGGTAACGGGCGTGTCTCTCCTGCGTTTCGCTGGGGAATATCGTGGTAACCAGGGTAACGGGCGTGTCTCTCCTGCGTTTCGCTGGGGAATATCGTGGTAACCAGGGTAACGGGCGTGTCTCTCCTGCGTTTCGCTGGGGAATGTCGTGGTAACCAGGGTAACGGGCGTGCCTCTCCTGCGTTTCGCTGGGGAATGTCGTGGTAACCAGGGTAACGGGCGTGCCTCTCCTGCGTTTCAGTGGCGGAGCAGGAGTCGGAGCGCCAGTCCGGTGCGTTCCCGTTCCGGAAGCCCCCCTCGGAATCTCGTGAGTTACCAGCCGCTAAGCCCCGCCCCCTGCCCCGCCCACACCAAGACCAACCAATGAGTGCTGAGCGCTGAACTCACATGCGCTTTATATGGTGTTTAGACGTTGGTAGCGCGTTGTTTATACGCTGGTCTGACTGCAGAGGCCACCCGGTGTCCTGAGAAGCAGGCAGACTGCAGAGGGGAGATGAAAGAGTCTGGCAGGCCTGGGGGGGAGTGGGGGGCACATGCTGGTTTAAGGTTGTGCAGCTGTGTTTGTATAAGTCTGTAAGACCTTTCTCAACAAACAGCCCCCCCACACAAACACACTCACATACACATACACACATACACACGGACTCACAGACACTCACTCACACACACTTACTCACACACACACACACACACACACACACACACAAAATCAAATCAATTTTATTTGTATAGTGCTTTTTACAGAAAACACACAAAGAGTAGCAGAAAAAGGGCAAGAAACATAGAAACAACAGAGCAAAATGAGCAAACACCAGGCCTGACTCCTCCCCCTCTCTGTGTTGCAGGTCTCCAGTCGTAGTCGCAGTCCTTCCCCAGGGCGCCTCTCCACCAGCCGCCTGTAAACCCTGACCTTTGACCCCTGACCCCAGATCAATCGTCACTCTGTCCCTCAGATGGGAGGACAGCAGATGTGATTCAGTGACTGTACAACAAATTGATTTAAACAAAAACCCATTAATGAAATAACATGCTGGCTATGAACCCCATTAATGAAATAACACGCTGGCTATGAACCCCATTAATGAAATAACACGCTGGCTATGAACCCCATTAATGAAATAACACGCTGGCTATGAACCCCATTAATGAAATAACACGCTGGCTATGAACCCCATTAATGAAATAACACGCTGGCTATGAACTTTAAAAGGTGCTGTGATTATTTTGTGGTTTGTTTGGGTGGTCATCTTTTAATTAATGTTGTTTCCTAGCGATGCATATTATTATTATTTATAGTTATGTAAGAGGGGACTCTTTCTGTGGACTGGCACCCCCGCCCCCCCTCACCCAACTTCAAACCTCCCAAACCATGGCTCAAATGCCACCCTAACCCCCCAAACCAAACCCCCCATTTCTGTAGTGATTAGTGTGCCCCAAGTAGTGTGTTCAGTGCAGTGCATAGTGTGTTCAGTGCAGTGCGTAGTGTGTTCAGTACAGTGCGTAGTGTGTTCAGTGCAGTGTGTAGTGTGTTCAGTGCAGTGCGTAGTGTGCTCGGTGCAGTGCGTAGTGTGTTCAGTACAGTGCGTAGTGTGTTCAGTGCAGTGCGTAGTGTGTTCAGTGCAGTGTGTAGTGTGTTCAGTGCAGTTTGTAGTGTGTTCAGTGCAGTGTGTAGTGTGTTCAGTGCAGTGTGTAGTGTGGCAGAATGTAGTCCTGTAGTTTTCTCTCAGACCTGCACTCTGGCACTCTCAGTGTGTCTGTAGGTGAGTGCTGGTGTGTCCAGCGAACCTCTCAGGTAGATCCAGGCCAGCTGGCTTTTTAAACAATCTGACAAACATGCTGTAGGTGCTCTGATCATTAGTCAAATGCTGTTTGTCTTGAAGTATTTGCAAATATAGACATTATTAAATAATTTTTTCTGGATTTTTTTTTTCAGACTTGGTGGAATTTTACAGCCAGTTTTGAGAGGGTGTTCTCTGTTCTGGTATTTTTCCAAAGTCTGTAAAACTATAACCGAGGTTCTGATTTCTCACAAAATCACAGCAGTTTTAAAATAACTTCAGTGTTTAGGGTAAGATTATCAAATCAAAAAAAAAAACATGAAGATGCAATAGTTTTTTGAATTTTGCTTTTTGTGAGTTAGTGAGAGAAAACTGGTGCTGTTGAATAAGTGAATAAGGGCCTACTGGAGGCAGGACTGCGGGTGTCATTAGCATCCTCTAAAAGGTCATCTTTCACTGGAGGGATCCTGCTCTGCTGCCCCGTTTTTTGAAGAGCGAAGTGGAATAATGTTGTCATGTAATTATTTACGCTTGTTTGTTCGCGCGCGAGTTTGTCAGGAACCGCGCGAAGCACATCTGTCCTCAGAGCGAGCTGCAGGGTGGACATCTGAGACTGTCTGCGCAGTTTCCCCCGAACAGCTGAGACTGTCTGCGCAGTTTCCCCCGAACAGCAGGAAGAGGCATTTTAACCCCTCCCCACCTGCCTGTCTGTTTATGCAACAGACATCAGGCCTTTACAAACGGATCTTCAAACATTTCTTTTAAGTATGAAAAGTCATTGTATTTTTGACACCCAGGATATCTTCTTCTTCTCCTCTTGATTTTACCTATTTAATCTTTAGTTTGTGTCTGAAGATTTGACTTCGAGGACTGAAATGCTGTACTCTGTCACCTTGTTCTAATAAGAAAAGCCATTAGAGTGCAGTAACCAATGACAACTGAAAACTGACCTCTTTTTTAAAAAAAATCCATTTTGACTAACTGAAAACTCACAGTGAAAAGTGGATCATTTCAGTTTGAACAATAATCCTGTGGTATCCCTTGGAGATGTGATGAAATGACTTTGGCAGCTGGAAATGTTCCTGGGCCAGTAGACCATCAGTGTGGTGCTAAAACAGATGCAGAAACCCTGCCTGCTTGTGCTCTGAGTGTTACTCAAAGTGAAACATTTGGCACTGTACAGTTTCCAAAGTTATTCGCACGGCTTTGTTTTGTAAAAAAACATTTCAATAAAATGATATTAAAAAACAAATGGACGAATTTCAGTAATGATTTTATCAAAGGGAATCAGGCACAGTATAACTAATAAGACACATTAATGATCATTCACAGGGATGGTACAGTATAACACAGCTGGCTGGAGAATGAGAGAGGCGGTGCTGATTTGTGATTGGAGGAGAGAGGGAGTGCTGATTTGTGATTGGAGGAGCGAGGGAGTGCTGATTTGTGATTGGAGGAGCGAGGGAGTGCTGATTTTTGATTGGAGGAGAGTGGGAGTGCTGATTTGTGATTAGAGGAGCGAGGCAGTGCTGATTTGTGATTGGAGGAGAGAGGGAGTGCTGATTTGTGATTAGAGGAGCGAGGCAGTGCTGATTTGTGATTGGAGGAGAGAGGGAGTGCTGATTTGTGATTGGAGGAGAGAGGGAGTGCTGATTTGTGATTGGAGGACAGGAACTCACAGGAGCAGAATCAGCTGCTCCTGGGTTTCCCTCACCAGCTGTGCCACTCCTGCCAGTCTGGGGAGGCCTGACTCACCAACCAAAAAAAAAAAGATCAAAATAAAAAACAATGTCACACAAGCCAAGATATGAAGTAATGCGCCATAGCCGAAATACAGGCTTTAGCTCTGTAATTATGGGATGGCTACGGTTAACCTGGGGTCGGAATCGTTCTGAACTCAGTATGTAAGAAAACATTGAGCCTTTTCATTGGATATTTTTAACACACTGGCAGGGGCTGCATTTTAAAAAGGTTGTGCCGTGACCTACGGACCTGTCTGTGAGGTCCGATCCACCCATTTTCTCTCCTCTCTCTCCTTTCCCCTTTTCTCTCTCTCTCCTTTCTCCTTCTCCCTTTCTCCTTTCCCATCTCCCTCCTTTCTCCTTTCCTCTCTCTCCTTTCCCTTTGCTCTCTTTCTCCTTTCTCCTTCTCCCTCTCTCCATTTTAACCCTAACCAAACTGCCCCCCTGAGCTCTCCAGGAAGCAGACCCTGTGCTACAGAGGCTGGTCTACTGGCTACAGCTGCTTTATAGGAACAGAGTGCTGAATCAGGAATTTAACTGTATAAATGCAAGAATGGCTAGCATGCTAGCTAGCATGCACATATTAATTTAACTGCATAAATGCAAGAATGGCTAGCATGCTAGCTGGCATGCACATATTCATTTAACTGTATAAATGCAAGAGTGGCTAGCTAGCGTGCACATTTTCACAAAGAGTGGAACATTTTTTGTTGCTCAGCGGCACAAAGCTATGTAGGAATTCAGCGAACGGTTTTTATGAGCCCCAGGGGAGTCCAGAGTTCTCTATCAGAGCCTGGAGGCTTTGCTGAGCGGGACTCCAGGTTCAAACCCACAGAACCACAGCATTGGTGAAGAAAAGAAGGCGGAAGAGTATCAGCTCCTCCAGCAGGTGGCACTGTTGCTCCACGGCTGAAACCGGCAGAGCCTGAAGATGAACTCACTTCTCATGAGCTCAGATAGAGAGGAAAAAAAGTTTAGGAAGTTGAGTTTGTCCTTGGATTCCAAAAGTTATTGGATGCAATGGTGTGATTGTACCGAGAGGGGGAGAGAGAGAGAGAGAGAGAGAGAAAGAGAGGGAGAGTGAGTGAGAGAGAGAAAGAGAGAGAGAGGGAGAGAGAGAGAGAAAGGGAGAGAAAGAGAGAGAGAGAGGGAGAGAGAGAGAGAAAGAGAGGGAGAGTGAGTGAGAGAGAGAAAGAGAGAGAGAGGGAGAGAGAGAGAGAAAGGGAGAGAAAGAGAGAGAGAGAGGGAGAGAGAGAGAGAGAGAGGGAGAGTGAGTGAGAGAGAGAAATAGAGAGAGAGGGGGAGAGGGAGAGGGAGAGAGAGAAAGAAAGAGAGAGAGGGAGAGAGAGAGAGAGAGAGAGAGAGGGAGAAAGAGAGAGAGGGAGAGAGAGAGAGAGAGAGAGAGGGAGAATGAGTGAGAGAGGCAGCAGCCTCATTAGACTGCTTATTGAGGTGAAACTGGCTGTGGGGAGGTTGAGGGCTGTGGCTGTGGGGAGGTTGAGGGCTGTGGGTTCTTACCCCTGAAGCAGAGCTTCATGCCTGAATCCAGTGCCGTGCGTTAGAGAGATAAACAAGGAGAAGCATAAAAGCATCAAACGCTGGAGGACCAAATCAAAAGCATTCACTCCCTCCTTGGGCTGAATGCCTGTCCACAGACTGGCCAGTGACAGGCCACTGTTCATGTCTTCTTTCAGCTTTACTGAAACCCATTTCACTCCCCAGCTCATTATCAGACCCCCATTGGCTGTCACAGAAGAGCCAGTGCTAATGACCCCCCCCCCCCCAGGCCATGCCCACCAGCACAGGCCCCCCCAGCCACACCCACCAGCACAGCACAGTCATACTGCATCAACTGCATCATTAATCCCATCCCGATGACTTCAGTTAGACTCTTTGCCCATCTTTACGCCTCTGCTTGTCAATTACACTCGTTAAGTATTCTTTGGGCGTTAATTAGACATTCGTTATGTTAAATTAGAGGCTCAGATTGCCGGGGATGTGCAGCAGTGTGGGGGTGAGGGGGGTTGGTGGGGGTAGTGGGAGGGCAGGGGAGGGGAGGTGGTGGTGGGGGCAGTTTGGAGGTTGGTGGGGGTAGTGGGAGGGCAGGGGAGGGGAGGTGGTGGTGGGGGCAGTTTGGAGGTTGGTGGCGGTAGTGGGAGGGCAGGGGAGGGGAGGTGGTGGTGGGGGCAGTTTGGAGGTTGGTGGGGGTAGTGGGAGGGCAGGGGAGGGGAGGTGGTGGTGGGGGCAGTTTGGAGGTTGGTGGGGGGTAGTGGGAGGGCAGGGGAGGGGAGGTGGTGGTGGGGGCAGTTTGGGGGTTGGTGGGGGTAGTGGGAGGGCAGGGGAGGGGAGGTGGTGGTGGGGGCAGTTTGGGGGTTGGTGGGGGTAGTGGGAGGGCAGGGGAGGGGAGGTGGTGGTGGGGGCAGTTTGGAGGTTGGTGGGGGGTAGTGGGAGGGCAGGGGAGGGGAGGTGGTGGTGGGGGCAGTTTGGAGGTTGGTGGGGGTAGTGGGAGGGCAGGGGAGGGGAGGTGGTGGTGGGGGCAGTTTGGAGGTTGGTGGGGGGTAGTGGGAGGGCAGGGGAGGGGAGGTGGTGGTGGGGGCAGTTTGGAGGTTGGTGGGGGTAGTGGGAGGGCAGGGGAGGGGAGGTGGTGGTGGGGGCAGTTTGGAGGTTGGTGGGGGTAGTGGGAGGGCAGGGAATAGGGACACTCAGTTCATAATTAAACACACAGTGCAAGCAGCAGGCCCCGGGTAAAGCCCAGAAGGAAAAGGGCTCCAGGTGCAAAGCTCACGTTTGGAACAATGTGCATCGTGTGGAGTGCTGCTTTCCTAATGAAAATGTAATCTTGCTAATACTGATAATATCACACACACAAGCGTGAGGGTACACACGCACACACACATGCGCACACAAACACACACGCACACACACATGCGCACACAAACACACACGCACACACACATGCGCACACAAACACACACGCACACACACATGCGCACACAAACACACACGCACACACACATGCGCACACAAACACACACGCACACACACATGCGCACACAAACACACATGCACACACACACGCGCACACAAATGCACACATGCACACACACACACACACACACACGCACACACACACTCACATACACACACACACACACACACACACACCGTGCCCTCTGAGAGTCTGAGAAATAAATCGAAAATGAGCACAAATTCTCCCACCAAAACTCAAACAATGGAAAGAACAGCATGTTTAGCCCCACTCCAGAATCCCACAGGCCGCCCCCCACCCCCACCCCCATCCCCGTCCCCATCCCCAGCCCTGGCCCCACCCGTGGCCCCGCCCCCGGCTCATCCTTGGCCAATCCCGGCTCCTGGATTCACAGCTTCCTGAGCTCAGAATGGATATTTTTTGGGAGATAGTGGGGGAGGGGTAATTCCTGGGGTCTGGGGGATGTTTACCCAGGTGTACTGGGGGGGGTTCAGAGACGCAGCCCCCCCCCCCCCACCCCCCCGCTGGGGCTGATAAATCTCTGGTGTTCTGTAGATGGTTTAGGGGTGTCCTGAGGTTCCCCTGGCCCGCCCAGCCTAGCCCCGCCCATACCCCCTTACCAGCACTCTTCTACTGTACAGCAAACCCATCTCCATTCCCTCTTTCATCATACTCTCACTCCATTCTCTCTTTCATCATACTCTCACTCCATTTTCTCCTTCAGCTTACCCTCTCCATTCCCTCTTTCATCGTACTCTCACTCAATTCTCTCTTTCATCGTACTCTCACTCCATTCTATACACTTTGTTGTACGTCGCTCTGGAAAAGAGCGTCTGCCAAATGCCTGTAATGTAATGTAATGTAATGTAATTCTCTCCTTCATCTTACCCTCTCCATTCTCTCTTTCATCATACTCTCACTCCATTCTCTCCTTCAGCTTACCCCCTCTCCATTCCCTCTTTCATCATACTCTCACTCAATTCTCTCTTTCATCATACTCTCACTCCATTCTCTTTTTCATCTTATCCTGTTTTCTTTACCCCCAGGTTTGGAATTCCCCCCCCCCTCCCTGTTTCATGGCTGAAGAGGCTGGGAGAGGGAAGAGACAGAGACCGTGTAGAGTCTGAGCAGGGGCATCAGATGCAGTTCAGCCTACAATGATCTTTAACCCCTTCCCCATGTCAGCCATTATGGCTTTGGGATACTGGATTGAAACTGATCCCTGGTCAGCCCCATTATTGCTCTGTGATACTGGGTGGGTTGAAACTGCCATTATGGCTCTGTGATAGTGGGCTGAAACTGATCCCAGGTCAGCCAATATGGCTCTGTGATACTGAGCTGAAACTGATCCCAGGTCAGCCATTATGGCTCTGTGATACTGGGTGGGTTGAAACTGCCATTATGGCTCTGTGATAGTGGGCTGAAACTGATCCCAGGTCAGCCAATATGGCTCTGTGATACTGGGCTGAAACTGATTCCAGGTCAGCCATTATGGCTCTGTGATACTGGGTGGGTTGAAACTGCCATTATGGCTCTGTGATAGTGGGCTGAAACTGATCCCAGGTCAGCCAATATGGCTCTGTGATACTGGGCTGAAACTGATTCCAGGTCAGCCATTATGGCTCTGTGATACTGGGTGGGTTGAAACTGCCATTATGGCTCTGTGATAGTGGGCTGAAACTGATCCCAGGTCAGCCAATATGGCTCTGTGGTACTGGGCTGAAACTGATTCCAGGTCAGCCATTATGGCTCTGTGATACTGAGCTGAAACTGATCCCAGGTCAGCCATTATGGCTCTCTGATACTGAGCTGAAACTGATCCCAGGTCAGCCATCATGGCTCTGTGATACCTATCTGAACCTGGTCCCAGCTCAGGTCATCTTAGACAGCATCTGCAGATTGAACTTTTGTAAGCTGTAAAAGCATCTCACAGCATCTGTCTGAAGTGAGACGATAAAAGCGTAATAAATTCCCTGATTTTTACGGGCCCCTAAAACCACTAGGGGCTTTCAAAGACCCTCTCTGCAGAACGAATGAATGCGCATTTTAAACTGCACCTCCACCGTGCCAAATACCAGCCTGCACCTCCACCGTGCCAAATACCAGTCTGATTTTGCTCCCTTTTTGATGCTTTAGAAGCATTGTTCCAAACACAGGTAAAGCACAAAACACAGGTAATGCTGTGTGCACCAAACACAGGCATTGCTGTGTGTTCCAAACACAGGTAAAGCACCAAACACAGGTACTTCTCGCTGTACCACCAACTTTTTGATTACGGATGCAAATCATTCATAAACAAGCAAATTTTACTTAGATCCATTAATCCAAATTTTTATTTGATTAAGT
>CM077287.1:70384802-70457302 GCA_039654925.1 Anguilla pacifica
CCCTCTGCCTACATTTTCAGTCTTCCCACTGCAGTCAGAACAGCAGAAACCCTGCCCATCTTCCACTGCAGTCAGAAAAGCAGAAACCCTGCACATCTTCCACTGCAGTCAGAACAGCAGAAACCCTGCCCATCTTCCACTGCAGTCAGAACAGCAGAAACCCTGCCCATCTTCCACTGCAGTCAGAAAAGCAGAAACCCTGCCCATCTTCCCACTGCAGACTGAAGACTCTCCTCCTCACATTGCATCATGGCTCCCCTGTCCCCTTTTAGATATCATTATATTATCCAGAGCAACGTACAGGGATTACAGTCTTTACATGTAATACATTTACTGCTGCACATTTACTGAAGCAATTTAGGTCAAGAACCTCCGTTAAGGATACTAGGCAGCACTTGGTTACCTTTAACGAAACAGTTTAATTGAATCTCAGTTAACTCTCCCTACACTTAAAATTAAGTTAAATCGACATAGATGAGGTGTTAAGTGATCATTTATCTGGTTGAAATGAGCAAAAAAGAATATGGGTATTTACAGTAGAGTGCATATTAGTTCTCTTCTTTCTTTTCTATTCTTGAAAAGAGCGTTATATCTCATTTCCTGCTCTCTAGCATTCCTTTCCATTTGTTCATTAAGCTGCTGTATGGCTTTCATTAGGGCTTCTCCCTCCAAACGTCTCCTCAGCTCTTCCTCTTTCCTTTGTTTGACCACTTTCTGTTCTTTCAGATTCCTCTCCTTCTGCTCTTCAATCGCATGGACAGACCTCATGTACATCTCCTTGGTGTAGTAGCATCCTCCATTGATTTCCACCATCCTATCAATATTCTTCAGCAGCCCTGAGACCTCATTCTCCTGACTGTTAAAGACATGATATCTACCACGGCACGTATTAGTAAACTCTGCAAGGTCTTTATTGCAACTCAGAAATTCTTCAATAGTTTTTTCCTTCAGGTTGTTTGCATGAGTGAACAGCACCATGGTATATTTGGCTGCTTCGGCACAGAAATTGCGCATGACTTCCATTGTTTCCTGCTCCACCTGTTCAAATCCTCTCAGCTGGATCACCACCAGGAACACATGGGGTCCCGGAGAGGACAGAGAGATGCACTCCTGTATGATGTTAGGATTCCTGAGATTTGTAGTAGTATCAATCACAATCAACTCCCTTCCATCCACTTCCCTTCTTGCTTTCCTACATTGTGATGTCACAGAGGAAGAGGAGGCCTCTGGTTTAAACTCCCCTGCCCCCAGGATAGAGTTTGCTACACTCTTTCCTGCTCCAGTCTTTCCCAGCAGCACAATCCTCAGCTCATTAGACTGCTGGTTTCCTGTGGGAAAACAAGAAAACTACACTTACATATTCACAGTGCTACTAATATAAAGTTTGATCTTAAAAGATCTTTACACAAATTACAGGAAAACCTCTGAAATTTGATCACTTAGGGAAAGGGTATTGTGGCAAACACGCCTGCCACAGGCCACCGAAGTGGCTTTCCTAGGGGCCCTCCAGCACAGAGACACAGGGAAAAGATGTTCAAATAGTCCACATTTATTTACAAGGGTTGGCAAGATGTTACAGCCAAAGGAGCAGATCTAAAACACTGTCATGACAGAGAGGCTCCCCTGGTGTGGGTGGGGATGGCAGATTTAACCTGTGCGCAGTGATTACCTCACTACGCACAGGTGCAGCCACTCCTGTTCCTGGGCCCAATTAGCCTGGCCAATTATCTAATTCTCAACCAATTATCCAATTGGCCAGGTCTAATTAACTTGACCCAGGGCAGGTGTGGCTGCTTAAACCAGCCATCCCCACACCACATACCCCCAACGCCAAACTGAGGCCAGGGAAAATCCCTGGCCGAAGCCTACCTCCCCCCACCCCCGCACTCCCAACAAAGCAAAAAACAAAAACAAAATAAAAACACTCCACAAGAGTCAGGGTGGGTGGCCCCGGAACAGTCCAGTATGTGCTGTGACCCTCCCCCGAAGACCAGGCAGCCCTTCTTCCTCCTCCCTCCTGGAGCACGGGAAGTCCTGGGCTGCTCTGCTGGCTGGTGGGGGCGTCACCAGGCTTGGGCTGTTCCAGGGGCTGTGGTGAGGTGGCTGGGCTGGTGGGCTTGCTTCCTGGCGGTGCTGGGGACCTGGAACCCTTGTAGCTGTGGTGGCCGCCAGTCAGCTCTGCTGGCAGGCTGCTGCAGGCTTCCCCCTCATGGGCTCCGGGCAAACCAACCAGGCTAAAAACAACAAACTAAAACAACAAAAGAGACAAGGAAGCGAAACGGCGCGGCCACCTCTTGTGCGCCGCCCGTAGCTGACCTGCCTTCCCGGCCAGGTCCAGCTCCTCAGCATCCCAGCTGAGGATCGCTTCCTTCCCCTCCCCAGTCATCTCCTGCTCCCCGTCCCCAGCCTGGAGGATCCACCCGAAGCCCTGTCAGGAACACCTCAGCTGCCCCTCCTCCAGTGTGCTTCCTGGCTGGCCCTCCTGTGCCTCTTTCCTGTGCCGGAGAAGCCCCACGTTGGGCGCCACTGTGGCAAACACGCCTGCCACAGGCCACCGAAGTGGCTTTCCTAGGGGCCCTCCAGCACAGAGACACAGGGAAAAGATGTTCAAATAGTCCACATTTATTTACAAGGGTTGGCAAGATGTTACAGCCAAAGGAGCAGATCTAAAACACTGTCATGACAGAGAGGCTCCCCTGGTGTGGGTGGGGATGGCAGATTTAACCTGTGCGCAGTGATTACCTCACTACGCACAGGTGCAGCCACTCCTGTTCCTGGGCCCAATTAGCCTGGCCAATTATCTAATTCTCAACCAATTATCCAATTGGCCAGGTCTAATTAACTTGACCCAGGGCAGGTGTGGCTGCTTAAACCAGCCATCCCCACACCACAGGTATCATTCAGAACTTTGTAACTTTGAAAACAAATTCAAATAAAATTTTAATCAAATTGACTCTTCCTTTTAACTGTACCTTTTAGAACATTATTTTGCTATTAAGCTATTAAGAGACTATGTGAGGCTTCCCTGAGTCACTTAGGGGTGATTTGCTTGAGGTTTTTAAATTAATAAAGGGGATCAAAAAAGTGAACTACAAGAGATTTTTCAGATTGAGTTATGTTAGTAGAATGAGGGGACATAAATGGAAATTAGCAAAAGGTCAATTCTGTACAGACATTAGGAAGAATGTTTTCACACAGATAATCTGGAGATTTTCAAGACTAGGCTTGATAGATATTATACTATAGATATGTGTTAGATACTATCTAGTCTGTAGGTAATCAGAGCCCTAATTTAGTCAGGAAAATGGGAAGCATTGTTGGGCTGAATGGTCTGTTCTGGTCATTATGTTATTTAATGTTGTTCAGGAGCATTTAGACAAATTGCATATCTCTTTAATAGCTATTATTATAGATATGTTATGAATAGTCATTAATAAATGAAGCATGCAGTGCCGATCAACATGGAAAACAAATTCACTAATAAATCTGTCCACAACAGAACTACTAGTTTGTTGTATCTTTTAAATACTAGTTCTAATGTGCGATCATTATATTCATATTCATATATTCATACTGAGTATTATGCTAAACATTTACTAAACAGGTTAGCTTGCTAGCTTTAAATTCAAGTTCATAAAGGAGCTAGGTTGCTGTCATACCTTGCTAAGGTTAGGGTTAGGGTTAGGTTGAGCATTCATCTGTCATGTGTCATGTTAAATACTGGTGAGGCTTACCTGGAGCTGGGCCAGAGGCCAGCAAGTGAGGAGCAGGGATCCTCCTGGGAGAAGAAAATAAGCAAAGTGAGCAGGGAGGAGCTGTGGAAGGATTCAGTGGTGAAAGACTCAACCGCACGGCCTTCAGAGGCCTTCAGAGACACAACTCCCAGGATGTAAGCAATGTGCACAGTGTGTGTCTGTGTGTGTGTGTGTTACATGTGTTTGTATGTGCATGTGTGTATGTGTGTGTGTGTGCTTGTGTCCGTGTTACGTGTGTTTGTGTGTGCGTGTGTGTGTGTGTTTATGTCCGTTTTACATGTGTTTGTGGGTGCATGTGTGTGTTTGTGTCTGTGTTGTGTGTGTTTGTGTGCATGTGTGTGTGTGTGTGTGTGTGTCTCAGTGTTACACGTGATTGTGTTTGTGTGTGTGTGCATGTGCATGTGTGTGTTCGTAGCTAGTCTTGTCAGTGCATGCAAAATGTATCTGATGTGCAAAATGGATTGTTAAAATCAAGATTGTGGAATTTGGCTTACTCTGCGCTGGAGCTGTTTATGGGGTAGTGTCTGGCTGCAAGAAAGAAAAAGCATACACTGATTAATGGTGAATGGGGTTGACCTAATCTCATTGCAGTGACTTTATGAATGACAGTGCAGCCCAATCACATAGCTTCCATGCTGCAGCACTGGCTGGTGTAACGAGGGGGAAACCATGCTGCTGCACTGCCTGGTGTAACGAGGGGGAAACCATGCTGCTGCACTGGCTGGTGTAACGAAGGGGAAACCATGCTGCTGCACTGGCTGGTGTAATGAGGGGGAAACCATGCTGCTGCACTGGCTGGTGTAACGAGGGGGAAACCATGCTGCTGCACTGGTTGGTGTAATGAAGGGGAAACCATGCTGCTGCACTGGCTGTTGTAATGAGGGGGAAACCATGCTGCTGCACTGGCTGGTGTAACGAGGGGGAAACCATGCTGCTGCACTGGCTGGTGTAACGAAGGGGAAACCATGCTGCTGCACTGGCTGGTGTAATGAGGGGGAAACCTTGCTGCTGCACTGGCTGGTGTAACGAGGGGGAAACCATGCTGCTGCACTGGTTGGTGTAATGAAGGGGAAACCATGCTGCTGCACTGGCTGTTGTAATGAGGGGGAAACCATGCTGCTGCACTGGCTGGTGTAACAAGGGGGAAACCATGCTGCTGCACTGGCTGGTGTAATGTGGGGGAAACCATGCTGCTGCACTGGCTGGTGTAATGAGGGGGAAACCATGCTGCTGCACTGGCTGGTGTAATGTGGGGGAAACCATGCTGCTGCACTGGCTGGTGTAATGTGGGGGAAACCATGCTGCTGCACTGGCTTGTGTAACGAGGGGGAAACCATGCTGCTGCACTGGCTGGTGTAATGTGGGGGAAACCATGCTGCTGCACTGGTTGGTGTAACAAGGGTTGCTATGTTTTTCTCTCTGATGGGTTTTATGTTTTTTTTTCAGCCTAATGATGGCTTGCTTCACCGACAGTGACAGCTCTTTGGACTTCATATTGAGAGTTAACAGCAACAGATTCCAAATGCAAATGCCACATTTGAAATCAATTCTAGACCTTTTATCTGCTCACTTGTAAATGAAATAATGAGGCAATAACACACACCTGGCCATGGAACAGCTGAGCAGCCAATTGTCCAATTACCTTTGGTCCCATAAAAAAGGGGAGGGACCACAAATAAAAAGTGCTGTAATTCCTACACCATTCACCCGACGTTCACCCGATTTGGATGTAAATACCTTCAAATCTGCACTTTGAGCTCATATTATTTAATTTCAACTCCAATATGCTGTGGTAGACAAACTTTGTCAATGTCCAAATATTTATGGACCTGACTGTATATCAGTCGAAACATTTCCATCTATTTCTACGTGGGGATTAAATGGGTGGAGTTCAGTTTATTACCAGGCTCTGAGCTATTTGGTGCAGGTCCTTTGTGATGTCATGAAGGACATGACATAATGGCCAATAAATGTTGTAATCTCATTGTATATCTCCTCCCATAGTTTGAAGCAAATAAAAGTATTCTCTCCTGCTAAAACAGCCTCTTTGAGTCTGAGTGAAACACTCCTTTGCCATAGAGAATAGTTGTTGTCTATATATAACTAGAATGTCAAATTTATTCCAGTGCAGAAATACACATTCTCCTTGAAGGTTTATTTTTTTACCAGAGCTGACAAATATTCGGTAATATGGAGAAGTTGGGCATAGCCTATTGCTAATTGTTTTCACTTATGACATACAGCAGGCTTTATGACGGGCCTCATATTTCCTATTTTGCAGAAATCACGGACGGAATTAAAGAATCTGGTGTAAAAAGCAGAATGTACATATGAACTGGAATACCACAGAATTGTGAGACCTTCATGTAAATTTTCCAAATCGTATTCAATGCTGTTGAGCATTGGGAATACTATTTACATATGTCTGATAACATGGAAAAAAATTAATCCAGAAAAAAAAACACATAAAATCTGAAATGGGGGGGAAAAATGTCATTTGAGAAAAAATGCTATGGATTTTATGAGGCTGTATGTATGGCTGAAAGGTGGCTAGGATATTAGATTTCTCATGGGAAAGATGGGTGGACTCCACATTGTTAATAACTCTTTGTGAAAGAGCTTGAAGCTGTATGCTATGTAGGACAGTAGCCTAGTGCTGGGGCATATTGTTGAATTATAATTTTGAATTGTTGAACGGTTTTGCCAGCTTGCTAGCAGTAACGTGAACTAAGTGTTACGCCCCCTGCCTCTGCTTGCCTGGGTAGTGCAGGTGGAGGTAGTTGCTTAATTACCTAATTGCCTGATTGCCTCCACCTGCCTGTGACCCAATATAAGCTCAGTAGTATGAGGCAGGGGAGAATTTTTCTTCTGGGGCTTTTATGTCTGTGCAGAGATGCTTTCTTTGGGCTCTTCTTTCGGGTTTCTTTTGTGTGGTTTGTGTTTGGTCGGTTTTTGTGAAGATCCTTTTACTGTAGATCATTTTGTGAACTTTGTGGGTTTTCTTTTATTTTAGTTTGTTATTTATATAAATAAATGTCTGGGTTTGTGTTGTTAAATCAGTTTATGGATTGTGTTTTCGGGCAATTGAACTTGTTGTTACGGCTTTTCGCCGTAACAACAAGTAAAACTCACTATTCCGTTAAATCCTTTGCAGAACAGAGATTTGGTCACTCTTTCTCTTCATCTGTTAAAGCTGGTTGAGGCTTCTCTTCTGGCTCATACGTATAAGGCTGTATTTGCCTGATTACACTCGTAGCCTCTCAACGTAGATATAGCCATGCTAGCCACGTGACGATATTTAGGTCACGCGGACCAAAGCGGACCCTCGCGGACACGTGGACGCGGAAAGTATGAAGCTAGCTTAAGAATGCAGCCTGCCTTCACTTCTGAAAACATCAAAGCAAATGTGATTGGGGCAATTTAAAGTCCACTGATACCCTAATCTAGGCAGGTGATCTATGGGTCACACCTCCTTTACAGTTTGTCTCAGAATAGACAAACCAGAGGACAACGCTATTTATGGGGGCCAGAGCAATTGCTCCCAAGGAGGAATCTGACTTGTGGAGGTCCACAATTTTTTTTTAATGAGGTCTTGGCTGAGTTGCTTGGATTTTCCCATGGTATCAAGGGGAAAAAGGATGTGGCTCTAAAGGTAGGCCCTTAAATACAGTCACAGGTGTCAATTAACTCCTAATATAATATCTGCTGCATTATGAAGGTTCCTGCTTTTATACACCGCTAACATCCTGGAAACACCCAGTGATAAGAGATCAAAGGTTAAGAAATATTGCAAGAGTTAGACCCTACCTCTCACTGGAAGATGCCAAAAAGTTGACTCATGCCTTTGATTATTCTCCCACCTAGATTATTGCAATGCACTCTTCACTGGATTATCTAAAAAAAATATTGATAGGCTGCAACTTGAACAAAATGCACAGCCAGAATTTTAACAAAAACCAGAAAAAGAGACCATATTACACCAGTTCTAGCCTCATTGCACTGGCTCCCTGTGACATTTAGGATTGATTTAAAAATGATTTTACTTGTTTATAAGGCCCTAATTGGTTTAGCACCTTAATACCTACCTTAGGGTTAGGGTTAGGGTAGGGTTAGGGTTAGGGTGTTACGGGTGTGTGGAGAGTAGTTGGATGCACAGGTGCTTCAGAGGGACAGTATTTGCTGCATTATGAAGGCAGCAAATACTGTTAGTGGTGCTTTTATACATCACTAACTTCCTGGAAAGACCGACTGATAACTGGCAGCATTTAAGAGCACCCCTGCAGATCACTGATAATTGCATTTTTTATTTATAACTTTTATTCAGTTTTTAGTCTGCAAAAATACATTCAAAATCCAAGTAGTAATGATCTGTGAACATCAGCAATCTAAAAGCATAAAAGCCAAAAAAAAAATGGTTTTCTGTGCATGAGTATTGGTATTTTATGTAGAAAATATTGGACAAATAAATACATGTTCAAGCTGATTCTAAAATGTCCAACAATAAGACACATTAGACTGCTTAATCATATATGTATTAACTAATACATTAAGGACAGTGTTATTACTTGTTTATCACAAATTCTAATTATTTCTTCATTTTTGTTTTGCGTTGATATTATTTTGATTACATGTTACATTTATCTTCAAAAAAGAGAAATTGTTGCAAAATATTGCAAAAATCATCAAGTTCTGTTCATAAATGCAAAATGTTTTCAGGGTATTTGTGCCAGTACTGCAGCTTGAACCGTGTTTGCTTACCACGTTAAGTGAGCTTGTTACAAGTCACTTTATTATACTTTTATTTATTCTATATATGCAAAATGTGAAGCATTTTATATTCTAATATTTTCCAATACTTTTTCCAAAAATGTGAATTGGCACATGTATACTTTCAATGCATCAATATTTCATAAATAAGAAAAGCAAATAATCTTTTGCTCCTGTTTGAATATCTATTCTGACTGTGAACCACACGATATCCTGCAACTTTGCATGGTATAGATACTTAAAGAGATCAAGTGCCAAGAATCTCAGTTATTTATATATATAAATATATAACCAGATCTCTTCTGACTGCAAACCATGTGATTTCATAAGAGCTGCATGAAAAATCCTGTGGTGGAACTTACCGGAATAGGGGAAAGGTAGCTTGTCTCTGATTGGTTGAAAACATCAGATGATTTATGAGAAACGGACTTCTTTACCTGAAACGTTGGCCGTGTCCCAAACCGCATACTTCCATGCTCCGAGTGCGCGTAGCGAGCATGCCTCCATCTTGGAGGTGGAGGAGGAGAGAGAGAAGGAGGCATTAGAGAGGGAGAGGCAGAGGGAAGCGGAAGCCTTGGAGAGGGAGGAGAGGAGAGAAGCCCGCGAGAGAGAGGAGGAGAGGAGGGACTTTCTGGACCAGTTTTTGGCCGTGTATGAGAAATATGTTAATTAATAATTATTTTAAGCAGTTGTGTCAGTTTTGTCATTATTACAAGACTAAATTACATACTATACTTGCTGTAAACCCCTGTCCTCATAGAAGTAATATAACCTGTTGGAAATTATTCTGTTTTTCATGTCATACAAGTATAGCTTTTTATCAAAAATCAGTGGTTTGCATAACGAGTGGCAACCAAAACAAAAGGTAAATTCTAAAAGTTTTTAATTTGGTAATTAAAAGATGTGTAACTTCTGATAGACAACAAGTATAATTGAAATGAAGAGATTACCATACTTAATTGCTGACAATCAAGTGAACTGTTAAAAACAATTTAATTATTGTGAAGAGAAAGAGGGACATGGACATGGATGGAGAGATGGAACAACATTTCCAAACAATAAGCTATATGGCAAAAAAAGTATAGCAAATAATGTGCTTCAGGGAAGGTACTATAGAAAATTCGAAAAACAAGCAAATTGAAGAAAACACATTTCACACTACATCAGAGCGCCAATAAATGTGGTCTTGCAGACCAGCAGGACACACATCTGGGGCTGACACCTCCTCCGCCAGTCTTGCCCTAAGGTGCTGTCCCGGCATCGCCCCCCTAAGGATGGGTACTGGATCAGGGTCATTTTCTGACAGTGGTCTTCTGTCTTCCTCCAGGACATCGTCAGCAACCAGGCAGACATTGTGAAGGATAGCGCAGGCTGCAATAACCTTTGGTGCAAATGAAGGGTGCACCTCCAGGGATGAAAGGAAGATGCTCCTCCATCTGGACTTCATCAGTCCAAAAGCTCGCTCAATTATGGAGCGAGCCTTGGAATGATGCCGGTTAAAGCGGGCCTCCACCGGCCCCTGGACAGGCTCCCTGTAGGGGGTTATGAGGTGGATTGGATCCTCCAGGCATGGGTACCCTCCATCACCAAGCAGCACATATCCACGGGGAGGACTGTAAGGGAAAATTGAGAAATTACTGTTTACATATTTACTCGCTTTTATATAACCTCAAGAAATCATTTTAAATTGCTTTTCTGTCTAACTGAAAATTATTGGGAGTGCATAGCCCCTCCCGCGCATGTTCCTATTTTCCCCAGAAAACTGTCTCTGTATTTCTCCATTGTTTTTTAGTCACTGTGACATGATATCTTTACTCAATTTTAATGTATTTAATAGTGCTCTAGTAGTTTATTGTGTGTGTTTTATGATTGTATAATTTTGATGTGTATGTGTATGCGTTTGAAAAGCCCAGCGAGGGACAGGCATCCGAAATTAGCATATGCTATAAATGCTGTGATACATTGCATTGGTAATTGTTCGTCAATAAGCTATGTTTAAATGTTTCTGTCCCTATCAAATAAACATTAAATAAATAAATAGCCTTGAAGAAGTCAGACTGTGTAAACAAGTCCGTTTTTCAGAAATCCAATGTTTTAAACCAATCAGAGACGAGCTGCAAAACTGCACTGCATGTGCAGTTTGAGACAGGCAGGTTTTGGGAAAATTCCAGAAGCTGCCTTTCACCTACTTTTAACTGTATAAAATGAATGACTTTTCACCTGTTCTGAGAACTTTCTTGCAGACGTGTTGTGGCGCTGTGTGGATTCTCTTATTCGGCCGAATAAAGGTATCTGAACTGAATATTGTGTGTAAGACTGTTGAACTCTTCTCACCGACCAGGGGAAATTAAGGTAATTTCCACCACAGTATCGGGACACTGGCATTAATCCTGCCATACGTTGCAAGGTTTTCTCCCTAGAGAGAGATTGACAAAGTAAATAAATACTTTATATTACATCAGGGTGTCTGTCTTCTTTTTGTTTAGTACTGACACATAATGGTGCAGATTGGAAACTTCCATTATGTCAAGGGAAAAACAATACATGATGAAGAGTTTGTATATAAGTAAAGTGATACAGAGTGAATGAGTAACGCAATATGTGAGGTGAAATGTTAGTTTTTTGTAAGTTAAAGTATATGTAATGTTAACCAGTGTACAGGGGTGGACAGTAACGAAGTACATTTAATTGAGTACTGTACTTAAGTACATTTTTCGAGTATCTGTACTTTACTTGAGTATTTATTTTTTTGGAAACTTATGACTTTTACTCCACTACATTTGAAAGATAAATATTGTACTTTTGACTCCACTAAATTTCTATGAAGGTTGTCGTTACTCGTTACTTTGAAGCATAGCTTTGAAGTCAGCAGTTGAATCTTTTTTTTTTTTCTTTTCTAAAATGCGATTGGCCACACGCTGTGTTCCTCACAGGAGAAAAAACAATCACAGTAGCCTACTCCTACTACGCTGTCGGTCAAGTTCAGAGTGCTTGCTTGTTGCACCAGTGATTGAACAGTTCAGTTTGAACTTGGCGGCGGTAATGATGTCGACGGCAGAAGATAAGGACGATTCTTCGCCACCTTGGCCATATCTCAAGTCCATGTTTGTGATTTGTGAAATTCAAAAAGATTCATGTTGTTTTAAATGCCTGCTCTGCTTACCGCGCACGAACTACATCGCTGCATTCAAAAACTCGCCGTCCAACCTGAAAAAGCATGTCGAGCAGGGGTTAAATTGTGGGTGGACGCGGGTGGACGGCGTCCACACACCTTTGGTAAATAAATAAATAATTTTGACCGGCAGTTTTACAAATAACTATGACAATCCAGTCCATTTTTCGTATGCTCCAGTCCATGTGATCCTTCTAGCCAGTTACTCTCTCAACCAATCAAAAATCAGAAGAAAAAAACTCAGAAGGAACAGTTGTTTATATAGAGACAGGCACAGAAAGCAAAATATCGTTGATTGTCTTGATTGTTTGGAAGCGGACGCGGTAGGTAATTTCGTTAACATGTAATTTCATCTATGCAACATTTTAAAGAGAGATGAATAAACAGCCCCCACGAACGCCGGCTATTATTAAGGGCAAATTAGACTGCTTGAGCAACATCAGCATGTTGCTGGTCAGCAGCTAAGCTAGGATTGAATATTTCCCACATAGCTACATAACATTTACAGCGGCGACAGGTGAGCTGAAAGTTGGTGGGGCGCAAAACTTTCCTTTAAACTAATCATTAGTAATTTTTCCTTTATTATCAAGCGTGCCAACGATCGGACTAATCAAATGGCAAGTAGCCTAACACACTGCGTCTTCATACCGTGTTAGGGGGTTTAAAATCCGTTTTAATCACCAAGTAGCTAGTCTACACTTAACAAACAAGATACACCAGTCTGTTATCTACCGTGTTAGCTTTCAGAATAACCAGCAAAAATAAAACCTACACTTCAATTTTGTTTACAATCTACGCATTGCAGATATTTGCCATGAATTCGAGTGCGGAGAAAGAAGCGCATGTATCCACAAATAATGTTGATTAAAAATGTGCACAATTTCATACTGCAAATGAAAATAAATGTAGGCTATAAGGCCTAGGCTACTCGCTAAAACTGCCTATTTGGGGAGAGCTGGCTATATGATAGTATTGCTATTGAGTAGCCTATTTTGTGCATTAACTGCATTAATACTCAAGGAAAATCAGGGGAAGATTCCGCCACTACTTAGTGATTAAAACTGATTTTTCTAAATCGCATTTATCATTTAATCTCCTTAACACAATGCGAAGAAGCTGTGTGTCCCTTTCCAATTGCTTCAGATCATTTGCATGCTTGTTAATCACTGAAAATTAATTAAAACAGTTCGAGATCAATGATTAGTTTAAAGGAAAGTTTTGCGCATCACCAATTTTCAGCTCACCAGTCGCCGCTGGTTTTATTTTGTTTCAATTCGACAGATTAAGAAAGATGGATAAAGGAGGAAGAAAGGGAGGACAAAAGAGGAGGATGACCAATTATTGTCGTGGGTAAAAAAATTCTCAGCATTAATGACACTCAGTAAACTTGAAATATTTTATGTAAAAGCTTGCATCAATAGTATACATTCTTTTTAAAACATTGTTTTCCTTAATTACAATTATGTGCACAATACATTAAAGAAGTACTATTACTAAACTATTTTGAGCTGAGACATTCATTGGTTTGTACCTTTTTTCGCCCACCTCCCAGCGGATCTCAGGGTCCACCCACCTCCCAAATCCCAATTTAACCCCTGATGTCGAGGTATGTAAATGTTAGCTAACGGTAGCCCGTTTGCTAATTATGAAGTTGTCTGAGCTTTGGTCAGATTAAATGTTATGGAATTTGAGCGAAGGGTCATCCAACTGTTTCACATTTCAGGCAATGCTATCTATCATGTGTTGCTATCTAATAACAGTAAAAATGCATCTGTAAATGAGCTTCTGTAAATGCATTGTAGAAACAATACAACAGTGCGTTGGCATTAAAAAGAAAATGTACTTCTGAATACTGAAGTATTTTTAAAAGCAAGTACTCCAGTACTTTAACTCAAGTAAAAATTTGACTAAACAACTTTCACTTGTAGTGGAGTAATATTTGACCAGGGTTATCTTTGTACTTTGACTCAAGTAATGGGGTTGTGTACTTTGTCCACCACTGCCAGTGTAGCTAGCCACTTATTTCCTGGAAACACCCAGTGATAAGAGATCAAGGGTTAAGACTCTCAGTTAAGTAAATACACAAATATTTAATCAGATCTCTTCTGACTGTAAACCATGTGATTTCCTATAAACTGCATGAATAATCTGCAGAACAGAGTCCCCATAAACAGAGTCCACATTTCTTTAGGTTTGAGCTTATTTTAGTTTCTGTGGAGGAAAATCCCTTCTTAGGTTCGGTGGGTGAGTCGGTGATGCAAGAATAAAGACTAGAACTTATGATTTCTTCTAATAACCTTTTTATTCTCTTTAATCAATAATCCTTTTTATGTACGTAGGCCTACGGGAGGTCTCCAGTACCATAAAGATACATAGAGAGCTTCTTCGCATTATGTTTTTGCATCCTTTTTATACAACCAGATCTCCTCCTACCCTGATGTATCTTCCCTTTAAAATAACCAATCCCAACCTAGGTCAAACATATGTTTCATAAGTTAGTTTAACAATAACTATTATATAATCTTCCATTTTAATCAATAACAAATATTTCACTGCACACACTTACAGAGGAATATATATGCATGACTTGAATAACAAGTATTTGTCCTCATGGTTAACAATTGTTCCATCTTCCAGTTCCAAAGTACATGCACTTTATATGCATTCACTACATGCTGTAATTCAACTGAAATACTGACTCATATACACACCACCATGTTCTAACAAACTATGTTTATATCATTACCATTACCGTGATTACTTTGATTTTCATTCATTCATTTTAATAGAATATAATCTATACATTTACTAGATATAGCAAATCAGTTCTTTCTAGGTCAGTATCCTTTCTCTTCTCTTACAACTCAAAGGTCCTCTGCACAAGACTGTTTCCCAACAGAAGTTACTTACAAAATTCCACTGAGTAAATGTTTACAATTTTCCCTCCTGCAACTGGGGTTCAAGGATTCTCTAGGTAGTATGCATCAGTGTACAAGGAGACCACTGTCTTTCCTTAGTTACAAATTCTTACATAACACAGAATACATATTGTTCTTCAGAGATCATCCCATAATCACATACATTTAAATATATTCTTGATCAGTACAATCTTTAATAAGAAGAAATGTAAAAACATTAAAAGAATGAAGAAAAACCATACTTCCGCATTTCTTAAAGATGCCCTGCCCAAATGTGCTTATGTCATTACGTTATTGCCTCTTACAAAGAATAGACTGTCTACCAGGCAGCGATGGGTTTAACAGAGTTGCAGGTTTTATTCAGCTGAAGAGAGCAAACCTAGAAAACACTCAAAGTGGTGCTACAGAAGAGAAAAACGGATTATCACAATTCCACATATTCATTCTTACGAAAAACAACCGAAACAACCCAGAATTAATGGTTAATAAGAATACTTCAACAGGAATTTTATTAAAATCCGTTTGCTCCGAGCAGAATCAGATTTTTTTTCTTTTGTTCCACCTGCAACATAACGTTTGTACTCTGTTATGGGCGGGAGTGGGCAGTCTGTACCCTGTTGCGGGCATGAGCGGGCGGTTAGGGTTAGGGTTAGGGTTAGGTTAGGTTAGGGTTAGGGTTGGGTTAGGGTTAGGGTTAGGGTTAGGGTGTAGAATATTACAATGGCTCCCCCCATCACAGTACATGGACTGCGTGGTTGGCCGGGGGAGACCAAGGGCATGCACGGGCCTACGCCTGTCGAGCACAACTCTCAGTCTTGGCTGTAATCCGGGATGAAGGTTTGCTAATTTAACGGGAGTATGTTCTGGTGAGAGAGAGAGGAGTCTTTCACCTGCGGGATTGCGCTGGTTACTTTCCATTGTCCTTGAACAATATACTCAGCCGGTCCACCTCCATGCTACCATGTACACGATTTTATGTTTTAACGAGAGGGTGATTATGGTGAGCACAATAGGAATCATGAGCCGCGAGATTTTGTCGGCCACGTTCCAGATGTCCAACAAACGAACGAACGGGCAATCGAATGGAAATTGGTGAACGGCCGAAAGCACGAACAACCGATCGACCGAACAGGTGGGCAATTGGACGGGTGAATGGCCGAGCATGCGACCAGACAGACCGACTCAAAAACACAAACTGACGAACGAACGGATGATCGGACGATAAGACACCCGACTGGACACTACACTCAACCTGTCAACCTCTATGCTACCATGTATACAATTTTATGGCTCCGTTAAATATTAAAGTTTGATTAACCATTTAGCGGGAGGATGAGCATGGGCAGAGTAAACAGCGAATGATTACCGCGAGATTGCGCTGGTCATTCTCAATGCCTGACTGGGCATTATACTCACATGTTCAATCTCCATACTACAGTCTAAGGAGTTGGAGGGCGAGCGGGCAGGGGGTTTGTTCTATATTGACTATTCAAAACGGTTTATTAAGATTAAATTATTGCTTTGCTATATTATTCATAAGGTTAGGGTTAGGGCTAGGGTTAGGGTTAGGGCTAGGGCTAGGGTTAAGGCTAGAGTTAGGGTTAGGGTTTAGGGGTTAGGGTTAGGGTTGGGTTAGGGCTAGGGTTAAGGCTAGGGTTAGGGTTAGGGCTAGGGTTAAGGCTAGGGTCAGGGTTAGGGTCGGGGTTAGGGGTAGGGTTAGGGCTAGGGTTAAGGCTAAGGTTAGGGTAAGGGCTAGGGTTAGGGTTTGGGTTAGGGTTGGGGTTAGGTTAGGTTAGGGTTGGGGTTAGGGTTAGGGTAGGGTTAGAGTTAGGTTTAGTGTTAGGGTTAGAGTTAGGGTTAGGGTTAGGGTTGGAGTTAGGGTTAGGCCTAGGCCTAGGGTTAGGGTTAGGGTTAGGGTTGGAGTTAGGGTTAGGGTTAGGGTTGGAGTTAGGGTTAGGGTTAGAGGGGTTAGGGTTAGGGTTTGGGTTAGGGTTGGAGTTAGGGTTAGGGCTAGGGCTAGGGTTGGAGTTAGGGTTAGGGCTAGGGTAAGGGTTAGAGTTAGGGTTAAGGGTTAGGGTTAGTGTTGGAGTTAGGGCTAGGGTTAGGGTTAGAGTTAGGGTTAGGGCTGGGGTAAGGGTTAGGGTAAGGGTTAGAGTTAGGGTTAAGTGTTAGGGTTAGGGTTGGAGTTAGGTTTAGGGTTAGGGTTAGGGGTTAGGGTTAGTTTGTTTATTTCATTTTGTTCTCCTTGCAAAAAAAAATGAAAACCACAGAATGTAGAACCCAACACAGCCCAGTACATCACAAAATAACAACAGCCATGAAACTGGGCCTTCTTGATTTTACAGCAATACCTACATATAAATGCCATTACCATGATGCTGTGACAAATTCCACACATGGTAATGGGCGGCATCCTTCCCATAATGCACAGAAGGCTGTGATTGTGCTTCAGAATCTGTGCTCACATGACCAGTGTACTACAGGAATCTATAAGCTTTACAGTCTGTTTCAGAGGATCCTCAGATACACGGTATTGGGTTGAATATTCCTGCTCTTATTTCAGACAGAGAAGCTGTGTTCCTGAAACAGGAGAGGACAGTCCCACAGTGATCAGAGCTGTGTCACCAGACCAACCTGCCCAGCCAGATTCAGATCACCAGCTTCAGGGATTCAGCTTCAGAGCAGCAAGAAGGTCCTGGGTTTGGATCCAGCCTGGGCCTTCCTGTGTAGAGGTTGCATGTTCTCCCCATGTCTGCATGGGTTCCCTCTGGTTTCCTCCCACAGTCCAAAGACATGCAGTATAGGCTGATTGGAGACTCCAAATTTCCCATAGGTATGAGTGTGTGAGTGAATGGTGTGTGTGCCCTGCGATAGATTGGCGGCCTGTCCAGGGTCTATTCCTGCCTCTCGCCCAATGCATGCTGGGATAGGCTCCAGCACCCCCCACGACCCTGCCCAGGATAAATGGGTATAGATAATGGATGTATGAATAGTAATTTTTAATAAATAGTAAAGAATTAATAATAAAAATAATAAAGAGAAATCAGTGTGAAGTTCTACACAGATAAAAGCAGATTTGTTCACAGATTTCTGTTTTTTGTGCGGTACGATGAAATGTCAGGTAAAAGCATATCTAAGGAAGAATGTTATTTGGATGTGGTTGCCATGGAAACACAGTTACTGAGGGATGCACCTGGACCAGCACCAGAGGTTCTGCTGGATCACTGACAACTCAGATGAACATTGTGACAGAAAAAAATAAAACAATTTGTCCTTTTTTCATGAATTCGGCAGTTTTATTTCATTTTCTGTCTCAAATGACAGAGTGTTTTCTGCTTCACATCCCCAACAAATCACAAAAAATAAAAATGAAATTATGCTGTTATACCAGTTGGTAACAAACAAATGTAAAAAACAAAAAAACAAAGTGATTTCTTTATTGACCCATTTATAATTCAATCAGGTTGGAGATCCTATATGCAGTAAAATGTTCAGTGTTAAATGGACTCAGATGGCACGTGATCCCAGTTAGAACTGAAATTTTACAGCGCACTCATGCATACTGTACACTGGGACACAAGCATAAGAGTGGCTGCTTGAATGGTGTGACCAAGACCTGAAGTTTTTTCTGTCTGTATTTCATTGATTTAATCATTTGATGGCTAATCTTTAATTTAATTTAAATCATGTTCTGTCTCATTTGAGTGTTTTTCCCTCTTTAATTACAACTGATCTTCCCTTTCCCTCTCTGCCTCATCCCAGATCACACAGTTTTACTGAAGATCCAACCCACCAAACCGCAAACCCAGGATAGAGGGGTTGAGTGAATGTGGTCTGGACTCTGTGCAGGAGGGTCATTGTGTCAGAGACGCTGTAGAAGGACAGAGTTCCTGCCCTGTGATCCAGGTACACTCCTATTCTGGAGGAGGGGGGACCAGAGATTTCAGTGCTCTCAGCATTGTGCCAGAAAGAGTAACCGGCATTACGGCGCAGACTCCAGGACTTGTTATTACATCCCAGAGCACTGTCATTAATCCGCCCTTTCCTGCTGATCTCTTTATATGACACTGCTATCTCAACCCTATCCCCACTCCACTCAGCCTCCCAGTAACAGCGTCCAGACAGACCCTCTCTGCACAGCACTTGGGGCGAGTGCTCAAATCTCTCTGGTTGATCAGGATATGACTGGATCTCTCTCACACGGGTCACCTTTCTGTTCCCCTCAGACAGACGGAGGTATTGATGTGCTGTGTTGGGGTCCAGTGTGAGCTGACAGGAATCTGATGGGGGAGAAGAAACCTCCTCTTACATATTTTACACATTTCACATATTTTACATATTTTTATGTTTTCTCGATCAATGTCTTTTTGTGCACTTTTAGCTTTTTATCCTTGATCGTATCTTTTCAGTTGCTTTTCACTCAATTTTTTAATTTCTTCAATTCTTCTTGTGCTGAATTTTCTATTGCTATGAACTTTATTTTTATATTAATCCATATTGTTCTTGTAACTTTCTTCACACAGCCCTACTGTAGGACATATATTATTATATATGATTCATATGTTTAATACCAGGATGACTACAGCTTAATTTACAGGGATCTGACTGTGAAGAGGACGTATGAGATCCCTAAAGCAAGTCTGTTATGAATATAGAACATTATATAAATCATTTCTTTCTTCACATTACCTCAAAATCTCCTCTTGCTTCATTGTTTAATTAAGGTTTACTTCCAGACTCACATTGTAAGAAGTCCTCTCTGGTCCTGGGCTCATTATGGACTTCTTCCACTATAAAAAGAGAGATCAGAAGAAAGCTTAGTTCCCAAAAGCTTAATTTATGAATGTCCCTCGCTAACACTAACCCACACTAACCAGGGTTTACCCCAGGAAACCAGCGGAGGGGGAAGTGCCTCAGAGGGGAAGCAGTGGCGGTGTGAAGCGGTGGGCCGTGGTGTTTACACGGTATCACCTACACCTGACCTGCTGAAAACATGACTATACCATATAAGTTTAGTTAAAAATGAGAACATAATGGCTCAAGATAAGATGATGGATATCTGATCAGGGCTGTAAATTAACTGGTGCTAGTATGGTCAATAAACTGGAGCACAGAGAACAAGATAGTGGTACAAACCTTAAGCGTAACTTCTATAATGAAAAATAAAACTTTAAACCTTGTGATAATAAATAAAAGTATTTCAGCCGTAATAACCTTTTATAGAAATCTCCCCTAATTCCACCTGGCAGACGTCCTCCAGTTGCTCTTTCAGTTCAGAGACAGATTTCCTCAGAGCCTCAAAAGAGACGTGTACACTGACAGTGATGCTGGAAAAGTCTCCAGGTCCAGAAAGGGAACAGAGAGACTGACAGCTCTGCAAACAGACAGACGGACAGACAGACACACAGACAGAAGGACAGATAATAGTCTCAATACAGATTCCTGCGCAGATGTCAGTAACAGATCTTTGTAAATGAGGAACACCCCTCACCTTGTATGTACAATGTACACAGTGCAGACAGTCAGAGAGCCAGTGAAGTTACCTGAAGGAACTGGATGTGATCCTCTGTGTGTAAAAAGTGCTCCAGCTCAGCATCTCTCCTCCTCAGCTCAGCAATGTCCTGCTCCAGTCGCTCCAGGAGTCCTTCAGCCCGACTCACTTCAGCCTTCTCCTGTTCTCTGATCAGCTCTTTCACCTCAGAGCGCCTTCTCTCAATGGAGCGGATCAGCTCCGTAAAGATCCTCTCGCTGTCCTCCTCTGCTGCCTGTGCAGAGCGCTGTTAGGAGACACAGAGAGAGGAGGGCTGTACATTTTAACTAGGCCTTTCACTCAGCTCTTACTGGCACCCCAGACAGCCTGTTCCCTATAGTGTGGCTCAGTGGGTTTGAGCCCCACAGGGCTGGAAACACTGGGCTCAACACTGGGCTCCACACTGGCTGACTGGAGGAGATCCCTGACTGAGCCCTGAAATGGCTCTTCTGGCAGCCAGCTGTTGTCTTCTCCTCTGGTCAGTACCCACCTTGAGTGACTGCACAGCCTGTCTCAGATCCTGCAGCTTCTTCTCCCTCTCCTGGATTCTCTGCTGGAATTTACTCTGTGTCGCCCCCAGGTGCTTCTGTGGAAAAATATGCTTTCCCCGTTAAAACAATATTTATTGTATATTTACTGTATGATGACAACTCAATTGTATCTGCCATTGTAATGTTTGGATTTATCTTAAATTTTATTTCCATCTTGTTTTTACTGTCCTGTTGTTTTATTTTTTGTAAATTGCTGATTTGTTACATTACAGGTATTTAGCTGACGCTCTTATTCAGAGTGACTTACACAACTTTTACATTGCATCTGTTTATATAAATATATATATATATATATATATATATATATATATATATATATATGCACGCACACTATATACATGTTAAGGTTGAGTATCTTGCTGAATGGTACAATGGCAGTGTCCTACCTGGGAATCGAAACTGTGGCCTTCACTACTTGTACTACTCGTATATCTACACGGCTGTTATCACCAACCCCTCCAGAATGAGGTCCTAGAAGATATTTTAGAAGACTAGTGTTCACTTTCTACTCTGATTCTTACTCTCCCTACTTTATCACTGTGGATCTGAAACCTGAGATCAAGTCCCTGTACAATTTTACTGAAACACACCTGTGGTAAAAAAGCTTTGACAACCCATTCTCAGAGCAGCCATTAAAATAGTATGATATGTGATAAAGTGAAATGAGTCTTTATAATATGTACCATCTTAAAAAGGTCCAGTCCTTACCTGTTTCTCAGTCCTTTCTGCTGCAGCTGAGACTGTATCATGGCCTCTGTGTTCATCCATCGTACACAGATAACAGATACATTGCTGATCAGTACGACAGTAAACCTCCAGAATTTTGTCATGATGAGAGCAGATCTTCTCCTGCAGGTTTCCAGTGGCTTTGACCAGTTTGTGCTTCTTTAACGCAGGAAATTCATAGTGAGGCTGGAGGTGACTTTTGCAGTAAGAGGCCAGACAAGCAAGACAGGAACTGACAGCTTTGCACTTTCTCCCAGTGCAGAAATCACACGCCACGTCTCCAGGTCCAGCATAACAGTGAGCAGGAGGAGCAGCTTGGAGT
Source organism: Anguilla pacifica (assembly GCA_039654925.1). Taxonomy (NCBI): domain Eukaryota; kingdom Metazoa; phylum Chordata; class Actinopteri; order Anguilliformes; family Anguillidae; genus Anguilla; species Anguilla pacifica. Next base: position 70,406,544 of record CM077287.1, read on the forward strand.
CCTGTCTTCTTCAGTTTCTCCACCACTTCAGCCAGCATGATGTTTCTGCCCAGAACAGGCCTTGGAGTGAAGGTCTGTCTGCACTGGGGACAGCTGTAGACACCAGTATGATCATCCTGATCCCAGCAGCCCTTAATACAGCCCATACAGAAACTGTGTCCACAGGGAATAGCGACCGGATCCTTCAGCAGATCCAGACAGATCGCACAGCTGAACTGGTCCTGATCCAGTAAACCTCCACCTTCAGCCATTTTACTGCTCACACTAACAGAGACAGAGTTAAGTTTCGTTTCTAATAAACTGCGTGACAGAAAGAGTGGGAGTGACTTCCTGGTTCTGCCCACACCTGCAGGAGGTGTGGTGCTGGACTGAGGCCAGGCTGAGCAGAGCAGGCTGAGCAGAGAGTGCAGATTCCTGATTCCTATTGTCCATGTCTGACTTTCTTTGATCTGTTATGGAGTAAAGGAACACTGGTATTTTTAGATAGATAGATAGATAGATTGATAGATAATTAATTTATCCCACAGGAAATAATTGTGATATTTTGTGATATAAATACTTCTCATTTAGATAAAAATGTATTTTTTCCAGATCAGTCCATAATTGATCCATACTTACATGTACTCAGAAATGCAGGTTAAAATATTAATTTGTAGATTCTCCTAAATTATGAAACAATTCCTGCTTACCGGGAAGTAAATTCCAGAAAAGCAAAAGCTGTAACAGAACAACACAGCAATTCAGAGCGGCTTCAGGCTGCAATGGCAATGCCCCACCTCTGATTTAAACCTGTAACCCTCTGGGTCACAAGCGAGCTCTTTCATGGGGAATTTTACCCATAATCCACATTAATATGTCTTTGTCTTTCTTAAAATATCAATACAACATTATTTACACATTTTTTTTAGATGTAAGATGTAATGTTTAAAGGATGACAAAGTACAACAACAACTTCCAGTTCAGCTTACTAAGACTACAATCCCCATAATGCATTTCTTACTCTTGTGTCTATGACCACATAAAAACCACAAGCAGTCTGGGAAAATGAGGTTGTGAAGAAAAGAAAAAAATCACTATCCATCATTTGTAAACCTGAACTGAATGCTGATGTCGTCATTGCATTAGTGATATCATAAAAAATTATTTAATAAGTCTAGTACAACTGCACACGTACTCTGGTATCCCACAATGCACTGGGTTCTCCGAACTTCCCACAAAGATGATACAGGTAGAACAGTCATTCATACCCATAACTTTTCCAGCTATTGATTCAACCCAATGCGGCTTACAACGTTTACAGTGGTTTAAAAGGTGAAAGGTGTTTACAGTAGTTTAAAAGGTGAAAGGTGTTTACAGTAGTTTAAAAGGTGAAAGGTGTTTACAGTAGTGTAAAAGGTGAAAGGTGTTTACAGTAGTGTAAAACCTGAAAGGTGTTTACAGTAGTTCAAAAGGTGAAAGGTGTTTACAGTAGTTTAAAGGGTGAAAATTGGTGAATGGGTCATTTTGATTAAGGCACCATGCTGCAGTATTCACTGCAGGTTTAAATGCTAAATGTGCTGTTTGACAGACTGGCCTGTGCAGTGGAGTCCAGCCATGATCCTGCTGCTCCTGATTCCCTGCTAGTTTTAATTTAAAATCAGAATTACATAAAGCCTTATGATCCACTGCACAGCCACTTCATCCACTTCATAAGAACTTCAGCAACAACCGCAGACCGTCACAGGGAGTGTCATGGCAACCATTCCTTAATTTCACTTCATTCTTCTGGTAAACAATCAGAACATATAATAACCAACACTGCCCAGTACATCACAAAACAACAACAGCCGTAAAACAGGGCCTTCTTGATTTTACAGCAACACCTACATATAAATGCCATTACCATGATGCTGTGACAAATTCCACACATGGTAATGGGCGGCATCCTTCCCATAATGCACAGCAGGCTGTGTGATTGTGCTTCAGAATCTGTGCTCACATGACCAGTGTACTACAGGAACCTATAAGCTTTACAGTCTGTTTCAGAAGATGCTCAGATACACGGTATTGGGTTGAATATTCCTGCTCTTATTTCACACAGAGAAGCTGTGTTCCTGAAACAGGAGAGAACACAGATTCCTCTGTTTTCTGACATAAGATGAAACATCCGGTCAGATTATTCCCATTTTGCCCTCCAGCAATATGGCAACGGAAGAGTGCAATTTGTTATTTTTGCTATATACTTTCATTCCGATTTGAGGTCAAAAGATGAATGTGATACCCAAGTACAATCAGCTTTTATTTCATGGTATTTACATGTTCATGTGTTTTACCATTTTTCAGAAATGGCAGTTTTTGTGTTGAGCCCCCCCCACCCCCCCACCCCCCCATTTTCAGCGCTGTAAAATTAAGATAGCAGATGACTGACAGCTGTGAACTGCTGCTCAGGTGAACCTTCTGCATAGATCGCTCACACATAAAAGAGCAGTGAGTGTCTGGTTTTGGTTTAGCCTTTCTTTTCATCTGCGGAAATTGCATTTGGAGTCAGAGTTATACACACTCATGAATACCAGAGGACTAACCACAGCTGGAACATAACTAAGCTGTAAACTGAAAGAACAGATAAGAGCATCTGCTAAGTGATTGCAGTGTAACGTCTGTTAAAAAATATATATATATACAGTACTGTGCAAAAGTCTTAGGCACCCTAGATTTTTAAATATAATGTATAGTACATATTTGGTCTTAGATGTTTATTATTTGTTTTTTGCATTAGTGTGTCAGTAGAAAAGAGCAAATTTGAGATTTCCAAATATGAATTTTTCAAAACATGAAATTTTACAGATACATTTTTGTATTTTGTTAAATAAAGTAATATTTTAAGTAATAGACAACTTTTCAGATAAAAACTTGATCAAGGGTCTCTGGGATTACCTGGAGAGCCAGAAGCAAGTGAAACAGCAAAAGTCTGCAGAAGAACTGTGGCAAGTTCTCCAAAATGCTTGGAACAACCTACCAGCCGATTTTCTTATAAAACTGCAGGACAGTGTACCTAAGAGAACTGATGTAGTTTTAAAGGCGAAGGGTGGTCACACCAAACATTGATTTTTTTTAGTTTTTAACTATTTACTGCTCTTTATATTATTTTTTGATATTTATAACCTTTCATTTCATTATTTTTGAAAGCATCTTAGCTGGACAGCATTTTTTTTACAGGTGCCTAAGACTTTTGCACAGTACTGTACATATATGTTTTTTTGCTTCATTGTATCTGGACTTCTCCACTGGCTCCTACACCCCCCCCCCCCCCCCCCAACACAGAAACGCCCAGAAACGTCCCAAACACATTTTAGAATAACACATACAGGTAAACGTGCAGAAATTTGGAGAAAGTGCATAAAGACACAGATTACCAGTGCATCGCAGATATGTCTCAGCATGATTATTTTATTACATTTTCAAGGTAGAAATCCAGCATAGTATCTCTTTACAGTATATAACTAGAAGCATGATTGCCAAAAACTTTTTGTAGATTTAAAGGACATTTATTTGAATTTATTTAATTAATTTGATTTCATTATTTTAAACAATGGCAATCATTTTATGGTAAAAATTATATATGCTCATATTCTAACGCAGACTAGTCTTAACATATAATACCTTTACTGCTGGACATTTGCTGAAGCAATTTAATTTAAGCACATTGCTTAAGAATACAAGGCAGTACATAGTTATCTTTAATTAAATAGTTTGATTGAATCTCAGTTACCTCTTCCTACACATATAATTAACCCTGAAGTTAAATCATCATAGATGTATTAAGTGATCACTTATCCAGTTAGAAACAATTAGTTAAAAAAGAATACAGATTACTGTATAATGCATTTCTTTTCCCATTTTTCTTCCAATTCATTCTTTAAAATATAATTAAATTCTGCCTCTTCTCTGCCTCTCCATTTTCCCAAGCTCCAGTAAAGCTTTTAGGGCTTCTCCCTCTGAACATCTCCACAGCCTTTAATTCTTCCAGAATCTCTTAATCTTCTGCTCTTCAATCATTTTTTCTGCCCTCTTGTACATTTCATTGGTGTAGTAGCCTCCTCCATTGATTGTCACCATCGCATCAATCTTCTTCAGCAGCTCCAAGACCTGAGAGCGATTTGTGTCCTCATTGTTAAAGACATGATATCCACCACGGCACTTATCAGTGAACTCCGCAAGTTTTTCATTTTTACTCAGGAATTCTTCGATTGTTTTTTTTTTCAGTCTGTCTCCATGAGTGAAGAGCGCCATGGTGTATTTGGCTGCTTCAGCACCAAAAGTCTCCTGAATGATTTCCACCGTCTCCTGCTCTTCTGGTGTAAATCTGCCTATCTGGATCACCGAAAGGAACACGTGGGGTCCCGGAGAGGACAGGGAGATGCACTGTATAATCTCATTTATGATCATATGGTTAGTCAGCTCTGTGTCAAACAGGCCTGGAGTGTCAATCACAGACACATCTCTTCCATCCACTTTCCCTCTGGCCTTCTCACATTTTGCTGTCACAGAGGAAGAGGAGATCTCTGATATAAACTCCTCTCTCCCCAGGATGGTGTTTGCTGCTGCACTCTTTCCTACTGCAGTCTTTCCCACCAGGATAATCCTCAGCTCTTTAAGCTGCTTGTTTCCTGTGGAAAAACCAGCACACTATGGTTACCTCTTTACTGTTATATATTTCATCTGTGAAACTGAAGATTTAACTGCAAGAAGATTTAATTACAAGATTTAATTATTACACCATTGAACACTGATTTTCATCCAGTTTGACAAGCACTTCCATTTTAGGCATTTCATGGATGCTCTTATTTAGGGAAACACGCACAGTTTATATTATTTTTTTCATACAATCCATTAATAAAGCAGGGTATTTGCTGTAGCAGTTCAGGTTCAATACTTCTCTTAAAGTACAGCAGTATTGTTACCCCAAACCTAACTTTAACTCAAACGCACCTGGGAATTAAAGAAGTGTTGCAAATCTAATTCCCTCATTCTAATGATTCTGTTACACTGCTGCTGTTCCCGTTGTCAAAATATACAACATGATCCCTTTTTTTAATGCAAACAGGCCCTTCTAGAACATGAAAACACAAGAATACATAATGAGGAGAACAGGCCATTCAGCCCATCTAGAACACACTAACCCACATCATAAAACACATTTTTAAATACAATATATGGTTATCTGCTCTTGTTTATTTTTGCATGAAAAGATCATTTACCCTTTTAGCTTCCAGAACAGCACCTCAGATCACCAAATAAATCATTTAGAAAAATGTTTTGTATGTCTGTATGTAAGGTATTAACATTGCACTCACTTCCGGTATATCCAATACTTGCAGTTTAATGGTTATTTTGTCTATGTAAATGCCTCTGTAATCCAAAATCCCTCCACTTTGCGTGATGAAAATTGGGAAAGCATATCTGCTTCTCCATCATCAAAGTTGATGTCTACTATTAATGAAATAGTCCTATCATCCATCCACCCATTATCTATACCTGCTTATCCTGGGCAGGGTTGCAGGGGGTGCTGGAGCCTATCCCAGCGTGCATTGGACAAGAGGCATTCACCAACCGTTCTTAAGAAGAATTTTCTTCTTAAAACCCACTTATTTAGTTTTCACGTAGATTCTGACATTCACCAATGTTTTTTTATTTGGGATTTGTTCTTAGGTAAGAACAGAATCTATGCACACTCAAGAGCACACTTATGCACATTTGAGTGCTGACATGTTTGTGCAAAATAATTGACAATAGCATTTTCTTCAATTGTACAGTTGTATAATATTATAGGATTTAAATTACAATAATATTTTTATCATTTATAATATTTTTTAATAATTATTTTCATTATTTTAAGGTGCATTAGCATTAAGGTGCCAGGTTCCGCCTCAGAGGGTGGTTGCCTCAGCGGGAGTCATCTGTAAATAAATGATAAAAATCAAACCATTGTAGTGACCTTTTATTTTTGGGGGTTTCAATTATGCAATGTTTGGTCAATGCTGCAAAAGCAAATGTTTAAATTTTGAATACAAACTAAGCACTTAGGTAACAGTTTTTAAACACATGGACATGTTGAAGAAGAGAACACTTATTCAGAGGCGTCACTAGGGGGGTGCGGACCACACCGGGTGACACCATCAGAGGACTGGCAATAAGTTTTTTGTGCAGTGTTTTGTGCAGCGATGGGTTGTCCTCCGATGCAGTTTACTGCCGGTTGATTTAATTAGCGGTATTAATGTGGGGGGCGGGCGCATGGGGCTGTTGTGTGCCCCTGATTGGTTCTTTTTTGCTGAGATAGCGATTGCATGGATGTGGGCGGAGCCTGAATCTGAGAGGATGAACACCTGCTGCAGCTGACGGGGAAGTCAAAAGAAGCCTCTCTTCCTGCGGTGGGTAGCATTCCGCCTGGTTTATCTTTCCTTCATCTTCCCTTCCTGGTTTAATGTCTGCTCGATAAATCATTACTATACATCAATAATGAATGTATAATTTCAATTCATTATTCTAATTTATCATTTTTTATTTAATAAAATGATCTTAAGTCCTGATATAGAGTTTGTTTTGACTTGTTTGTTGATACCATCGGGTTATTGTTCCACTAATCTATTCACAAATTTGGCTATTCAATTAAATCAAATAAAAAATATTTAAATGTGGGACAAGTGAGGGGTTTTTGCATGTTCAGTATTCAGAGTGCTGAACATCATACAAGAGCATTGACTGCTGGAACCGCTGGATCTAGAAAATAAACATTTTACTTAATCCTCGAGTCCCTGTCAAATACATCACGCAGCACTGGTGAGGTTGTATACAGTATGAATGAGACATAGATATAGGCGAGCCATAGGGAACTGTTGGAGGTGGAGTCCCACAAGGATCGGTGCTGGGACCACTGCTCTCCCTCATGTATATCAATGACCTTGACAGGGATATAAAAACTACATTAGTCTAATGTGCAGATGATACAAAACTAGGAGGCCCAGCTAATAGTTTGGAATCTACAAAAGTAATCCAAGAAGTTTTAAATAAAATCTAGAAGTGGGTGGAAACCTGGCAAATGAAATTCAATATAGGGAAATGAAAAGTTCTGGATGTGGGAAATAAAAACATTAGGCAGGATTACTTTATGGGAGGAACAAAATTGGAATTTGTTCAACTTGAAAAAGACCTGGGAGTAATGGTTTATCAAAGCCTTTCTGGTTCTAGGCACTGTGCTATAGCAGTAAAAAAAAGATATATAGCCAAAAGTATTGAATATAGATCCAAGGAAGTTATACTTATCATTTACATTTATTAGACCACACTTCAGAGTATTGTGTGCAGTTCTGGGGACTATACTACAAGAAAGATATAGAGGCTCTGGAAAAAGTTCAAAGAAGAGCTCAAAATTGATTCCTGGTATGAAAGATAAAAGCTATGAGGAAAGACTTAAGACGCTTAATCTCTTCAAGCTTATTAAAATGATACTGACTGAGGTTTTTAAATTCATAAAGGGGATCAACAAAGTGAACTACAAGAGATTTTTCAGATTGAATTATATTAGTAGAATGAGGGGACATAAATGGAAATTAGCAAAAGGTAAATTCTGTACAGACATTAGAAAGAATGTTTTCACACAGAGAATCTGGGGATTTTCAAGACTAGGCTTGATAGATATTATACGATAGATAGTAGATACTATAGATATGTGTTAGATACTAACGCGCCGCCCAGCAGCCCAGAGACTGAAGTGGACAGTGGGAGACAGTGGACCTTTGGGGTTTGAGTTTTTTTCTTTGTTTTTTTTTTTTGGATGTAGAGTGGCCCAGAATCGAGGCGTGGGCCAACTACATCCTTTCTTTAATTTTGATTGTTATGTTGTCTGGTGTGTGTGTGTGGGAGTGCGAGGTGTGAGTGTGCGTGAGACCCCGCCTGTGTTAGTGACTCCCCCTGTGAGACGGCAGGGTGAGGTCTCCCCCCTCCGGAGGCGGGGCTGAGGCGCAGGGGGGCCACAGTGGGTACACTGTTTTTCTGCTGAGTGTGGGCACGTGTGAGGGGAACCCCAGCGGCTTTAAAGAGTGTGGCGTGTGAGGGGTGTGTACACCCCTACCTGCATCGTGCCTCCGTGGAAGGGAAGGGAAGGGGAGGGCCAGAGTGGAAGAGTGATAAAAGAAGCCAGGGGAAGTAGGAGTTAATGTTGGGCAGCATACTTTACACTGAGTTACTGTTGCCTTGGTTTTGCCTACATTGGCTATGACTGGGACCACTACAGCACTGTCCTAAAAATAAATCTGCCCTTTGACCCCTAAGATTAAACATTTCCTCAAGAATCTGCACTCTGCTCAGCCTGCTATGCTCAGCCTGGACTCAGTCCAACACCACACCTCCTGCAGCTGTGGGCAGAACCAGGAGGTCACTCCCCCTCTCTCTGTCACGCAGTTTCAGAGAAATCGAAACCTAACTCTGTCTTTGTCTAAAGTCAATTTCTACCAAATTCTCCAGTTGCTCTTCAGAACCTGGTGCTGAATACATTACATAGAAAAATCCACAGACATTTCTACACATGATCAAAAACTTTCCACTCCAATGTGTGTGTATTTCTGTGTGTATGTGTGTGAGTGTGTGTATGGGAGAGAGTATCTGTGTTTTTGTGTGTGAGTGTATGTGTCTCTTTTCTTTGTGTGTTTGTCTGTGAAAGTATGTGTATTTTTGATTGTGTGTATGAGACAACAGAGGCATCATTGATACACTAATTATCAATAAAAATTGAACAAATACATTTAAGTTATTTATTAAGATAAATTATTTTAACTGTACAGTTGATTATATTTTTGTTATTTTTAAATAAAGCAGGAGATAAATTATTTTAGTAGTTCTAACCTGCTTGAGAGATTTTGACTAATTCCTCCTTCCAGACGTCCTCCAGTCGCTCTTTCAGTTCAGAGACAGATTTCCTCACAGCCTCAAAAGAGACGTGTGGACTGAAAGTGATCCTGGGAAAGTCTTCAGGTCCAGGAGGGGCACAGAGAGACTGACAGCTCTGCAGACAGACAGACAGAAGAAAACCAGTCTCAATACTGATTTCTATGCAGATGCAGATGCCAGGAGCAGATCTTTGTAAATGAGGAAAATGCCTCACCATGTATGTACATTGTACACAGTGCAGACTGTCAGAGAGCAGTGAAGTTACCTGAAGGAATTGGATGTGATCCTCTGTGTGTGAAAACTGCTCCATCTGAGCATTTGTCCTCTTCAGCTCAGCAATCTCCTTCTCCAGCCGCTCCAGGAGTCCTTCAGCCCGATTCACTTCAGCCTTCTCCTGATCTCTGATCAGCTCTTTCACCTCAGAGCGCCTTCTCTCAATGGAGCGGATCAGCTCAGTAAAGATCCTCTCGCTGTCCTCCACTGCTGCCTGTGCAGAGCGCTGTTAGGAAACACAGAGGGAGGAGGTCTGTACATTTTAACTAGGCCTTTCACTCAGCTCTTACTGGGACCCCAGACAGCCTGTTCCCCACAGCGTGGCTCAGTGGGATTGAGCCCCACAGGGCTGGAAAGTGGCCCAACACTGGGCTCCTCACTGGCTGACTGGAGGAGAGCCCTGACTGAGCCCTGAAATGGCTATTTCAACAGCCAGCTGTTGTCTTCTCCTCTGGTCAGTACCCACCTTGAGTGACTGCACAGCCTGTCTCACATCCTGCAGCTCCTTCTCTCTCTTCTGGATTCTCTGCTGGAGTTTACTCTGTGTCGCCCCCAGCTGCTTCTGCAAATGAATGATTTTATCATACCATTTTCCAAATTAAAATACGTTTTCAATGTGCAGCAGGTCAGGGTGTATAATGTACTGGTCCTACAGGTAAAGCCCTCCAAACTACGTGAGTGAACTAGCTGCTTCAGTCGTGTTGATTCCCATTCAGGGAGTGAATAGGGGCTGAGGGGTATGAACAGAGCTGTCTCAGAGAGCCGACTTGGGTTCACTTCCTGCTTTTACTGCGTTATCACTTGCTGTTCAGTACATTTTAAAAATAAGTAAAATATTTCAAAGTAAAATATATTTCATATATATTAATGAAATTGAATAAAACACAGGTCACATGCCCACATATTGCAGAAATGAGCCAAAATGATGTCTGAATTACTGTAAAAATTCATGAGTGTTATGTGTAAGAGTTTCAGTCCTTACCTGTTTCTCAGTCCTTTCTGCTGCAGCTGAGACTGTATCATGGCCTCTGTGTTCATCCATCACACACAGCAGACAGATACACTGCTGATCAGTACGACAGTAAACCTCCAGAATTTTGTCATGATGAGAGCAGATCTTCTCCTGTAGGTTTCCAGTGGCTTTGACCAGTTTGTGCTTCTTAAAGGCAGGAGATTCATAGTGAGGCTGGAGGTGAGTTTCACAGTAAGAGGCCAGACACACCAGGCAGGACTTCACAGCTTTCAGCTTTCTCCCAGTGCAGAAATCACACGCCACGTCTCCAGGTCCAGCGTAACAGTGAGCAGGAGGAGCAGCTTGGAGTCCAGTCTTCTTCAGTTTCTCCACCACTTCAGCCAGCATGGTGTTTTTTCTCAAAACAGGCCTTGGAGTGAAGGTCTGTCTGCACTGGGGACAGCTGTAGACACCAGTATGATCATCCTGATCCCAGCAGCCCTTAATACAGCCCATACAGTAACTGTGTCCACAGGCAGTAGTCACTGGATCCTTCAGTAGGTCCAGACAGATCGGACAGCTCAACTGGTCCTGATCGAGTAAACCTCCACCTTCAGCCATTTTACTGCTCACACTGACAGGGACAGATTTCAGTTTCGTTTCTCTGAAACTGCGTGACAGAGAGAGTGGGAGTGACTTCCTGGTTCTGCCCACAGCTGCAGGAGGTGTGGTGTTGGACTGAGGCCAGGCTGAGCAGAGCAGGCTGAGCAGAGAGTGCAGATTCCAGATTCCTATTGTCCATGTTTGACTTTCTTTGATCTGTTATGGAGTAAAGGAACAATGGTATTTTTAGATAGATAGATAGATAGATTGACAGATAATTAATAAATCCCACAGGAAATTATTGTGATATTTTGTGATATAAATACTTCTCATTTTTTCCAGATCAGTCCATAATCGATTCATACTTACATGCATTCAGAAATACAGGTCAAAAAATTAATTTGTAGATTCTCCTAACTTATGAAACAATTCCTGCTTACCGGGAAGTAAATTCCAGAAAAGCAAAAGCTGTAACAGAACAACACAGCAATTCAGAGCGGCTTCAGGCTGCAATGGCAATGCCCCACCTGTGATTTAAACCTGTAACCCTCTGGGTCACAAGCGAGCTCTTTCATGGGGAATTTTACCCATAATCCACACTAATATGCTGTCTTTGTCTTTCTTAAAGTATCAATACAACAATATTTACACATTTTTTTTAGATGTAAGATGTAATGCTTAAAGGAAGACAAAGTACAACAACAACTTCCAGTTCAGCTTACTAAGACCACAATCCCCATAATGCATTTCTTACTCTTGTGTCTATGACCACATAAAAACCACAAGCAGTCCGGGAAAATGAGGTTGTGAAGAAAAGAAAAAAATTCATCATTTGTAAACCTGAAATGAATGCTGATGTCATCATTGCATCAGTGATGTCATAAAATTATTTAATAAGTCTAGTAAGACTGCACACGTGCTCTGGTCTCCCACAATGCACTTGGGTTCTCCAAACTTCCCACAGAGATGTTACAGGTAGAATAGTCATTCATACCCATAACTCTTCCAGCTATTTATTCAACCCAATGTGGCTTAAAACATTTACAGTGGTTTAAAATGTGAAAGGTGTTTACAGTAGTGTATAAGGTGAAAGGTGTTTACAGTAGTGTAAAAGGTGAAAATGGGTGAATGGGTCATTTTGATTAAGGCACCATGCTGCAGTATTCACTGCAAGTTTACATGCTTAAATGTGCTGTTTGACAGACTGGCCTGTGCAGTGGAGTCCAGCCGTGTTCCTGCTGCTCCTGATTCCCTGCTAGTGGCACTAATGTCAAGTGATACTTTATTATTGTGTTTTAAAGGAGTTTAAAATCAGAATTACATAAAGCCTTATGATCTACTGCACAGCCACTTCATATGAACTTCAGCATCAACAGCAGACCGTCACAGGGAGTGTCCTGGCAACCATTCCTTAATTTCACTTCATTCTTCTGGTAAACAATCAGAGCATATATTAACCAACACAGCCCAGTACATCACAGAACAACAACAGCCATAAAACAGGGCATGCTTGATTTTACAGCAACACCTACATATAAATGCCATTACCATGATGCTCTGACAAATTCCACACATGGTAATGGGTGGCATCCTTCCCATAATGCACAGCAGGCTGTGTGATTGTGCTTCAGAATCTGTGCTCACATGAACAGTGTACTACAAGAATCTATAAGCTTTACAGTCTGTTTCAGAAGATCCTCAGATACACGGTATTGGGTTGAATATTCCTGCTCTTATTTCACACAGAGAAGCTGTGTTCCTGAAACAGGAGAGGAAAGTCCCACAGTGATCAGAGCTGTGTCACCAGACCAACCTGCCCAGCCACCTTCAGAACTTCAGCTACAGGGATTCAGCTTCAGAACAGCAAGAAGGTCCTGGGTTTGGATCCAGCCTGAGCCTTCCTGTGTAGAGGTTGTATGTTCTTCCCATGTCTGCATGGGTTCCCTCTGGTTTCCTCCCACAGTCCAAAGACATGCAGTATAGGCTGATTGGAGACTCCAAATGTCCCACAGGTATGAGTGTGTGAGTGAATGGTGTGTGTGCCCTGTGATAGATTGGCGGCCTGTCCAGGGTCTATTCCTGCCTCTCGCCCAATACATGCTGGGATAGGCTCCAGCACCCCCCACAACCCTGCCCAGGATAAGGGGGTATAGATAATGGATGGATGAATATTCATTTTTAATAAATAATAATTAACAATAAAATAATAATAATAAAGATAAATCAGTGTGAAGATCTACACAGATAAAAGCAGATTTGTTCACAGATTTCTGTTTTTTGTGCGGTATGATGAAATGTCAGGTAAAAGCATATCTAAGGGAGACTGTAATTAGGATGTGGTTGCCATGGAAACACAGTTACTGAGGGATGCACCCGGATCAGCACCAGAGGTTCTGCTGGATCACTGACAGCTCAGGAGATGAACATTGTGACAGAACAAAATAAAACAATTTGTCCTTTTTCATGAATTCAGCACTTTTATTTCATTTTCTGTCTCAAATGACACCAGTTGGTAACAAACAAATGTAAAAAACAAAAAACAAAGTAATTTCTTTATTAACCCATTTATAATTCAATCAGGTTGGAGATCCTTTATGCAGTAAAATGTTCAGTGTTAAATGGACTCAGATGGCATGTGATCCCAGTTAGAACTGAAATTTTACAGTGTACTCATGCATACTGTACACTGGGACACAAGCATAAGAGTGGCTGCTTGAATGGTGTGACCAAGACCTGAAGTTTTTTCTGTTTGTATTTCATTGATTTAATCATTTGATGGCTAATCTTTAATTTAATTTAATTTAAATCATTTGCTGCCTCATTTGAGTGTTTTTCCCTCTTTAATTACAACTGATCTTCCCTTCACTCTCTGCCTCATCCCAAATCACACAGTTTTACAGAGGACCCACCAGTACGAACGCCAAACCCAGGATAGAGGGGCTGAGTGAATGTGGTCTGGATTCCATTTTTATTTTAACCAGTTAATCTTTTAAAGTTCAATATTTAATTTAATTTAACTCATTTTCTGTCGCATTTCAGTGTTTTCCCTCTCTTTAATTACAGCTGATCGTCACTTTACTCGCCACCTTATCCCAGATTACACAGTTTTACAGAGGATCCAACCCAATATAACCCAAACCCAGGATAGAGGGGTTGAGTGAATGTGGTCTGGACTCTGTGCAGGAGGGTCATTGTGGCAGAGATGCTGTAGAAGGACAGAGTTCCTGCCCTGTGATCCAGGTACACTCCTAGTCTGGAGGAGGGGGGACCAGGGAATTCAGTTCTCTTATTATTGTGCCAGAAAGCGTAACCGTAGGCATTACGGAGCAGACTCCAGGACTTGTTATTACATCCCAGACCACAGTCATTAATCCGCCCTTTCCTGCTGATCTCTTTATATGAGACTGCTATCTCAACCCTATCCCCTCTCCACCCAGCCTCCCAGTAACAGCGTCCAGACAGACCCTCTCTGCACAGCACTTGGGGCGAGTGCTCAAATCTCTCTGGATGATCAGAATATGAGTGGCTCTCTTCCATGCAGGTCACCTTTCTGTTCCCCTCAGACAGACGGAGGCGTTGATTCGCTGTGTTGGGGTCCAGAGTGAGCTGACAGGAATCTGATGGGGGAGAAGAGAGCTCCTCTTACATATTTTACACATTTCACATATTTTACATATTTTTATGTTTTATCGATCAATGTCTTTTTATGCACACTTAGCTTTTTATCCTTGATCGTATCTTTTTGGTTACTTTTCACTTAATTTTTTAATTTCTTCAATTCTTCTTGTACTGAATTTTCTATTGCTATTTTTATATTAATCCATATTGTTCTTGTAACTTTCTTCAGACAGCCCTACTGTAGGACATATATTATTATATATGATCCATATGTTTAATACCAGGATGACTACAGCTTCCAGGGATCTGACTGTGAAGAGGAGGTATGAGATCCCTAAAGCAAGTCCGTTATGAATATAGAACATTATATAAATCATCATTTTCCTCATATTACCTCAAAATCTCCTCTTGCTTCATTGTTTAATTAAGGTTTAATTCCAGACTCACATTGTAAGAAGTCCTCTCTGGTCCTGGGCTCATTATGGACTTCTCCCACTATAAAAAGAGAGATCAGAAGAAAGCTTAATTTCCAAAAGCTTAATTTATGAATGTCCCTCGCTAACACTAACCCAATCTGACCAGGGTTTACCCCAGGAAACCAGCGGAGGGGGAAGTGCCTCAGAGGGTAAGCAGTGGCGGTGTGAAGCGGTGGGCCGTGGTGTTTACACGGTATCACCTACACCTGACCTGCTGAAAACATGACTATACCATATAAGTTTGGTTAAAAATGAGAACATAATGGCTCAAGATAAGATGATGAATATCTGAACAGGGCTGGAAATTAACTGGTGCTAGTAAGGTCAAAAAACTGGAGCACAGAGAACAAGATAGCAGTGCAAACCATAACTTCTAATCTATACTGAAAAAAAAACTTTAAACATAAAACATAAAAGTATTTCAGCCGTAATAACCTGTTATAGAAATCTCCCCTAATTCCACCTGGCAGACGTCCTCCAGTCTCTCTTTCAGTTCAGAGACAGATTTCCTCAGAGCCTCAAAAGAGACGTGTACACTGACAGTGATGCTGGGCAAGTCTCCAGGTCCAGAAAGGGAACAGAGAGACTGACAGCTCTGCAAACAGACAGACGGACAGACAGACACACAGACAGAAGGACAAATAATAGTCTCAATACAGATTCCTGCGCAGATGTCAGTAACAGATCTTTGTAAATGAGAAACACCCCTCACCTTGTATGTACAATGTACACAGTGCAGACTGTCAGAGAGCCAGTGAAGTTACCTGGAGGAATTGGATGTGATCCTCTGTGTGTGAAAACTGCTCCAGCTCAGCGTCTCTCCTCCTCAGCTCAGCAATCTCCTGCTCCAGTTGCTTCAGGAGTCCTTCAGCCCGACTCACTTCAGCCTTCTCCTGATCTCTGATCAGCTCTTTCACCTCAGAGCGCCTTCTCTCAATGGAGTGGATCAGCTCAGTAAAGATCCTCTCACTGTCCTCCACTGCTGCCTGTGCAGAGCGCTGTTAGGAGACACAGAGAGAGGAGGGCTGTACATTTTAACTAGGCCTTTCACTCAGCTCTTACTGGGACCCCAGACAGCCTGTTCCCCACAGTGTGGCTCAGTGGGATTGAGCCCCACAGGGCTGGAAAGTGGCCCAACACTGGGCACCTCACTGGCTGACTGGAGGAGAGCCCTGACTGAGCCCTGAAATGGCTCTTCCGGCAGCCAGTTGTTGTCTTCTCCTCTGGTCAGTACCCACCTTGAGTGACTGCACAGCCTGTCTCAGATCCTGCAGCTCCTTCTCTCTCTCCTGGATTCTCTGCTGGAATTTACTTTGTGTCGCCCCCAGCTGCTTCTGTGGAAAAATTTGCTTTCCCCGTTAAAACAATATTTATTGTATATTTACTGTATGATGACAACTCAATTTTATCTGCCATTGTAATGTTTGGATTTATCTTAAATTTTATTTCCATCTTGTTTTTACTGTCCTGTTGTTGTTTTATTTTTTGTAAATTGCTAATTTGTTACATTACAGGTATTTAGCTGACGCTCTTATTCAGAGTGACTCACACAACTTTTACATTGCATCTGTTCATATATATATATATATATATATATATATATATGTATATATATATACACACACACTATATACATGTTAAGGTTGAGTATCTTGCTGAATGGTACAATGGCAGTGTCCTACCCTGGGAATCGAAACTGTGGCCTTTACTACTTGTACTACTTATATATCTACATACTGTTATCACCAACCCCTCCAGAATGAGGCCACAGAAGATATTTTAGAAGACTAGTGTTCACTTTCTACTCTGATTCTTACTCTCTCTACTTCATCACTGTGGATCTGAAACCTGAGATCAAGTCCCTGTACAATTTGTGGTAAAAAAGCTTTGACAACCCATTCTCAGAGCAGCTATTAAAATAGTATGATATGTGATAAAGTGAAACGAGTCTTTATAATATGAACCATCTTAAAAAGGTCTAGTCCTTACCTGTTTCTCAGTCCTTTCTGCTGCAGCTGAGACTGTATCATGGCCTCTGTGTTCATCCATCGTACACAGATAACAGATACACTGCTGATCAGTACGACAGTAAACCTCCAGCAGTTTGTCATGATGAGAGCAGATCTTCTCCTGCAGGTTTCCAGTGGCTTTGACCAGTTTGTGCTTCTTAAAGGCAGGAGATTCATAGTGAGGCTGGAGGTGACTTTCACAGTAAGAGGCCAGACACACCAGACAGGACTTGACAGCTTTGCGCTTTCTCCCAGTGCAGACATCACATGCCACGTCTCCAGGTACAGCATAACAGTGAGCAGGAGGAGCAGCTTGGAGTCCCGTCTTCTTCAGTTTCTCTACCACTTCAGCCAGCATGGTGTTTTTTCTCAAAACAGGCCTTGGAGTGAAGGTCTGTCTGCACTGGGGACAGCTGTAGACACCAGTATGATCATCCTGATCCCAGCAGCCCTTAATACAGCCCATACAGTAACTGTGTCCACAGGGAATAGCCACTGGATCCTTCAGTAAATCCAGACAGATCGGGCAGCTGAACTGGTCCTGATCCACTGAGATACTGGCTTCAGCCATTTTACTGCTCACACTGACAGAGACAGAGTTAAGTTTCGTTTCTCTGAAACTGCGTGACAGAGAGAGGGGGAGTGACTTCCTGGTTCAGCCCACAGCTGCAGAAGGTATGGCATTGGACTGAGGCCAGGCTGAGCAGAGCAGGCTGAGCAGAGAGTGCAGATTCCTGAGGAAACATTTAATCTTGGGGTCAAAGGGCAGATTTGTTGAGGGACTGTGTGTGTATTGTGAGCAGTAAAACCCTGTATACATGTGCATGGGACGCACTGTGGGGGGCATCTGAATCAAGTACCCCTTTGAGAAATGCAGAGATGATCCATATACATAATATCTGCACACAGACAGCCCGCTGGCCAAAGGTGACCAAATCATTTTGGGAAAGAGTGAGTATTATATGGAAAATAAACCAAATAAAACAGCAGAGTGGAGTTCAGTTGCATGTTTAGTAGGAAACAGTTCCACCAAAAATAAGGTTTAATTTTAAATATAGTATATATATATATATATATATAGTATCTGAATAATCAGACAATAATATGTGGATTATTTTTCTGTTATTCATTTCAATAAAAAGAATCTGTAAAGTGCCTTATGTTATTGTCCATGTTTGATTTTATTTCATGTATAATGAAGTATTTTTGTGATCTAGCTCTTTGTTAATGTAATGTTCAGTTATGCATGTTATTACAATAAAATAAATAAATATAGCTGCAAGCAGCGATGTTGGGGGCCAAGCAACGAGAGTGAGCTTTAGTGCATTGGGGTTACTTTGTCATGGACTGCAAACCTTATCCAAATACCATCCAAACCAACTTTGGTGTGTATTGGATGTAAGGGTATATCTGTAATAATTATTTGCAAATTGCTCATCAGAAGTGGTGCTTTTGTGCCACCGAGGGTGGAAGTGGCACGGAATTTTACGCACATGACCTGCATGGGTCCCTCTGAAAGGGCCAACTTTCGGTTCTCAACCTCAGCAACGGATGTAATGTCACCCCCTGCAGATATCTCTGATTTCGCTCAAAAAGCCAGTTTCCCCATTGGGCTCCATTCATTTTTGACAACAAAAATAAAATGCTTCCACTCAAATACTGATGTTAACTCTGTGCATTAGGAAGAAAAATTACTTATCACTACAGGTAAATCTTTTTTCCTACCACACAGCCCACACATATTAATTTTTTATTTATTATTTATTTTCGCCTATTCCTGCGCTATCCTCGTTGTACACATGATGTAGGCATGTGACCAAGGACACAACTGAGCATCTGTTGAGCAAAAAAAATATATTTCCTGGTTCTGATGTACTCCCCATAGGTTTTCCCAACCATGCCCCCCCCCATCCCCCTTCCACACATCTGCAGGAGGTTAGCATGCTGAGTTGAGGGACGGGGACAGGGACGGGGGGGGTGATGTGGGGGTGTCCCAGGTCACATGATTACATAATGCAAACAGGCAGGGGTGAGGGGCATGTCATTGTGAGCAGTAAATATTATTTTTCTCATTGCTCTCAACTATCTGTGGGTCTGTAGTTCAGATCTACGTGGGTCTGTAGTTCAGATCTCTGTGGGTCTGTAGTTCAGATCTCAGTGGGTCTGTAGTTCAGATCTCTGTAGGTCTGTAGTTCAGATCTCAATGGGTCTGTAGTTCAGATCTCAGTGGGTCTGTAGTTCAGATCTCTGTGGGTCTGTAGTTCAGATCTACATGGGTCTGTAGTTCAGATCTCTGTAGGTCTGTAGTTCAGATCTCAATGGGTCTGTAGTTCAGATCTCAGTGGGTCTGTAGTTCAGATTTCTGTAGGTCTGTATTTCAGATCTCTGTGGGTCTGTAGTTCAGATCTCAGTGGGTCTGTAGTTCAGATCTCAATGGGTCTGTACTTCAGATCTCTGTGGGTCTGTAGTTCAGATCTCTGTAGGTCTGTAGTTCAGATCTCAGTGGGTCTGTAGTTCAGATCTCTGTAAGTCTGTAGTTCAGTTCTCTGTGGGTCTGTATTTCAGATCTCTGTGGGTCTCTAGTTCAGATCTCTGTAGATCTGTAGTTCAGATCTACATGGGTCTGTAGTTCAGATCTCTGTGGGTCTGTAGTTCAGATCTCTGTAGGTCTGTAGTTCAGATCTCAATGGGTCTGTAGTTCAGATCTCTGTGGGTCTGTAGTTCAGATCTCAATGGGTCTGTAGTTCAGATCTCTGTGGTCTGTAGTTCAGATCTCTGTAGGTCTGTAGTTCAGATCTCTGTGGGTCTGTAGTTCAGATCTCAGTGGTCGGTAGTTCAGATCTCTGTAGGTCTGTAGTTCAGATCTACGTGGGTCTGTAGTTCAGATCTCTGTGGGTCTGTAGTTCAGTTCTCTGTGGGTCTGTAGTTCAGATCTCTGTGGGTCTGTAGTTGCTGCAGAATCATGTGAGTCAGGGCTGAATCATCCTCTCCTGGTGACCCCCCAGCAACCTGCTGGAGTCCAATACACACACACACACACACACACACACAAACCCCCCCACACACACACACACATACACACACTCACACATGCACACACACACACATACACACGCCCACACACGCATGCACACACACACACACCCACACCCACACACACACACACACACACACACACACACACATACATAAACACACTCACACATGCATGCACACACACATACACACACACACACAGTGTGAGCTGAACGATGAGCAGCGTGCTGTGAGCTGAATGGTGAGCAGTATGAGCTGAACGGTGAGCAGCGTGAGCTGAATGGTGAGCAGTATGAGCTGAATGGTGAGCAGTATGCACTGAACGGTGAGCAGTGTGAGCTGAATGGTGAGCAGTGTGCTGTGAGCAGAACGGTGAGCAGTGTGAGCTGAATGGTGAGCAGTGTGAGCTGAACGGTGAGCAGAGTGAGCTGAATGGTGAGCAGTATGAGCTGAACGGTGAACAGTGAGAGCTGAATGGTGAGCAGTGTGCTGTGAGCAGAACGGTGCGCAGTGTGAGCTGAATGGTGAGCAGTGTGAGCTGAACGGTGAGCAGAGTAAGCTGAATGGTGAGTAGTATGAGCTGAACGGTGAAAAGTGAGAGCTGAATGGTGAGCATTGTGCTGTGAGCTGAATGGTGAGTAGTATGAGCTGAACGGTGAGCAGTGTGAGCTGAATGGTGAGCAGTGTGCTGTGAGCTGAATAGTGAGCAGTGAGAGCTGAATGGTGAGCAGTGTGCTGTGAGCTGAATGGTGAGCAGCGTGAGCTGAATGGTGAGCAGTGTGCTGTGAGCCCTCTCACCTGCACTGAGCTGAGGACGAGGTCGAAGGCTAAGGCTCTGCACATGCTCCTGATGTTGAAGAATGCGTGTGCCACCTCTGTAGCTAACTCCAGAGTAGTCTGGAACAGAGGAACATATGCACACAGAGGAACACCTACACACACAAACACACACACAGTTATACTTACATGCTCACACACTCACACCTACACACACAAACACACACACAGTTATACTTACATGCTCACACATACACACATACAAACACACACACAGTTATACTTACATGCTCACACACACACACTTACACATACACACATACACACAGAAGCACAAACACACTCATACTCTCACACACATGCCCGTACACATACACACACACACAGAAGCACGAACACACTCACACTCACACACATGCACGTACACACTCACACACACACGCACTTACACATACACACATACACACAGAAGCACATACACGCTCACACACGCACACACACACGTACACACACTCACACACACACACACACACACACACACACGTACACACTCACACACACACTCACACGTACACACTCACACACACACACACGCACACGTACACACTCACACACTCACACACGTACACACTCACACACACACACACACACACACCTCCAGAATGATGTGTTCCACAGTGATCTGAATGGCTCTGTTCCTCTCTGAAGTCTTCCCTGGTTGTCCATCCTTGTTCCTGGTGAGGAAACTGTCAGGGAAAACACTGGGGCAACAGAGGGGCAATTAGCACTGTTCTGGGGGGTAACACAGAGCAATATACCGGCACTGGGGTAACAGAGGGGCAATTATCAGTGTTCAGCGGGTAACAAGTAGCAATAAAACTACCCCAAGGCATCAGAGGGGCAATTAGCAATGTTCTGGGGGGTAACAGGGAGAAATACAACTCCACTGGGGTAATAGAGGGGCAATTAGCACTGCTCTGGTGGTAACAGGGAGCAGTGTAACTGCACTTTTTAGAAACCCCTTGGCAGTCCGTTATCTAGACAATATTATCTAACTATAGAGCCAGTCAGACAAAGCTATTTCCAAGCTACCGTGTAGCCAACAGGTTATAGATTCTGTTCCCCTTTATAGTAAATAGTCGGACAACACGTATCTTGCGATGTGTAGTCTTTGAAAATATTACTCATTTCAAAGCATTTGAAACTTTTGTTAAGAAGCACAAGGTATAACCACAAAGGCAACAGTCACTAGCTTGGCTAACTAGTTAGCAAGCTATTTAGCTGTACTATGCCTTCCCACAGTTCTGTAAATGTGGTCTGAGAAGAGAATGAAGCCATTGTGCAGATAGGCCCCGTCATGTGAGAAAGCCACTGTGCAGATAGGCCCCGTCATGTGAGAAAGCCACTGTGCAGATAGGCCCCGTCATGTGATGAAGCCACTGTGCAGATAGGCCCCGTCATGTGATGAAGCTGTAAAGCTACTATGGTTGTCCCAAGACCCTGTTACAAATATCATCGGTTTTGTTTTTAACCAATCAGATGCAATCAGAAGAGTGATATTTGCTCATATTTTTTCTGTTTTGTTCAGCCCAGAATTTTTTTTGATCCAGGAAAAATATAAAATATTATTGCCTGTGTATCTGCTATCAAATTGAATGGAACTGGATGACCATGTTTCCCTTACAGTGCTTATACAGTTCATTGGGTGATGTGCATGTATGCATATTTTCTGCAGACTGGTGACATCACAGGTGATCAAAGGATACTGGGTAATGTAGTGTGTCAGGTCATCTTGCAAGGCTTCTGTCACCACCTCACTAAGGGACTGGTACACCTGCAGAGAGCTGAAACCAGTCTCTGTGCCACCACCCTTAAACACAGGCAAAGCCACTCACACAATACACACCTATACCTTTATACACAGATAAAAACACACATGAACTACCCATATACCATACCCGGACACATAGGCTGTATCATATACCCTTATACACAGAACATACCATATAACCAGATAGAAAGACTGTACCATATACCCTAATAGATAGTCTGTACAATATCAGCAGGTGTGCTGTTTACAAAGACAAAAAATGTAAACTTCTTAAGAAAAGTCCCGTCCAAGTGACAGGACACTCACAGTTTTCGGGTTCTGAGGCAGTTTGGGGGTACTCGCTGACTTCTTTCTGCATGATTTGGAGAGAACCACAATCAGTACACACACACATGCACGCGCACACACACGCACACACGCATACACACACGCACACACACACACACTCTCACACACACGCACGCATACACGCATACACACACACACCACACACAGACACACCACACACAGACACACACACACACTCACACACACACACACACACACACACCTGGTGCGTGGTGGCAGTAAACAGTTCTGCAGTGATGGAACTGTCCTTCTCTCTGTGCTCTTGCACAATACACCCACTCCCCCAGCAGGGGGCACAGTGGAGAGGCTGAAATGACATCATCCTGCAGATCACACCCACCTGCACACATCACAGTTCTGCCTCTCCCTGTCAAACCTGTTGGTGGCACTGCATGTGAGGACAGTGTTGATTGGCCTTTGCCTCCAGGTTTCCATGGCAATGTCGTCTCAGTGCTGCCCTGGACACAGACAGCAAGGACTGCTGTTATCACCTGAACAAACCATAATATATAACATAATTACATGAGACAGTTCTTCTGTGGCAGCAGCTCCATCCACTATGAATGGGATTAAAGCAGATTCCCTGTGTCCAGCAATCTGCACTTATAATTAAAATGTGCACTACCCACAATCCCATCTACCCCCAATCATGTCTCAGCATTGCCCCCTCAGACTTACCGTCTCTGCAGTAGCGCTCTCTGGCTCCAACAGCGGCAGACGTCCGAGGGGTGGGGGGTGTGGTTCTGTTCTGTCTGTACTGCTGTTCTTTACCGTGTTCTGCTCTTTACTCTGTTCTGTCTGTACTGCTGTTCTGTACCTTGTTCTGCTCTTTACTCTGTTCTGTCTGTACTGCTGTTCTTTACCTTGTTCTGTTCTTTACTGTTCTGTCTGTACTGCTGTACTTTACCTTGTTCTGCTCTTCACTCTGTTCTGTCTATACTGCTGTTCTTTATCTTGTTCTGTTCTTTACTCTGTTCTGTCTATACTGCTGTTCTTTATCTTGTTCTGTTCTTTACTCTGTTCTGTCTGTACTGCTGTTCTTTACCTTGTTCTGCTCTTTACTCTGTTCTGTCTGTACTGCTGTTCTTTACCTTGTTCTGCTCTTTACTCTGTTCTGTCTGTACTGCTGTTCTTTATCTTGTTCTGCTCTTTACTCTGTTCTCTGTACTGCTGTTCTTTACCTTCTGCTCTTTACTGTTCTGTCTGTACTGCTGTTCTTTACCTTGTTCTGCTCTTTACTCTGTTCTGTCTGTACTGCTGTTCTTTACCTTGTTCTGCTCTTTACTCTGTTCTGTCTGTACTGCTGTTCTTTACCTTGTGCTGCTCTTTACTCTGTTGTGTCTGTACTGTGTTCCTGGGTTGCCTTGACAGCAGGTGTCTTTCTCCAGAGAAGTCTTCTGCAGCAGCGTGTTTAGCTGTTGCCATGGTGCTGTGAAACACCTGTCAGCAAGGGGAGGGGTCAGCTGGTCTGCAGCTACAACAGGAAGTGATGCAAAAGGTTGGTTTGTGTTCCAGTTTCACCTCCTCCTCTTCCAGGAACAAGGAACACCCTGTTGTGGCACATCTGACTGGGGGGGGGGTGCTCAGGGTCAAGAGGACACTTAATATGCTCTCACAAACACACACACACTCTACCTCACCCACATATATACCATATACCATACACACTCTCTCACAAACACACACACACTCTACCTCACACACATATATACCATATACCATACACACTCTCTCTGACACACATACACACACTCTACCTCACCCACATATATCCCATATACCATACACACTTTCTCTCTCTCACACACACACACACACACACTCTACCTCACCCACATATATACCATATACCATACACACTCTCTCACACACACATACACAATCTACCTCACCCACATATATACCATATACCATACACACTTTCTCTCTCCCACACACACACACACACTCTACCTCACCCACATATATACCATATACCATACACACTCTCTCACACACACACTCTACCTTACCAACATATATACCATATACCATACACACTCTCACACACACACACTCTACCTCACCCACATATATACCATATACCATACACACTCTCTCTCACACACACACACTCTACCTCACCCACATATATACCATATACCATACACACTCACACACACCCACACTCTACCTCACCCACATATATACCATATACCATACACACTCTCTCACACACACACTCTACCTCACCCACATATATACCATACACACTCTCTCACACACACTCTACCTCACCCACATATATACCATATACCATACAGACTCTCTCACACACACACACACACACACTCTACCTCACCCACATATATACCATATACCATACACACTCTACCTCACCCACATATATACCATATACCATACACTCTCTCTGACACACACACACTCTAGCTCACCCACATATATACCATATACCATACACACTCTCTCTCACACACACACTCTACCTCACACACATATATACCATATAGCATACACACTCACACACACCCACACTCTACCTCACCCACATATATACCATATACCATACACACTCTCTCTCTCTCTCACACACACACACACACACAATTACATATGCACATACACACAGTATTATATATGCACACACACACACACACATTATTATATATGCGTGCATACACACAGTATTATATATGCACACACACACAGTATTATATATGCACACACACACACACACATTATTATATATGCGTGCATACACACAGTATTATATATGCACACACACACAGTATTATATATGCGCGCGCACACACACACACACACACACACACACACACACACACACACACACACACACACACACACACACACACACACACACACACACACACACACACACACACAGAGTAATATATATGCACACATACACAGTATGGTTGTGTGTAGATGACTGACAGGCCATGCCATGCACACAGTGTGTTACTTCCTCTCCGCTTGGTACATGCATTAGAGAACCTGGCTTGGGGGAAAGGGCTGACCTTTGACCCTGTGAGCATCACAGTGATCCACTATTTACAGCCCAGGCATCCAGCTCTGTGACCCTTCCGCCAAGGAGGCTGGGAGAAGCAGCGCACGGGACCCGCCCCTCAATGCGTATTCAGAAGGAGACGGCGAATTGGAACCCAGCTTTCCCAGCAGCAGCAACAGAACCGCTGGACTCTCAGAGCACAGAGCAGAGCGCGAGTCCAGGCAATGAGTGCAGTGCGCTCACTGTTCATCTGCATGGAAACGCCCTCATGCTTAAAGACTGAGGGAAGTAAATGCATTCTGGGAAGTGTAGTTAAGATTTTATGACAAAGTACACATAAGCATATGCACGTATCAATTGACTACCACAACAAAGCTGAGAATGGTTATGGGTACAGTAGCATTAGCCACACACAAGTTTAAAGTGTAGTTTTATTATCCCATTCTCTACAGAGTGTAACAGACTTGACCTGCATCGTTACCCATGACAACACAATGGACCTCAACCAAACAAGTACACAAACATTTCTACTTTAGTGTTTTTTTGTTTTTTTAAGTTTCTGGGTTTAAAAAATATTTTTTTAAAACAGTACAATTCTCTATATACACATTTTTAAAAAATATTTCCACAAATAATATACATTTTATAAAGAATTATTTTTATAAGTGAGAAGCAGTTCCCCATTTGGCACATATCACACACACACATGCACACACATGCGCGCGCGCACACACACACACACACACACACACACACACACACGCGCGTGTCCACACACACAGGCCGGTGGAGGATGGGCATTCACAGAGCTGTGAAGTTTTGGGGCACCTTGTTTTCCAATAAAGCTGGGAGTATATTTGCCGTGGAAACGAACTTTGGCTAGACTGTAAAAGCTAAGTGATGCGAAGCGACGCGTTTGCAGAACAGACTCAAATCCGCACAGCCTCCGCAGCGCACTCATCCCCGCCAGCCGAAAGAGCTGGAACGTTTGCACACAGATGTAAAGGATCGCCTGCAGCTGGAGCGTTTGCACACAGATGTAAAGGATCGCCTGCAGCTGAAACGTCTGCACACAGATGTAAAGGATCGCCTGCAGCTGGAACGTCTGCACACAGATGTAAAGGATCGCCTGCAGCTGGTCTAAATTACCATACGGGAGGCTTACTCCTCGTCTGACTCAGCAGTTATATACTATCTATACGTACTATACGTATAGTACGTACAGATATAGATATCTGACTATATGTACTATACGTATAGTACGTACAGATATAGATACGTATAGTACGTACAGATATAGATATGACTATATGTACTATACGTATAGTACGTACAGATATAGATATCTGACTATACGTACTATACGTATAGTACGTACAGATATAGATATCTGACTATACGTACTATACGTATAGTACGTACAGATATAGATATCTGTACGTACTATACGTATAGTACGTACAGATATAGATATCTGACTATACGTACTATCTTCTCTTTCTTTTCTTTTTTGCAGCGCTAAATAAACTAAAGCAACTTTAAAATCACAGACTTCCCTCTGTCAAAGTTTCTGCCCCTTTACCGCAGCCACTGTTGCTGCTCATGTTCACGTCGTCACTTCCGTGTTTCCTGTGGCTATCACAACCGCTGAATCTGAATAGGCGCCCCCCACTGGTGTGGACTGTCACTACACAAACAGTTTAAAAACGCAAGGATTATACACACGCGTGCTTGGCTGCGAGTTTGCCCAAGTTCGCCGCCTTATGATGTATATGGCTCCTATATGCAGTATAACCACTGTGTCCATTACAGCTCCTATATGCAGTATAACCACTGTGTCCATTACAGCTCCTATATGCAGTATAACCACTGTGTCCATTACAGCTCCTATATGCAGTATAACCACTGTGTCCATTACAGCTCCTATATGCAGTATAACCACTGTGTCCATTACAGCTCCTATATGCAGTATAACCACTGTGTCCATTACAGCTCCTATATGCAGTATAACCACTGTGTCCATTACAGCTCCTATATGCAGTATAATCACTGTGTCCATTACAGCTCCTATATGCAGTATAACCACTGTGTCCATTACAGCTCCTATATGCAGTATAACAGTATAACATCCAGTATGACCAGTATAATAGTATCCATTGTAGCCAGTATAACTAGCATAGCCTCTATATAAAGTACAAGCACTGTAAGCAGAATATACGCTGTCACCATTTCCATGAGTGCCTTTCGGCTGAACTGCAGGAGGACCTTAAAATGACCTTTAAACTGACACAGGCCAGCTGTCTAAGGAGGGAGCGGAGGAATGAAGAAATGGAGGAATGGAGGGAAACAGACGAGTCTCCCTGACTGGGGCGGGCGCTGGGCACACCCATTTGCTGCGGTCATTTGACGGTATTTTTGTTGTTTTTTTAAAGTGCCTTTCAGCTGCAGGTGAGGAGGGGTGGGGGCTACGGGGGGCGAGGATGATCCCAGAATGCCTAGCACACAGAGATGGGGAGCAATGTGCCACCAGGGGGCGGAGCCAGGAGTGTGGGCAAGCTTATTGGCACATGACTCAGAGAAACTCCCAGGCAGGGGGTGGGTTCCAGATGGGGGGGGTCCCTGATATTCCCCTACTATTCTCTGGACTGGTAGAACAGGATGTACCCCGACTCAGAGTTTTTGGAAATGTCGGAGGTCAGACCGTAGAACTCCTCGATGGCCTGGGCATCGATTTTCTGCACAGAGAGGGAGGAGCATGGGGAGAAAAGGGAGGGGCGTGGGGAGGAAAGGGAGGGGTGTGGGGAAAAAAGGGAGGGGCGTGGGGAGGAAAGGGAGGGGCATGGGGAGAAAAGGGAGGGGCGTGGGGAGGAAAGGGAGGGGCATGGGGAGAAAGGGGAGGGGCGTGGGGAGGAAAGGGAGGGGCATGGGGAGAAAAGGGAGGGCGTGGGGAGGAAAGGGAGGGGCATAAATACTAAATATTTCAGCAGCAGAGAAGCTCCTGTGTCCTTTAAAAATTGATTTAATGGACATGAAACTTTTGAAATTATTTTATGTCACTATAAATTATAAAGCCAAACACTACAAAGATTATATATTTTACAGTCATAAAATATAATCTATATCATACAGAAAGCTCATGTACATATATTAAAAAGCATTCACTGACCTCTACAATGTCATCGTCGAAGAGTAACCAGAAGCCGTGGCTCTTAACGATGGTGATGTAATGCCCGCGGTTCGGACCGCTACAGAGACAAACCATGTGACAGCTTCAAATAACGCCACAGTCATAACTCAGTACCGCTACCATCACAAACAGCGTGACACTACACCTCGAGTGCCAGGGAGACAGTCGCCATGGCAACGCACCACAACCCCACAACCAAACATCCAGTAATAAATACTCTCATATGATTAATATTCTTGCTTGAAAACGTGTGAGAGAAAGAGGGATGGGGGAGAGAGAGAGAGATGGAATACAACCATAACACCACACCTATACACAAACATTTACACACGCACACACACACACACACACACATGCGTACACACACAGAAATGCACCTGTTACTGTGTTACTGTTCTTATGTAATGCTGATTATTTTTATTTATTGTTATTGCAACTTTTTTTTTTACTGTTAGTTATTGTTACTGTTTATTGTTACTTCTATTGTTTTTATTTTATTATTATTATTATTATTATTATTATTATTATTATTATTATTATTATTATTTTATATATACATTGTTGTACCTTACAAGCTTTAGCAATACAAATGTACAAATTTGTCATGCCAATAAAGCGAATTGAATTGAATTGAAATTGAGAGAGAGAAAGAGAGAGGGACGGGGAAGGATGCGAGAGAGAGAGAGAGAGAGGCGGGGAAAGAGAGAGTGAGTGAGAGAGAGAGAGAGAGAAAGAGGGACGGGGAAGACAGAGAGAGAGAAAGAGGGATGGGGAAGAGAGAGAGAAAGAGGGATGGGGAGAGAGAGAGAGAGAGAAAGAGGGATGGGGAAGAGAGAGAGAGAGGGACGGGGGAAGAGAGAGTGAGAGAAAGAGAGAAAGAGGGATGGGGAAGACAGAGAGAGAGAGAAAGAGGGATGGGGAAGACAGAGGGAGAGAAAGAGGGGGAAGAGAGAGGGTCGGTACCTGCCACAGTGGACGACCACGGCGACCAGGTCGTACATGCGGTCGAGGTTGCGGGCGTCGGCAGACGTGTTGAAGAGGCGGAGCTCCAGGGGAAAGACCACGCGATAGGACAGCTTGGTGTAGCGGTGCAGCTGCTCCATGTACTTAAAGCGCTTCAGGTGCAGAGCGAGGATCATGGGTAATCTCTTCACCCTCATCCTGACGAGACACACAGGAGGAATCATCTCAAGCACACACACACAAACACACACACAAATACGTATATACACACACACACACACATATGTACGCACAGACGAACACACACACGCACAGACAAACGCACAAACACACACACACACCGTTTCTGTGCTTCTTGCTTGCTGCAGCAGGTCTCACAGTAGTATTTGTATTCACTGCACAGGGTCTCTGTGTTGCTGAAGTCCCTGCAAAGACAGTTTACACATTTACACAGCATTTACACTTCAGTTACACAACACACATTTACACTTCTGTTACACAGCAGTTAAACTAAGGCATTTTCCTATCTTAGCAGTGCGTTATGGAAGTGTTTTCCTACCTTAGGCAGTGCGTTAAGGAGGTGTTTTCTTACCTTAGGCAGTGTGTTATGGAGGTGTTCTGCTCAACATCTACAGAAAGGTCCAGGAAGTCCTCATCCTTACTGCTCACCTGCAGGGGGCGACACCAGCACACTCTAGCATACATAAAACACCAACCGCGTACATCACACACCAACCGTGTACATCACACACCAACCGCATACATAAAACACCAACCGTGTACATCACAAACCAACCGCGTACATAAAACACCAACCGTGTACATCACACACCAACCGCATACATAAAACACCTACCGTGTACATCACAAACCAACCGCGTACATAAAACACCAACCGTGTACATCACACACCAACCGCATACATAAAACACCTACCGTGCACATCACAAACCAACCGCGTACATAAAACACCAACTGCGTTAAAATAAGGCCTGCGGCTACATTAAGGGAGAAGTCGGCCACAGTAATGCAAGCAGCACTTCCGATCACTAACAATTCACACCCTTAAAAATGGGAACGCTCTAAAATCACTTCCAAAGCTGCAAATGTTCCAGAGGGGGTGGGGCTTACTGTCTCACAGTTGAGGCAGCGCGTCTCATTGGTCAGCGTGCCCTGGAAGATGTCGTGCACCCAGGTGGGCTCGGCCTTGTTGTCCTCGGTGTCCATGGCGATGGTGCCGTTGCGCAGACGGCCGTTGGGCTGGTCCTGCCGAGCCTCCTCCTGCAGGGTGTCCGCCACCGTGTTCAGCAGGTAGTTCAGGAACTCGTGCGCGTCCTGCTGCATGTAGTTATCAAACAGGTCTGCAAGGGGGCGACAGAGAGGCAGGTCATCAGCCCTGTTTATACCCAAGCTAGCTTTACTTTTTTATGGTGCATGTGTGTAGCATGGTTCACATGTAGAGTAGCCCCGCCCCCTCATCATAGTGCATGTATACAGTAGCCCCGCCCTCTCCCCATGGCGTGTGTGCACCATAGCCCCGCCCCCTCATCATGGCGTATGTATGCAGTAGCCCTGCCCCCTCACCATAATGCATGTGTGCAGTAGCCCCGCCCCCTCACCATGGCGTGTGTGCACCATAGCCCCGCCCCCTCCCCATGGTGTATGTATGCAGTAGCCCCGCCCCCTCCCTATGGCGTGTGTGCACCACAGCCCCACCCCCTCCCCATGGCGTGTGTGTGCACCGTAACCCCGCCCCCTCCCCATGGCATGTGTGTGCACTGTAGCCCCGCCCCCTCCCCATGGCGTGTGTGTGCAGTAGCCCCGCCCCCTCCCCATGGCATGTGTGTGCACCGTAGTCCCGCCCCCTCACCATAATGCATGTGTGCAGTAGCCCCGCCCCCTCACCATGGCATGTGTGCACCATAGCAACGCCCCCTCCCCATGCTGTATATATGCAGTAGCCCCGCCTCCTCCCCATGGCGTGTGTGCATCATAGCCCCGCCCCCTCCCCATGGCGTGTGTGCACCGTAGCCCCGCCCCCTCCCCAAGGCGTGTGTGTGCACCGTAGCCCCGCCCCCTCACCATGGCGTGTCTGCAGTAGCCCCGCCCCCTCACCGTTCTCCTTGCGCAGGCGGGAGATGAACTTCTTGGGCGGGATGACGCCCACCTTCTTCTTCTGCGTGGCGATGCTGTGGAAGAGGTCGGCCAGGCAGGTGAGCAGGTTCTCCTTCTTCTTCTGCTGAGCCTTGTAGGCCAGCACGTTCTCGCGGAATGGCCGGCAGAAGTACAGCGCCTGCAGCACCGAGTTGCAGTAGCACGTGTTGCCAAACTGCCAGAGACACCACACATCAAACTTTATTTAAACCTCAAACAATTGACAGACCGCTCAGCTCCACCCACCGAGGACACAGATGGGCTTGCTCTGCCTGGGGGGGGGCGGGGGGGGCACACAGCACAGTACAGGCCTTGGGGAGGAATGCAGTACTGTGGATCCAGTCCTCAAAACTCTGCGATTTCACTCCACAATTTAAGCCCTAACCTTGTTGCAACATGGAGATTGAAATGACTGACACTTACGTTGACCAATCCGAAGTAGTGTTCATTGATTGGAAACTGCTCCGGACCAATGTCTTTCTCCAGGGCGGAGGCATTGGTGCCCTGTGTTAAAAGAGGAAACATCAGATATACATATGCGCAGATACACGCACACATACGCACGCACATACGCATGTGCACACACACACGCATGCACGCACGCACGCCCACACGCACACGCGCGCACACAGACAGTCTGCACAGGAAAAATATTGCAAAAATTGCATTCAATACAGTTTCACTGACAGAGTTTACATCCACAACTGACACCCTGCACATCCATTACTAAAAATAACCTAAAACCACAAAAGTTCTATAACTGAAATATGTAACCAAATAACCAACAGGTGGGACTAGAGGGGAACTAAGATGCAGTAGTCTTTCTGTCAGTCAGAAGATAGCCAGGAAAAAACAGTACGTAGATCACAGGAATTAAACCTCACCAAATCTTTCTTGCCTTTCCAGATGCTGGTGAGAGTCTGGAGAGACAAGCAAACTACCTGTCCTGCCTCACTTTCTGTGTCTTATCTCATCATGAGCCTACACCTCGCGATTTTACTAGTTACTCGCGGCCTAAAAGCAGCTAGCAAAGACTAACAATCAATCGGATCTTGATCTGTTGACGTTTTTGCTTGGAAGTAACTGCAGCCTAACTGGTGACAGGTGTCACGACGTGTGCGTATTCACTGGCGTGAGCACCCTGCGTTGAAGAAGATCAGGTTTCGGCCAAACACAGCACTGCTGTTATTTTCAAAATCGCATTTTCCACAATCCCCAGCGAAAACGAATGTGCACTACGGCGTCCCCGCTGACTTGCTGAGAACATGTCATACCAGAACACG
This sequence comes from Anguilla pacifica, assembly GCA_039654925.1. NCBI lineage: Eukaryota > Metazoa > Chordata > Actinopteri > Anguilliformes > Anguillidae > Anguilla > Anguilla pacifica. The sequence goes on from CM077287.1 coordinate 70,440,004, forward strand.
ACCCCAACGTCTGGTCTAAATCTCTGGCTTTGATTTACTGCGCGTGCTTGTCCAGAACCTTGGCAACACGGGACGACTTTCAGCGCCTCCGCCACAAAACGCAAGGCACCATTTAAGCACAGATTAGCCTAGTTCGGCTCCTGAAACGGAGCACTGCAAAAAGCCAGACAAATAGCGGCATCTTCAGATAAGTTCAAAAATAGTTTTGCAGATAATCAAGCAGCATGAAAATTGGTCCAATTTTGAAACCTATTGTGATCACAACCAGTTGATAATATACTAATCGCGTCAGATCGACAGTCAGCTAGCTAGCTAGAGGACTGTGTTTGTTAGCTAACGTCACGACTGGCTGCAGCCACTGACCCGTCTCACACTTCAGTACCCCAGTTTTACAGTGGCCTGGCGAAAGTTAGGCCAAATCCTGGACCACTTCCGACGCAATCGCAATTTATGAGCATCTTTAAAAGGCTCACATAGTCTGATGTGTGTTGTACTGTGCATATTTTTGTAACCACGAGAATGACATCATTGTTAACACACAAGACGCAAGACTAGCTAGCATGCTAGTTAACCCTGTTTCTAGGCATCGCATCACTTACCATATTACAAATGGAGGCGATGTTTCTGACAGTCATTTAGTTTACAGAGTCCCCCTCACCGCCATCTTTATAAATTAAACATTATTACGAGAGCACGATGACGCTGGAAAAGATACTTCGGTCACAGCCAGGGGGCCAGACTGCAACCCACAGTTTTCAAAACAACCCCTGTCGCGACCACCGAAATCAGACCGGCGGGCGAGCAGTGGTTGCGAAGACTTGCAGTATGCACAGATGCAAACAGATAAAGGTCTAAAGTATCTAGATAAGTCTATATTACTGGGTAAAACCGTATCATTTCATTTAAAAAACAGACGGACGCGTAGATAGTAAACATCAATAGTCGCAGCAGGTTGCTGGGATTTGGATTACAATCTGTAAACTAGAAAAAACACATCCCGCCCACCAAACTAGGAAAGCGCAGCGGTTACTGTGAAGTCCATGGTTCTGTAACGTAATGGACAGGGCGCAGAACCAATCATAAGCCACAAAGGACTGGCGAATGGAATTCTGACCAATTAGATAGCCACCGGGACGGTAAACGAAGTTCGGGGAAGGTGTATGGAGTGTGAATAAAATACTGTGGAACTGAAGAGGGTGGGAGGGGCCAGGCAGTGAAGCACCCGGAAGTGCGCATATTGAGGGGAAAAGATCTTGCTGCCGATTTAACTCAATGTAGAAACCAAGCTGATTTGACAACCAAAAAAAAACTTAATTGGTCTATTTTTTGTGATAATATATTTCATTGTATAGTTGATAGTGTTATAATGATTGTTTTGTCGGAAGGTTTTGGGAATATATGACGTTTAATACCTTTTTTATAACAGAAATGCAGAAGCCCCCGACCATTTTTTTTGTTGCCCAGCTCTTTCTAACAGTCTCATACCACATTGAACTAAAACACATTGTTTTAATGAAACCCTGACGCCCAACAATTCTATGGGAATATTGTCATATAAATTACAGTTTCTATGCAGATCCGTTTTTTTAACATTTATTTCCATCTTTGAATTTTATGTTGTACAGGCATGAAAAACACATTTTAATAATGTGAGATACACACCTAAACGCTCTTTTCATATGCCTGCACAAAAAATAAAAATACATTCTGCAAAAATAAATGTAGAACTTCGCAAAACCTGTGGTTGGTGCAATAGGTTATTTGTACAAAGAGCATTTTGGAATCTAAATGTATTTGAATATTTAATCATATTTGTGTTTCCTCGTGCATTTCTACTTACAGACCAGATTAGGTTTTGGAAACCAGCCCAGAAGTTTAAACACCACAGGTAGGACAATCTGTGACTAGCGTCAAACGGTCAAGCGATGCAAAACCATAGACGTGCGAAACACAACTGATTCAAAAATGCATGGTGGCCTATCTATAATATGGTTGCAAAAATGTATGTTTCCATATACAAATGCAGTGATTCGTACACAAGGTAGTCGGGGTGGATTGTCCTGTAGCCGTGGACTCCAGTTTTTCGCTCTACTGCGCTTGCGTCGGTTGCAACGGCAATATGGCTGCGCCCTAGTTTGGGCTTCATGCGCCAGTGAGCGCTAACCATAGCAAATCAGTGGGTGACGTCATGAAGCACTTCGTCCATATATTTTTATACCGTCTATGACTGTTACGCTAATGCTAGCACACGAGAATATTGCGCATGTCCGTAAGAGCCATGTTTCCCAGAATGCAGCACGCCCGGCAGCTCATCTGCGCGCTTTATCATCCGGCTTCCTTTCGTTTCGGCTGTCGAGGGGAGAAGACGCGCGGTGTCGCCGCTCCAATGGGTCCGCAGTTTTCAGGCATGTATGTACCTAGCTGTGCCACCATTCTTAATAGTTAAATAAATACGAATGTTGTGATCCTTTTTAATTGTACCTGACAGGAACTGACATTAGCTCAAGTGTTATCGAGCTATTCTGCTGGTTAGAATCGCTTACCCTTAGCTAGCCTAGGTATGCCACAGGTTTGAGAAAAGTGAATTTAAATTTGTCGCATTGCTATGGATTAATTGAACGTGCAGTTAAAGAGCGTTTCGCACTGCATATTGTGCAAAGTTGGTTGTCTCATACATTGCGGAATGCTTTTTAAGTGGACTATGAAGTGTCTAGTAGCGTTCACGGATATGGCTAACGCTAACCGGACCAGACACCACGTGTCCGTGCACGACCCAACGGGCTTGCTGGATTTAGCCTGGTTATATTAGAATAAATTTAGTAACACACACAGAGGGACGTATGCTGGCCAGAAGTTTGCAAAAAAACAACAACGTATGTCTAAAAACACCCAACTTCAGTCAGCCCAAGTGTGTGTGTGTGTGTGTGTGTGCAGGAGCGATTTTGCTAGCTGGTCTTAATTTGTGCTGTTGAAATATGTGTAATCTGTAATTTTTGTGTCCTAATGTGTGTAATCTGTGCCCTTAGTGTTCTGGGGGGTTCTGTAGAAGCGAGATCAACCCTGGATGTGTGGTGGAGTCTCGGGTAAGGTCCCGTGGCTGTGCTGTTGGGATGGGTTGGGGTCCTGTGGCTGTGCTGTTGGGTTGGGTGGGGCCCCTTACATACCCATTTAAGACTGCTGTGCTTTAAATGGCTAACACAGGGGGGCAGAGTACCTCTCTCTAAAACCTGAGGTGCAGGATTAACCCTGCCTTCGGATCCTGTCGTGAGAAACATCTGTTCTCTGCACACGTGGGCTCACTGAGGGTGAGGTCACAGTGAAGGGAAGGTTTTTCGCCGCTGTTCTAGAACTCCACTGCTTTGAGTCACCGGTAGTGGGTGTGACATCAGCATTAGAATGTTCAGTTGAGAACACTCTAATCACGTGTGTGACCTCTTAGAGGGTTGTGCTCCAGGGGGCTGTGTGAGAGGACAGAACATCCGCTCGCTGCCAGGTTTCTGCCTGCATTGTGACGTGAGCTGGACTCTGCTGTCATTTCCAGGGACCCAGAAGGGATGTTCCTGTTGACCAGACCAGCCAGTCCCAGCTAGCCGAGAACAATGCTGCCGTAGGACAACGCCAGTCCAGGCTAGCCAACTGCAGCTCACAGAAAGCAATGCCGCCAAAGACAGACTCCAGGCGAGACTAGCCGATCACAGTTTGCTGTGAGTGGTAAGGATTTGGGGTGTTGCACTGGGAAGCTGATGAACCCCTTAAAGCTTTGCCCAGTCCAGGCTGTCTGTGCTGGGACTGGCCAACACAGGGGGGGAGAGAGAGCTCCTCTCTAAAACATGGAGCAGGGTTCCCATCTCTGCCCCACGTCCTGTCGGGAGGGACACGCCCACTGCTGCATATGACTGGGGGCGTGTGTGTGTGCACGGCGAAGCTTTGTGCATCCCAAAACAGGCCTGGGGGGGCAGGGTGTTAGTGGATTCATTCCAGTCAGCTGCCAGTTTAGTCCTTGGACTCTAGCCAGTCAATGACTTGCAAACTGAAATGGCCAAAAACCTGCAGACACTGTGGCCCTCCAGGACTGGAGTCAAACCTGCAGACACTGCGGCCCTCCAGGACTGGAGTCAAACCTGCAGACACTGCGGCCCTCCAGGACTGGAGTTAAACCTGCAGACACTGCGGCCCTCCAGGACTGGAGTTAAACCTGCAGGCACTGCGGCCCTCCAGGACTGGAGTTAAACCTGCAGGCACTGCGGCCCTCCAGGACTGGAGTTAAACCTGCAGGCACTGCGGCCCTCCAGGACTGGAGTTAAACCTGCAGGCGCTGCGGCCCTCCAGGACTGGAGTCAAACCTGCAGGCGCTGCGGCCCTCCAGGACTGGAGTTAAACCTGCAGACACTGCGGTAATCTATGCTTTTTGTATCCTAATGTGTGTAATCTGTGCCCTCAGTGTTCTGGGAGGTTCTGGAGAAGTGAGATCAACACTGGATGTGCGGTGGAGTCTAGGGTAAGGACCCGTGGCTGTGTTGTTGGGTTGGGTTGGGGTCCTGTGGCTGTGCTGTTGGGTTGGGTGGGGCCCCTTACATACCCATTTAAGACTGCTGTGCTTTAAATGGCTAACACAGGGGGGCAGAGTACCTCTCTCTAAAACCTGAGGTGCAGGATTAACCCTGCCTTCGGATCCTGTCGTGAGAAACATCTGTTCTCTGCACGCGTGGGCTCACATGCATTTTAAATGTGTCTTTGCCCCTGATTGGCTGAGTACGCATGCATTTTAACCCTCTGGGGTCTAAGGGTAAAATGAGGCACACTGGTGATTGTGCGATGCTCTGACATTTGTGTAAATCTCATCAACTTTATATACAGTGATTCCAAAGTGTTTCACATCTTTGTTTACAGCACAAACTCAGCTGAAATAATATGGCAGCAGTAAGTAGGTCATAATCATGTGTGGATTGTAAACTGCTCTAAAAACACACAAACTGTAAACAGTAGTTTTGAACATGCACAGGAATGTTGTAATAAAACACACTAAACAATTGTGACTAAGACTTTTGGTCACTGAAATGTGTTCATCAAGGTCTTGGGTATCAAAAGATGACTAAATATTTCAGCAAATCCAATGAGAAATATAAAATAAATTGCTAAAAGTTAGTGCTGTGACTACTATTTTTCAACACCAGGTGAGAATGGGAGGGCAAATGGCCTTTCTGTAATGAATATGCATTGGGTAGGGCGACCTGTCAGCTAAGTAGGCTATTCACACCTGGCCGCATGCCTCCCCACCACTAAGACAAAGACTCAGTGAGCCATTTAGAAGACAGAAACAAAGACATCTTTTGATTTTCAGAACGTTTATTGAAGCAAACTATACGCATGGAAGATGAGATGAGACTGGTGTACTCTTGCAACGCTTGCGTGGCCTCTTAGCTAGTGGTGAACTAGGCTGTGTTTCCTGATCAGCATCTCTGTAAATATGATAAAAACAAAATTGTTAGGAAATGTGACATCAAATCAAACTTTATTTATATAGCACATTCCCTTCAACAGGTGAAAATTATATGTGCTTTACAAAAAAGGGGCAAACCACTAACTAATGAAAACAAAACTTGAAATGTGACATGGTTACATCATATACAAACAAAGAATTATTAGTGAATATTCCTACAAACACACAGAGAATGTAATACAGCACACATTTACAAATAATGCAAGCTATCAACGAAACAACATTAGCTAAACTAAATAAACATTGATATTCCAGCTCAACTACATGCAACTCATCAATAACAATGTATCAATCTGAAGTAGACTAGGTCTGTTTAGCTAAGTGGTTATTATATTGCTATTTCCCGAATTTACTTACAGTATGCTAATATCGATTGTGCGATGACATCAGTTTTAGAATCCTAGCCACGCCACTGGCTATTTATTACCAATATGATCGAAAAACATAGTCTACCTGATACTTCTAACACAACCAGACGCAGAGAGCCTAGCCTATAATTTTGAGATGCAATAGTTCGAATCGTTCGTAGTGTGGGAATTTACAAACGCGCATATTGCTGGATATTCCTACAAACACACAGATACGTTGCAATACAGTACACATATTTACCAATATGATCATAAGAAATATACTTACGCATGAAGTTGATCCTCAGCTGGATCAGTTCGCTGTTCGAAATGACACCGCTCTTCATCAGTGTCGGCTTCCGGACGGACCATTTTCCAAAATTAAACGAAATGTTCACCTCAAAAGAAGTGAATTAGGCGACACTTTGACATTCTATCCCGCTTTCGCAGACTTGGCATTTCTCACATGGATCTCGCATCGCCCCTCCTTTAGTCTCCTTCTATGGAGAGTAATTATAATGTTGTTAACATGTGAATGCGGTTTGGGCGGACTTCCTGCTGAGCGAAATTCACATAGTAATGAGTAAAGTTTAGCGAAGCATACATGGTCTAATTAATCAAATTTAAACATTTTAAAACAATTCATATTATTTGCCAATGGGCGCATTGGAAAGTCGCGATTCTAAGGTTTCTGTCAATGTTTTTATTGCGTCTGTATGATAACAGCACGTGACGTTAATCATCCAAATAGAAACGAAAGTTAATTTCATCTTGTCGAGCTCCGCCGGCGGAGCTCTCGACCCCAGAGGGTTAAATGTCTATGCCCCTGATTGGCTGAGTATACATGCATTTTAAATGAGCCCTGTGTATTTTCTGCAGGTAAGGCCCTCTCGCCCTGCAGACTGTCCCGTCAGAGCTGGGAGCCCAACCCCAACCCCCCCCCCCCCCCAAGGGTGAAATCCTGGCACAGAGGGACACAGTGCTGTTTGAGATCGTCGCATGGAACCACACACATGCACAGACACACACACACACACACACACACACGCTCGTCCTGACATCTATGTGTGCGGCGGTGGAGACTAAGCCGATGCAGTTTCTGGATGGTGATGCTTGTTCTTAGCGCACTGGGCAGCCAGCGGTCTGATGTAGAGCTTTACAGATTTACCTGTACATGTCTCCAACGTGCACAGGTAAATATGTAGAGCTCTGCCTGTCTCCAGTGTGTACAGGTAAATCTGTAGAGCTCTCTCTCCAGTGTGCACAGGTACATCTAAAGCTCTGACTGTCCAGGGTGCACAGGTAAATCTGTAAAGCTCTGACTGTCCAGGGTGCACAGGTACATCTGTAGAGCTCTGCCTGTCTCCAACATGTACAGGTAAATCTGTAGAGCTCTCTCTCTCCAGTGTGCACAGGTAAATCTAAAGCTCTGACTGTCCAGGGTGCACAGGTAAATCTGTAGAGCTCTGATTGTTTCACCCAATGAGCACAATAGTGAAGATGACTAAACAGAACAAACAATAAATTTCAGCTAATGGAACATGTCGTCTCTGTTGTCTGTCCTGTCCATGCCTTTTAAATAAAGTTGGTTCTTTTTTTGGCTGTTCTGTGAGATGCAGCTTCACTGATGACTCATAGTGGCCATTTTGTGTCCTGGGTGATGGTGCCTGTACCATGAAGGGCAGAAAAGTTCAGGGAGCAATACTTGTTTAAAAGCCGAAAAGTTATTGCAAGGGGGTTGAGGGTGAGCTGGTACTGCGGGGGTGGGGGGGGGGGTTAGGGTGAGCTGGTATTGGGGGGGGGGGGTTTGGGGTGAGCTGGTATTGGGGGGGGGGGGGGGGGGGGTTTGGGGTGAGCTGGTATTGGGGGGGGGGGGGGGGGGTTTGGGGTGAGCTGGTATTAGGGGGGGGGGGTTTGGGGTGAGCTGGTATTGGGGGGGGGGTTTGGGGTGAGCTGGTATTGGGGGGGGGGGGTTTGGGGTGAGCTGGTATTGGGGGGGGGGGGTTTGGGGTGAGCTGGTATTGGGGGGGGGGTTTGGGGTGAGCTGGTATTGGGGGGGGGGGTTTGGGGTGAGCTGGTATTTGGGGAGGGGGATAGGGGTGAGCTGGTATTGGGAGGGGGGGTTAGGGGTGAGCTGGTATTGGGGGAGGGGGATAGGGGTGAGCTGGTATTGGGAGGGGGGGTTAGGGGTGAGCTGGTATTGGGGGAGGGTTGAGGGTGAGTTGGTATTGGGGGGGGGGCTAAGGGTGAGCTGGTATTGTAGGGAGGTTAAGGGTGAACTGTACATTTGTAAGTATTTAGGCAACTTGTCTCATTGCTGGTTGAATCCTGGTGTATTTCCACAGTGCAACTGTGATCTTCACTGATAGGGCAGCAATTAAGTATTTTTAGTTCTTAAATGTTTAAAACGTGGACTGAATCTTTCAAACAACCAAAAAACGTTACGGCGATACAGAAATTTGTACATAAATCACGCAGGCATGCATCCACATTTTATTGTTTTTGAATGTGCACATATACATGTACACACACACAGCACAGGGTTACAATGGCTCTGTGTTTGGGGTAGCACAGGGTTATAGTAGCCCTGTGTTTAGCACAGGGTTATAATGGCTATGTGTTTAGTACAGGGTTATAATGGCTTGTTCAGCACAGGGTTATAATGGCTATGTGTTTGGGCTAGCACAGGGTTATAGTAGCTCTGTGTTTAGGACAGGGTTATAATGGCTCTGTGTTTAGTACAGGGTTATAATGGCTATGTGTTTGGGGTAGAACAGGGTTATAGTAGCTCTGTGTTTAGCACAGGGTTATACTGGCTTGGTGTTTAGCACAGGGTTGTAGTATCTCTGTGTTTACCACTGGGTTATAATGGTTCTGTGTTTGGGTAAGCACAGGGATATAGTAGCTCTGTGTTTAGCACAGGGTTATAATGGCTTGTGTTTGACACAGTTACTGCCATGAAAAGAACACTGGTTCATTACATTCAGTAGGTGCACACCCCAGAGGAGGTGCTTGGTTGGCTGCACTGGTCTGTTCCAAACCTGGGCCATGTCCCAAACAGCTTACTTGCCTACTGGGTATGCTTGCTGAGTAGCTGGATGAAAAAATACAAAAGTGGACAAAATTTTCTCAAAATCCCCGGAGGATATTATTATTTCCGGGGTTCCGCTGAGCATATTCGGGAGCCTGCTTTGCAAGAAGGAAACGGCCATTTTGGTCCCATAAATATAACTGGCCTTTTGGCTGCATTTTAAAGCTGTATCTCGTGATAATTCTCGTCCTCTAGACTTCATTTCCCTTTGTTAGACTTCCATAATGACCACCCTCGCTCTTTCACACACCCACTCTCCCTCTCTCCCTGTTGATATGCAATGCGGATGTGAGCTGGGCCCGTGTGTTTTAAGTGTTTGCATTTCAATAAGAAAACCCGGCCTGTGTTCCTTTGTGGGGGAGAGAACCCAGAGAATGTTCCGCCGCCTTTGGGATGTAAATCAGGCGGCTAAACAAACAGCGCTTCATTTTTCCTAACGCACTAAAAGGCAGAGCCCTCTGCTGAAACAGGGAAGCTCCATTATGGCTCAAAGGCAGAGCCCTCTGCTGAAACAGGGAAGCTCCATTATGGCTCAAAGGCAGAGCCCTCTGCTGAAACAGGGAAGCTCCATTATGGCTCAAAGGCAGAGCCTTCTGCTGAAACAGGGAAGCTCCATTATGGCTCAAAGGCAGAGCCCTCTGCTGAAACAGGGAAGCTCCATTATGGCTCAAAGGCAGAGCCCTCTGCTGAAACAGGGAAGCTCCATTATGGCTCAAAGGCAGAGCCCTCTGCTGAAACAGGGAAGCTCCATTATGGCTCAAAGGCAGAGCCCTCTGCTGAAACAGGGAAGCTCCATTATGGCTCAAAGGCAGAGCCCTCTGCTGAAACAGGGAAGCTCCATTATGGCTCAAAGTGCTGCAGTTCATTCTGAGCTGGGCGCAATGTGCGCACGACCAACTGTGAATTATACAGCGAGGACAGAACACGCGTTTCAGAATCTGACATGACGCGGGCAGTACATCTTAAATACAGATACAGATTACAGTAGAAATGTGACTGCAGGTATTTCTTACACCTGAGACACAGTCTACCCCTGATATAATTACACTGTGCAGGTATGTCTTACACCTGAGAGACAGTCTACCCCTGATATAATTACACTGTGCAGGTATGTCTTACACCTGAGAGACAGTCTACCCCTGATATAATTACACTGTGCAGGTATGTCTTACACCTGAGAGACAGTCTACCCCTGATGTAATTACACTATGGAGGTGTACGTCATAGACCTGAGAAAAAAGTAAAGAGGAAACTTGAAGATTTTTTTAATGACAAATATGCAGAAAACAGAAACTTGGATGTGTTGATATGTTAATGAAAGCATGTTTACATTAAGGAAAGCATACATTTATGTTAATGCTAATATAAGGAAAGTCTGGTGTAAATGAATAACAGCCTTACTTGTGATGTCTGGCTTACGATGGAGACCTTGTCTCACTGGATGATTTGGGGGTGGGGGTGTGTGTGTGTGTGTGTGTGTATGTGTGGGGGGGGGGGCGCACTATCCAGTCCCAGGAGAATGATGTGTACTGCAGCCAGCAGACAGCCACGCCCCTCTTCCTGTCACCCAGAGAACAAGGGGGCAGGGTACTTCCTCCTCCCCCAGTGTGCTGCTCCTTGGATGTGTATTCCTGTAAGCCAATCGCCTCCTTTCATTTTGGGACACTGGTACACAGCCCAATACACACCCTCTCTCAGCCTAAAGGGGTGGAGCCTGAGGGGACACAGTGATGTCATAGTGTGTGTGGTGAATGGGTGGAGCCTGAGGGGACACAGTGATGTCATAGTGTGTGGTGAATGGGTGGAGCCTGAAACACGTTGCCTCCATCCCAGCTATCAGCACAAGCTAACAAAAACAGTGCAGCAACTTAGCACTGACCAAGCCAACAACTACCACCAGTGATATAACATCATGCGACACCTGCTCTATAAATCCAGCTGGGTATGTCATTCATGCATGCTTACGAGAGTGGCTACGATACATTGTGCAGCACTTATGAAGGCATTACAGATGCTTCATAATAACCAGTACAGATGAAGTGCTATGATTAATGCCCATCAGAGGAACAGGCATAGACAGGAAGAGGAAACAGAAGGGCAGACAGGAAGAGGAAACAGAAGGGCAGACAGGAAGAAGAAACAGAAGGGCAGGGTCTCCTGATGACACTTTCATCAGAAGCAGAGAAAAAGTAGAAAAAGCCCTGACCCCTCCATACTGGCCTGCGATCCTGCCTACTCAATACTGCACAATAAAGCAAAATCAAACCAGACCATTAAACAAATACACATGCAGGCACTCTTTCACACACACACACACACACACGCACACACACATGCACATGCATGTACATACACAAACACACACATGCAAACACACACATGCAATGTCCTCACACAGTGAGTCTTCAGTCACAGCAGAGTTAGTGGTGGTGCCTGTTAAAAAAGAACCTCCCAGCCCTGACAACCACCCCTAGCGACGGCCTTGGCCAAGGGGGCAGTGAGTGCAAACCCGGCCAATCAAATGCTTTCATTCCATATTTCAACCTCTGTCATCACAGCCCTTATCAAATATGCATTCCACACACTAATCACCCAAGCACTGATGGAAAGACTGATGGGGGGGGGGGGGGATAATTATGTAGGACAAAGAGGTAAAGCCTATAACATAAGTAGGGTACCCAGAGTCAGAGCATATGCATCTCTCATTCAGCTATTACACACACACACAGACAGACAGACACACACACACACACACACACACACATCCAGACGCACACACACACACAAACACAAACTCTTTCATATGCACACACACAAACACACACAGGAGCAAAACTGCAATGCATACACATACATACACAATGTACACTCTCTCCTTATAATCCAAAGCCCCATAGCAGTTGATATACATATCTCTGCAGTTGTATTTTTGCAGGATGCCCAGTGTGTGTGAGATGTGTCATTAGCTCCATGTAAAGAAGGCACAGAATGAACCCCAGGCTGGTCAGGTCCAGTGAGTCAGTCGAGCTTGCCTGGGCATGTCCCAATCACAGCAAACACTAACGCTGCCATGTGTCATGTGACTGTTACGCTGTAGCTCTAACACGGGCTGCCAGTCCTGCCACCTTTCACCATTACAGCTTTTACAAAGCCTGGGTGCATCTGCAAATATCACAGGGGTATCCACCTATTAGAATGACACCAAAACTTTAACACAACACTGAACTACAGTCATTCTTCAGTATGCCATACAACCATACATACATGGACAAGGGCCAGGGCAATGATGAAAACCGAGCCAAATGTCACATAATCTGAAATTATAAATGATTAAATTATTATGTAAAGATTCAAACAGATCTGCTTAATTTCTCTGTTTTTACTTGCGTATAAAACTTTCGTCTGTTTTTTCAGTACAGAGTTCGCGATGCCTGCATTTCAGTGGCACGCGTCACAGCCGCGTTCCTCATTAGCAGCGCTGACGCTGCGCCCGCTGAGCCCGCGTGGATGCGTGGGTCCCGTGCAGCCGCTGAGCAGCGGTGTCCACCTGTTCCTGCTTCGTGTTTTCGGCCCCGGCTCCACGTGAAAGAAGCCGGGGTGGGGGCTTGGGGGTGGTGGTGTACACTACTCCTGGCAGCAGCCAATCAGCGTCCAGCTGCGGCCCCAGCTGTATAAGAGAACGTGGTCCCTTAGCAGACGTCAGTGACCCGGCAGCTACAGTGTGGGAAGAGCGAGCTTCACGTGGTCAGCAGCGAGGGTATTAATACGCCTTATAACTGTCATTGCCAAGTCAGCAATCTGTGATATAACCTGCAAAATCGTTTTAAGTTATCAGCTGGACCCAAGTTATCACTGAGACCAAAACCTCTGAAGATTCGTATATCGGGACGTCCTTAACAAAGAAAAGCAGCCAAGATGCGTCTGATTCAGAACATGTCCACGATCTCGGAGTATCCGACCCCGGACAACTCATCCAACAGTGTCATTAAAATCGCGGTGGTCGGCGGCAGCGGAGTTGGGAAAACCGGTAAATTGAGCCGAAAACACATTTGTACAAATGAGGGCATAGTCCGAACAGATACCAATGTTTTAACGCTGCAAGTTACATTATCCGTGTAAAATACGATTATTGCGCTCCGGATGTTGTTGCGTTTTAACGACTCTGGTTTTTTCCCCCACCTCAGCACTGGTTGTCAGATTTCTCACGCGGCGCTTTATTGGAGATTACGAGAGAAATGCAGGTAAGCGCGTGTTTAATAGTACCGTGTGTGCTCATCATCATCATACAATGACGGCACTTGACAGGATGCTAACCTGTCCATTCTCCCTTTCTCCGGAACAGCTACCCTGTACTCCAGAGAAATCCAGGTGGATGGAGAGCAGGTAGCAATCCAGGTCCAAGACACGCCTGGCGTTCATGTAAGTTCTTCTCGCAGCGCTGAAATGATTCCACTATGGGAGGTAACGGTAATATCGCTGCACGAGACGTTTTTTTGTGGGAACAGCTCGTGTATCAGCTATATGCCTCGGTTATTCTGCACTGATACTTCGGAGAAGTTCGCCATTTCGGGCAACGAGGACATACGTGATTACGCGGCTCCCTGGACAGTCGAGTTTAAAAAACAAAAACGTGTGTGTTTTTTTTTAATCTGGTCAAAAATAAAGTTAAGACTTTTTGAGGGACGCTAGGCTCCTGATTACGTCCCCACCCCCTCTCCTCTGTAGCTGGGCACGGTGGAACCTGCTTTACAGCGCGAGCTTCATTTCCTATTCCGGGCGCTGATCCAAAAATCACTGAGCAATTTTCTGACAGAACAGAGAGACAGACGGACTGTCTCGCCGGTTAATTGCCCATTCGGTCTAACGGGAGTCTGAGTCGGGGTCACGCGATACCCCAGAGCTGTCGGTTCAGTCGCTTTTTCCCGGTATGTCTCGCTCCAGTTGAAGCTGAGGCAGCACTTGATTGTAATATCACACAGCCCGGACAAAGAGCCCATTCACGTCTTTTTTAAATTCGCTGAATAGATGTGGTTCAGCTCATGGTGGCAGGGTGTAGGGTCATTTGGTTGGAATGTAGCGGTTTTGTATTGTAAAGTAGCTGTGCTTTTAAGCTCTTACAGTAGCTCCGATCTGTTTTTGTTCCGAGTTAGTGTGTGTGTGCGTGCTAATGTGTGTATGTGTTAGTGTGCGTGTGTGCATGTGTTAGCGTGAGTTGCTGTGTATGTGTGTGTGTTAACATGTTAGAGCATGTGTTGAGTGCTCAGTGGTGTAACTCTACTCTTACCTGTCCCTCAGGTGGGTAATGGCCTGAGCTGCCAGGATCATGTGACCCGCTCCATCCAATGGGCCGACGCAGTGGTCCTGGTGTATTCGGTGACAGACAGCCGGAGCTTCGAGCTGATTGGCCAGCTGCACCAGCAGGTGCGCGTCTTGCTCCCGGACCCCCAGGTGCCCGTCCTCCTGCTGGCCAACAAGGCGGAGCTCCTGCACCTGCGGCAGGTGGATGGGCAGGCGGGGCCGCGATTGGCCCACGCGCTGGGCGCGGCCTTCTACGAGGTGTCGGCCAGCGAGAGCTACAGTGAGGTGCACCGAGCCTTTCGGCTGCTCTGCAAAGGGCTGGCCACGCCCCCTGGCACAGCCACGCCCCCCACCACCGGACCAGAGAAGAGGAGGGCCTCCCTCATGCCCCGCCCCAAATCTCCCAACATGCAGGACCTGAAGCGGCGCTTCAAACAGGCGCTGTCCGCCAAGGTGCGAACGGTCACCTCAGTGTGAGTGGGCGTGGGTTGGGGGTGAGGCCCTTTAAACAGAGGTAGGAGGAGGGGAGGCCAGGACACGCCCCCTTCAGGGCAGGGCGGGGCCCGGGGCGAGCAGGCGAGTCACATGCCCCATGCTGAGAGAGACTGATGACCTGTGACCCCAGATCCCCCAATATGCACACAGTGCTGGACAGTGACTCTTGACCTTTAACCCCGTGTGACACCAGTCTGAACTCTGATTGAGGAAGTGTGCCTGTGCATATGTGCGTGCGTTTACCCATGATCTTCTGTTACTGCAGAGATCTAAGAAGCCGCGTTTGCGCAATGGTTGGGGGGGGGGGTGCGAGGGGGGGTTTCTCTCCTGGCAACAGACATTTTGAAGGCCACAGGTGGATATTTATAGATGCTTCCTTTCGAGAGGAACCCTATTTTTCTGTCAAGGCTGATGATTGGTGAACAGGACAGAAGCGCTTAGTGTGTGAAACAATGTCAACCATGCACACTCCTGTATCTACGTGTGTGTATGTGCAAGTGTGTGAGTGAGCGTGAGCGTGTGTGTACGAGGTGTGATTGAGTATTTGTGCACTTTAAGATACGCAATGTGAGAAGAAGTTTATTTTTTTAGCTGAACACTTCAGATGTGTGTGTGTGTGTGTGTGTGTGTGTGTGTGTGGGGTGGGGGGGGGAGGGCACGGCTCACTGTGTTTCAAAATAAAACTTAATGTTCTTTGATTTGTTTGTGGATTCAAGGAGCTGCACACACTCACACACACTTACACTCACATGCATACACACACACACACACACACACCCATATACACACATACAAATACTGTACACACACACTCACACACACACAATGTACACTCACACACACACACACATGCACACACACACACACACACACACATAATGCACACACACACACACACTCACACACATAATGTGTACACACACACTCACACACACAATGTACACACACACTCACACACACACACACACATAATACAGTCAAGTCCAGAATTATTGGCACTGTTCATGCAAATGAGCATAAATGGCAGCACAGGAGCACTGTACAGTGAGAAACATTTTGGGCTCAAACACGGGGAGCCATATACTTTCATTTAAAAAAATTATTTTTCAAACTCAAAAACGTTTTACTAAGTAGTACAAATTCTTTCTGCAATATTATCTTTGATATTATTTGGTTTGCGCTTGGGGGCTACTCTCAATTTCAGACCACAGGTCTTCAATAGGATTCAAGTCCTCAGACTGAGATGCAAAACATTAAGTTTTTTTGTTCTTGCAGCCATTTCTGTGCTGATTTTGATGTATTTTCAGAGTCATCATCTCACTGAAAGATCCAACCTGTAGTTGCTTCAACCTCCAGGCATAAGTAACCAGGTTTTGGGCTAAAATGTCCTGGAACTCAGTGGAATTCATTAGGCAGTTAACTGCCCTGACACAGACCCTGCACAGCCTAACACAGCCTGACACAGACCCTGCACAGCCTGACACAGACTGACACAGACCCTGCACAGCCTAACACAGCCTGACACAGACCCTGCACAGCCTGACACAGACTGACACAGACCCTGCACAGCCTCACAGCCTGACACAGACCCTGCACAGCCTGACACAGACCTGACACAGACCCTGCACAGCCTAACACAGACCCTGCACAGCCTGACACAGCACTGACACAGACCCTGCACAGCCTGACACAGACCCTGCACAGTCTGACACAGCCCTGTTCTTGTATTACACACGAGAGCACAGCCTGAATGTGTTGCATGTTTATTACATGTAGGAATCTGAGCCAGAACAGAGACAAACAGGGCAGTCATGCTGCAGTATCACATACACCGTCTTCAAATATCAGACTGACACCATGCACCATGTCCTTACACACATACACACATACACACATGCACACACACACGCGCACACACACACGCACGCACGCACGCACGCACGCACGCACGCACGCACGCACGCACGCACACACACAGGGACCAGTCGGAAGGGAAATGAGCAGGCGTGTGCTGATCTGGGGGACCTGGCTCACACACCGATGTCAGGGAACAGTCTCTCTGTCCCAAACAGCAGCCCAGGGACGTCTTTAGGGCTCAGCAGTCTGGTGGAGAGAACCAGCACCTACAGAGAAGAGACAGAGCGCTGAGCACACACTATACACACCATACAGCCAATAAACCCTATGCACTATATACACACTATACACCATACAGCCAATAAACCCTATGCACTATATACACACTATACACACCATACAGCCAATAAACCCTATGCACTATATACACACTATACATCATACAAACACGATACACATTTTCTCCATATACATTATACAAACACAATGTACACAACACACATACACCACATATACATAATACACACGGATACACACACACACGCACACAGATACAGGCACGCACGCAAACGCCCACCCACACATGCACATGCGCACACACACACACACACACACACACACACACAGATACACACACACACACACACACACACACACAGCAGGGACTGTGAGTGTGTTTATGCATCGTGAGGTGATTGAAGTATGACTCAG
>CM077287.1:70467302-70469802 GCA_039654925.1 Anguilla pacifica
TGGGATGCTTTCATAAAAAAGGTCTATTAATAACCTCCTATTAATAACTCTCTCTGAAGAGTGGGTATATTTATAACACAGGTTTGAAAGAGCCGGTGGTATGAATAAATCAGTCTGAACAACACATGTGACCCCCCCCCCACCCCCACCCCCACCCCCACCCCCACCTCAACTCCCCTAAAACCATCTGTGGGGCTCCAGCAGTGAGCAGTCCCCCCCACCCCACTCTCCTGTTTCAGCTGTCAGGTGGAATCGCTTAGACTCTCACCCAGAACCCCCAAACCCTGAACCCTGACCCCTGCCCTGCTCCGCCCACTGCAGGTGTGTTTGCACCTCAAACCCTGACCCCAGCCCTGCCAGGGCCCCCCTCCAGGTGTGCGTTAGGCTAACTCTGAGTGGAGCAACAGCCCCCCCTTCCCCCTCCATGGACAACCTGGGATGGGGTTGGTAGGGGGAGGGGAGACTTCCTGTCTGTAGTTTAACAGCTACACAAACTAGTCAATGTGAGCTCTGCCTTCCCATAGAAATATGCACCCCATAATAACCAGGAGGACAGTATCCAATAAACACAGCCATGCTAACGCTACCCAACCACACTACCCAACCACAGCCCCTGCTGCTAGGCATTAATGCATGAATCATTAGTCCATATGCCAGGTAAAATAAACACAACCTTAGCACTACAGTTTTACATCCAAGCCCTACAAATGATCCCATTCAACAGACCGAACCCCCAAGAGAGAGACTCCGATACCCCGAGAGAGACTCCGATACCCCGAGAGACTCCGATACCCCGAGAGAGACTCAGATTCAGTCAACAGACTGAACTAAAAAACTAGGAGCAGACTGTTTGGGAGGGTGCCATGTTTTCACCCAAATAAACTGAACAGAGGTGAGTGGAAGAATGACAAAGCACCAGCACAGACTGTCACTGTTAGTACCTCATCAGCACAGACCATCACTGTCAGTACCTCACCAGCTCAGACCATCACCAGCACAGACCGTCACTGTCAGTACCTCACCAGCACAGACCATCATTGTTAGTACCTCACCACCACAGACCGCTCTGTCAGTACCTCACCAGCACAGACCATCACTAGCACAAACCGTCACTGTCAGTGCCTCACCAGCACAGACCATCACCAGCACAGACCGTCACTGTCAGTACCTCACCAGCACAGACCATCACTGTCAGTACCTCACCAGCACAGACCGTCACTGTCAGTACCTCACCACCACAGACTGTCACTGTCAGTACCTCACCACCACAGACCGCTCTGTCAGTACCTCACCAGCACAGACCATCACCAGCACAGACCGTCACTGTTAGTACCTCACCAACACAGACCATCACCAGCACAAACCGTCACTGTCAGTACCTCACCAGCACAGACCATCACCGGCACAGACTGTCACTGTTAGTACCTCACCAGCACAGACCATCACCAGCACAGACCGTCACTGTCAGTACCTCACCAGCACAGACAGTCACTGTCAGTACCTCACCACCACAGACCGTCACTGTCAGTACCTCACCAGCACAGACCATCACCAGCACAGACCGTCACTGTCAGTACCTCACCAGCACAGACCGTCACTGTCAGTACCTTATCAGCAGAGACCGTCACTGTCAGTACCTCACCAGCACAGACCGTCACTGTCAGTACCTTATCAGCAGAGACCGTCACTGTCAGTACCTCCACATCAGTTTGTCATCACAGTGGCTGTTCAGTGTGCATATATGTGTGTATGTGTTGTTGCTGTATGTGCAGTGTGTGATGTGACTGTACAATGTGTCACTGTTTTTATATGTAATTACATGTATATAGTGTATCTGTGTGCATTTGCAATGTACAGTGTGTCTATTTAATGTGTGTGTTGACAGACTGTGTTGTGTATGTATGTAGTATACACAGTATGTGTGTAACACTGGGCCCGGGTTAGTATAGTGTTTATAATCTGTGTATTACCACTTTATGATCTGCGGATTACCACTTTAATCTGTGTATTACCACTTTATGACCTGTGTATTACCACTTTAATCTGTGTATTACCACTTTCATCTGTGTATTACCACTTTATGACCTGTGTATTACCACTTTAATCTGTGTATTACCACTTTAATCTGTGTATTACCACTTTATGATCTGCGTATTACCACTTTAATCTGTGTATTACCACTTTATGATCTGTGTATTACCAATTTAATCTGTGTATTACCACTTTATGATCTGTGGATTACTACTTTAATCTGTGTATTACCACTTTATGATCTGTGGATTACCAATTTAATCTGTGTATTACCACTTTATGATCTGCGGATTACCACTTGTTCCTGGCTAGTCAGGTGCTGGGGTGTCCAATCATCCCCAAAAAGGGCTGATTTCGGCCCAGGTGTTTATTAGCCGGGCACTATGACACCTGACTCAACTAATTAAGATCTTCAATCAAAACCTTCCTCAATCTTCAATCAAAACCTTCCTCAATCTTCAATTAAGAC
>CM077287.1:70472302-70492302 GCA_039654925.1 Anguilla pacifica
CACACACACGTATACCCACACACCCACAGACACACACACACTCACACACACACACACGTATACCCACACACCCACAGACACACACACACTCACACACACACACGTATACCCACACACCCACAGACACACTCACACTCACACACACACACGTATACCCACACACCCACAGACACACACACACTCACACACACACACGTATACCCACACACCCACAGACACACACACACTCACACACACACACGTATACCCACACACCCACAGACACACACACACTCACACACACACACACGTATACCCACACACCCACAGACACACACACACTCACACATACACACACATGCACACACACACCCACAGACACACACACACCCACAGACACACACGTATACCCACACACCCACAGACACACACACACTCACACACACACACGTATACCCACACACCCACAGACACACACACACTCACACACCCACAGACACATACACACTCACACACACACACGTATACCCACACACCCACAGACACACACACACTCACACACACACACGTATACCCACACACCCACAGACACATACACACTCACACACACACACGTATACCCACACACCCACAGACACACACACACTCACACACACACACATATACCCACACACCCACAGACACACACACACTCACACACACACACGTATACCCACACACCCACAGACACACTCACACTCACACACGTATACCCACACACCCACAGACACATACACACTCACACACACACACGTATACCCACACACCCACAGACACACACACACTCACACACACACACGTATACCCACACACCCACAGACACACTCACACTCACACACACACACGTATACCCACACACCCACAGACACACACACACTCACACACACACACGTATACCCACACACCCACAGACACACACACACTCACACACACACACGTATACCCACACACCCACAGACACACTCACACTCACACATGCACACACATGCACACACACACCCACAGACACACACACACTCACACACACACACGTATACCCACACACCCACAGACACACACACACACTCACACACCCACAGACACATACACACTCACACACACACACGTATACCCACATACCCACAGACACACTCACACTCACACATACACACACACACACACGTATACCCACACACCCACAGACACACACACACTCACACACACACACGTATACCCACACACCCACAGACACACTCACACTCACACATGCACACACATGCACACACACACCCACAGACACACACACACTCACACACAAACACGTATACCCACACACCCACAGACACACACACACTCACACACACACACACACACCCACAGACACACACACACTCACACATACACACACGTATACCCACATACACTCACACACACACACCCACAGAAACACTCACACACACGTATACCCACACACACTCACACACACGTATACCCACACACACTCACACACACACTCACACACACACCCACAGACACACACACACTCACACACACACACTCACAGACACAAAAACACCCAGACACTCACACACACACCCAGACCCACACACACTCGCACACACCCAGACAGACACACTCATACACACACTCACAGACACAAACACACACACACACACCCAGACACACACACACATACACACACACGCACACACACACACACACACACCCACAGACACACACACACTCACAGACACAAAAACACCCAGACACACACACACTCACACACACACCCAGACACACACACACACACACACACACACACACCCAGACAGACAGACACACTCATACACACACTCACAGACACACCCACAGACCCACACACACTCATACACACACCCACATACACACAGACGCACACATATATACCCACACACACTCACAGTCACACACACACACACACACACACACACTCACTCACACACACAAAAACACCTAGACACACACACACTCACACGCACCCACAGACACACACACTCATACACACACCCACAGACACACACACACACGTATACCCACACACACCCACATACACACATATATACCCACACACACCCACAGACACACACACACTCACACACACACCCACAGACACACACAATCCCACACCCACCCACACACACACACACAATCCCACACCCAGACCACAGACACATATCCACAGACATGCACACACACGCGCACACACACAATCCCACCGCCCTGCACCCGACCCCCAACTGACCCACACCCACAGAGATGCCAAAGCCCACCCCCCCCCCCCCATACGCTACGCAGACATGTAAACAAACCCAGAATTGCCTGGATTCAGAGACCAGCAGAAACAGAGGCCTGCCATTCGGGTATAGCAGACTACAGTTATTGGGGTACGATGGGATTTAATGGGGTGCAGTAGAAAAAAACTCCTACAAAGGCACACCTCCTTGATCAGCACTGGTTCTCCTGTAGTACTGTGTGTGGCCTGTAGGGTACAAAATAGTCACTGGTTCTCCTGTAGTACTCCCTACTAACCCCTAATGCACTCCCTACTCACCCCTAATGCACTCCCTATACAGCCCCTAATGCACTCCCTACTCACCCCTAATGCACTCCCTACTCACCCCTAATGCACTCCCTACTCACCCCTACTGCACTCTCTACTCACCCCTAATGCACTCCCTATACAGCCCCTAATGGACTCCCTACTCACCCCTAATGCACTCCCTATACTGCCCCTAATGCATTCCCTACACACCCCTAATGCACTCCTTATACAGCCCCTAATGCACTCCCTACTCACCCCTAATGCACTCCCTACACACCCCTAATGCACTCCCTACACACCTCTAATGCACTCCCTACACACCCTAATGCACTCCCTACTCACCCCTAATGCACTCCCTACACACCCTAATGCACTCCCTACTCAGCCCTAATGCACTCCCTACACACCCTAATGCACTCCCTACTCACCCCTAATGCACTCCCTACAGACCCCTAATGCACTCCCTACACACCCTAATGCACTCCCTACTCACCCCTACTGCACTCCCTACTCACCCCTAATGCATTCCCTATACAGCCCCTAATGCACTCCCTACACACCCTAATGCACTCCCTACTCACCCCTAATGCATTCCCTATACAGCCCCTAATGCACTCCCTACACACCCTAATGCACTCCCTACTCGCCCCTAATGCACTCCCTACACACCCTAATGCACTCCCTACTCGCCCCTAATGCACTCCCTACACAACCTAATGCACTCCCTACACACCCCTAATGCACTCCCTATACAGCCCCTAATGCACTCCCTACACACCCTAATGCACTCCCTACTCACCCCTAATGCATTCCCTATACAGCCCCTAATGCACTCCCTACTCGCCCCTAATGCACTCCCTACACACCCTAATGCACTCCGTACTCACCCCTAATGCATTCCCTATACAGCCCCTAATGCACTCCCTACTCGCCCCTAATGCACTCCCTACACACCCTAATGCACTCCCTACTCACCCCTAATGCACTCCCTACTCAGCCCTAATGCACTCCCTACTCACCCCTAATGCGCGCTCTGCACACATTGAGCTGACTCGTCCCTCCAGGTCTGCATGGGGAAATAAAAGCTGAGTTTGCGGCAGAACTCTCTCTCTCTCCCTCTCTCTCTCGCTCTCTCTCTCCACACTCAGGCACATAAAAACAGTGAAATAACGGCGGGTTGTATTAGACGTCCTTCGTCTCAAACTGTGTTCTCAAGAACAGTTCATCAGCAAAAATGTGCTGCGTGGAGCCAACGCAAATACAACGTTGGCCAACGCAAACATAACGTTGGGGAGGTCCGCGGGATGAATGGGCTGGAGGAGAGGAGGAAGTCCAGCACAGTTCCACTCAGCCTTATTACACTCCAGCACAGGGCGGAGCCCATAAACATTACTGAACACTGTACAGCCTGTTTATATTACTGAACACTGTACAGCCTGTTTATATTACTGAACACTCTACAGCCTGTTTAAATTACTGAACACTGTACAGCCTGTTTATATTACTGAACGCTCTACAGCATGTTTATATTACTGAACACTGTACAGCCTGTTTATATTACTGAACACTCTACAGCACGTTTATATTACTGAACACTCTACAGCCTGTTAATGTTACTGAACACTTTACAGCCTGTTTATATTACTGAACACTCTACAGCATGTTTATATTACTGAACACTCTACAGCATGTTTATATTGCTGAGCACTGTACAGCCTGTTTATATTACTGAACACTCTATAGCATTTTTATATTACTGAACACTGTACAGCATGTTTACATTACTGAACATTGTAAATCATATTTATATTATTGAACACTGTGAAGTATGTTTATTTTCCTGAACACTCTAAGGTTTACTAAGGTTTGGTCTACCACACTGCACAGTATCGCACACTGCACAGTAACTGCTGACCAAAGTGAACCTTCCTGACTGCAGGAGACTGAACACACAAATGAACAAACGAATGAACAAACAGACGAACAACCGAACGAAGGAACAAACAAACAAACAAACAAACAAACGAATGAATGAATGAATGAATGAATGTTTCTGATGAACGAGGCCTCTGAGGCAGCTTGGATCACATGACTGCAGACTGCCTCTCTCAATTTGACCTGCACATTCCACAGTGTGTATATGTGTGTGTATGTATGTGCGAGAGCGAGCGTGTGTGTGTGAGTATACATGTGCGTGTGTGTGTGTGTGTGTGTGTGCGAGTGTGCGTGTGTGTGTGTGTGTGTGTGTGCGTGAGTATACATGTGCGTGTGTGTGTGTGTGTGTGTGTGTGTGAGTGTGAGTGTGAGTGTGCGTGTGTGTTTTTCAGCCAGTGATTGATGGCAGTTGGTCGCAGGGGAGAAACAGTGCGGTTTTATTGTTGCAGTTTTGTGGGGGGTGGGGGGAACTGGCTGCTCAGTAATATGATGCAGGGGGTGGGGGGGTGGGGGGGGCTGTGTCAGCACCCTAAGAAAACATTGATAGTGACATTTGCTCCAATTACAGATTCAAATGGAAACCAGATGCAGCACTGGAGCAAGCCGGCTCAATCAAACCCGAAACCATGGATCTGCTTTTCTGTCCCCCTGAAAATGGACCCCGTCCTGCCCCAAACCAGGACAGCAGGGCCTGCTACAGCCCCATCCTGCGGCAAATCAGGACAGCAGGGCCTGCTCCAGCCTCGGCCTGCCCCAAACCAGGTCCGTCAGGAGCACACAGAGCACAGCATGGCCTGGCGCTAAGGCTAACATGCTAACGCTAATGCGCTAACGCAGAGCTGCAGTCCATCAGCAGCACACAGAGCACAGCGTGGCCCGGCGCTAAGGCTAACATGCTAACGCTAATGTGCTAACGCAGAGCTGCAGTCCGTCAGCAGCACACAGAGCACACCGTGGCCCGGCGCTAACTCTAACACACTAATGCTAATACGCTAACGCAGAGCTGCAGTCCATCAGCAGCACACAGAGCACAGCGTGGCCCGGCGCCAACGCTAATATGCTAACGGTAATACGCTAACGCAGAGCTGCAGTCCATCAACAGCACACAGAGCACAGCATGGCCCGGCGCTAATGCTAATGTGCTAACGCAGAGCTGCAGTCTGTCAACAGCACACAGAGCACAGCGCGGCCCGGTGCTAACGCTAATGTGCTAAGGCTAATATGCTAACGCAGAGCTGCAGTGTGTCAACAGCACACAGAGCTAAACACACATTTGGGACCAGAGCAGTTTTTACAGTGAAGCTGGGAAATCTGCCAACAGCAGCCAGAAGACATCATAGGCAGCCCGTCTTGGGCAGAGAGGCCCAGAGCAGGGGCTGATGGGCAATTAGGCCCTGACTAGGGGCTGATGGGTAATGATGGCAGAGTTCAAGCAGTGGCCCACAGCACATAGCTGCCATCAGCCCACTGGTCTCACTGATAGGCCAGCAGGGAGTGGTTTCAGTGTTGCCTTGATACAGCCAATAGAAAAATGTTAGAGCTATAGCCAATAATAAAAGGGCGGTGTCAGTGCTGTAACCAATAGCAGCGAAGGGCAGAGTTCAGGGTCCCGTGCTGTAGCCAGCTGGAACAGGGCGTATCCATGGCAGCGAGCGTTGGTGTCCACAGCTCAGCAATGCTGGTGTTTTGGGTTGTGTTTGGACCGCGCGCGATGGAGAGAGCGAGCCACACCCTTCCTCTCGGCAGACCCAGAAACACGGGTCCGCAGGCAGGCTCTCAGAGCACAAACACGCCTGAGCTCGCCCTTACAATCAGACACAACGTCAACAAAACAAGGGCAAAAACAAGGCACAAGAACTGGACCCTAAAGTGGCAGCTTCACTATAAGCCTAGAAACATTATGTGATTGTGGTTGTGTTTTGTTTGCATTACATTTGTGTCTGTGTTTGGGCTGCGTTTGGGTTGTGGTCGGGCTGTGTTTGGACTGTGTTTGGGCTGTGTTTGGGTTGTGGTCGGGCTGTGTTTGGGCTGTGTTTGGGTTGCAGTCGGGCTGTGTTTGGGTTGTGGTCGGGCTGTGTTTGGGCTGTGTTTGGGTTGTGGTCGGGCTGTGTTTGGGCTGTGTTTGGGTTGTGGTCGGGCTGTGTTTGGGCTGTGTTTGGGTTGTGGTCAGGCTGCAGACCCCTCGCAGGGCAGTACTCACCGGTCAGGCGCTGCACCAGGGGGCTGAGCTGTGTTTGCTGTGTCAACAGCAGGGTGAGGGCTCCCATCACCTCCAGCTCCGCCCCCTCCTCCGCAGGCCCCGCCCCCTCCTCCTCAGGCCCCGCCTCTCGAGCCACAGAGTACACGTACACCAGCAGCACCAGCAGCTCGTCCAGACCCCACCTGGCCCCGCCCTCTGCCCCACCCTTCACCAGAGACTGGATCTGCTTCAGAACTGCCGGGAGGTCAGAGTCTCCG
Source organism: Anguilla pacifica (assembly GCA_039654925.1). NCBI lineage: Eukaryota > Metazoa > Chordata > Actinopteri > Anguilliformes > Anguillidae > Anguilla > Anguilla pacifica. Next base: position 70,479,273 of record CM077287.1, read on the forward strand.
AGAGTCTACAACAACAACACACACACACAGCATTACACAACAACACACACAGCGTTACACAACAACACAATACAGCATTACACAACAACACAATGCAGCTTTACACAACAACACGACACAATACAGAGTTACACAACAACACACACAGCGTTACACAACAACACATTACACACACAGCATTACACAACAACACAATACACACAGCATTACACAACAACACATTACACACAGCATTACACAACAACACAATGCAGCTTTAGACAACAACACGACACAATACAGAGTTACACAACAACACAACACACACAGCATTACACAACAACACAATACAGCATTACACAACAACATGACACAATACAGAGTTACGCAACAACACAACACACACAGCATTACATAACAACACACACAGCGTTACACAACAACACAATACACACAGCGTTACACAACAACACAATAAAGCATAACACAACAACACAATACAGCATTACACAACACACAGCATTACACAACAACACAATACAGCTTTACACAACAACATGACACAATACAGAGTTACGCAACAACACAACACACACAGCATTACATAACAACACACACAGCGTTACACAACAACACAATACACACAGTGTTACTAGAAAACACAATACAGCATCGCACAAAAACACAATACAGCGTTACACAACAACACAATAAAGCATAACACAACAACAAAATACAGCGTTACACAACAACACTATACACACAGCATTACACGACAATGCCATATCAGTGTGAGATGGTGAAATCGGGCCAATTCATTGGCCCACGTCACTCATGCATGACTCATACGTGCAGTTAATTCCACAGCCAGCAGTCACTGCAGACACAGAACATTATGCATGAAAACGCCTCCTCAACAGTGGGTCAATGACGACTACTCCAAACAATCCCTGAAAACAGCACATCCACCCTGAACCAGTCACTGAACTGTCAGGGAAAATATGCATCAGATTTCAGTGGGAAGCCTATTTACTGTTTAACTCATCAGAGAAATGAATACTGTTATTAATGTGTGAGAGGTTCATTGTGTTGTTAAATACTTAAAATAATTAAAAGCATAGTCTTACTGTGTATAACTACATGGTGTTAATGTGTATAACTAGTGTTTTATTCTACATAACCACCACAACCGGTGTTACAATGGATTACAGAGCAGAGAGTGACAGACAGCTCATCCTCCCAGGCAGAGGCATCAAAATCATTCAAGCCATGCTTGCTGCTCTCTCTCTCTCGATCTCTCTCTCTCTCCATTTCCACATCCTTCCTTCTCACCCTTCGCTCCCTCTATCTCCTCACCCCTAATTCTCTCCTCCTCTCTTGTCCTCCCTCCCTCTCTCACTCTCTCTGTAAGCCGTGCTCATAACGCAAGGCATAGGAACTCTATTAACCTCCCAACTGGTTGCCATGGAGCCAAGGCAGGTAACCATGCCCATCTCTACAGACACTCCCCCTACACACTCTGCAGGGCCAGGGAGGGGTCACTGCAGGGTCACTGTGAGGGTCAGGGAGGGGTCACTGCAGGGTCACTGTGAGGGTCAGGGAGGGGTCGCTCCAGGGTCACTGTGAGGGTCAGGGAGGGGTCACTGCAGGGTCACTGTGAGGGTCAGGGTGGGGTCAATGCAGGGTCACTGTGACGGTCAGGGAAAAGGGTCACTGCAAGGTCACTGTGAGGGTCAGGGAGGGGTCACTGCAGGGTCATTGTGAGGGGCAGGGAAGGGTCACTTCAGGGTCACTGCGAGGGTCAGGGAAGGGTCACTGCAGGGTTACTGTAAGGGTCAGAGAGGGGTCACTGCAGGGTCACTGTAGGGGTCAGGGAGGGGTCACTTCAGGGTCACTGTGAGGGTCAGGGAGGGGTCACTTCAGGGTCACTGTGAGGGTCAGGGTGGGGTCACTTCAGGGTCACTGTGAGGGTCAGGGTGGGGTCACATCAGGGTCACTGTGAGGGTCACTGTAGGGGTCACTTCAGGGTCACTGTGAGGGTCAGGGTGGGGTCAGTGCTCTAACCAGCACCCAACACAAGGAGGATACCGCCAACACAATCACAATGCAATCACAACATAATCACAATGCAATCACAACACAATCACAATGCAATCACAACACAATCACAATGCAATCACAATGCAATCACAACATAATCACAATGCAATCACAACACAATCACAATGCAATCACAACACAATCACAATGCAATCACAATACAATCACAATGCAATCACAATGCAATCACAACATAATCACAATGCAATCACAAAGCAATCACAACGCAATCACAACGCAATCACAACTCAATCACAACATAATCACAACATAATCACAACGTAATCACAATGTAATCACAACATAATCACAACTCTGACTAAGACCCTGTCTACTGGTGGAAATCACTTGAATAATTATGACACAGTCTGACACACACACTCACGCACACACACACACACATACACACGCACACAGAACACACACACACATACACACGCACACAGAACACAGTTTAAAGGACACAGGTTTTGGCGGTAAGACGGGCCAGTGGCGGGCTGGAAGGGGGCGTGGTCCTCTGGATCTCCAGGCGGGGTTCAGCTTCGACAGGAAACCAAAACCAGATGCAGCCCAAAGTGGAGCTGTTAACTCAAACCAGCACCCCTGTCCCAACTGCCCCCCCTGTACAAACCAGCACCCCTGTCCCAACTGCCCCCCCTGTACAAACCAGCACCCCTGCCCCAACTGCCCCCCCTGTACAAACCAGCACCCCTGTCCAAACTGCCCCCCCTGTACAAACCAGCACCCCTGCCCCAACTGCCCCCCCTGTACAAACCAGCACCCCTGCCCCAACTGCCCCCCCCCCCCGTTCAAACCATCACCCCTGACCAAACTGACCCTGACTTACAGCACTATGAGCCTGACCAGGCTGCTCATAACCTTACAGCACTATGAGCCTGACTAGGCTGCTCATAACCTTACAGCACTATGAGCCTGACCAGGCTGCTCATAACCTTACAGCACTATGAGCCTGACCAGGCTGCTCATAACCTTACAGCACTATGAGCCTGACCAGGCTGCTCATAACCTTACAGCACTATGAGCCTGACCAGGCTGCTCATAACCTTACAGCACTATGAGCCTGACCAGGCTGCTCATAACCTTACAGCACTATGAGCCTGACCAGGCTGCTCATAACCTTACAGCACTATGAGCCTGACCAGGCTGCTCATAACCTTACAGCACTATGAGCCTGACCAGGCTGCTCATAACCTTACAGCACTATGAGCCTGACCAGGCTGTTCATAACCGTACAGCACTGTGAGCCTGATCAGGCTGCTCATAACCTCACAGCAGTGCATGTGAGTGTGCACGTGTATGCATGTGTGTGCGTGTGTGTGCGTGTGTGTGCGTGTGTGCGTGTTTACTTATCTGCTGTCAGAGCAGCTGTGTTAATCTTTCTCAGTGACGCACAGTCAGTCTCAAGAGAGCAGTTTCAATCTTCTGTTACTGACTTCAACACACATACGCACTCACACGCACACACACGCACATACACACACACACACACACAAACACACACAAGCACACACAAACAAGAAAACAAGCAGCATTAGCCACAGGAGGGGAGCTATTAGACAGACACAGACTGGAATTCCACAATTATATCAGGAGAGCTAACACCCTGCCATTACTGTGAGACACTGGCCCAGAACACCGACTATGAGCACATGCTGATCACACACTGATCACATGCTGATCATACACTGATCACACACTGATCACACGCTGAGCACACACTGATCACACACTGATCACATTCTGATCACACACTGAGCACACACTGATCACACACTGTACCCCACAGTGAGCTGTTACTACAGTACTACTGTACCACAGCACACTGTTACTACAGTACTACTATACCACAGCACACTGTTACTACAGTACTACTGTACCACAGGTCCCATTGACCAGCGTCTCCCGGAAAGATCAAACTTCCTCTCCTGAAATTTCCAGCAGACCAGGAGGACTGGTCCCGCAAACAATCTTACGGGAGAAATTATGATTTATTTTCATAAATGAGTCAGGAATTCAAAAAGAATGAAAGCCCATGGAAACAGAACTGAGCAAACACGCAGGGCCAGGAAAGAGCTCTGCTGCAGTGACAGGGTTACCAGAGACTGGAGCCTCTAATGAAGAGTGCTCCACCTGCTAACCTCCCAGAGGGGTACAGTGGGGTACAGTACCAAACAGAGGGGTACTGTACAAAACAGAGGGGTACAGTGGGGTACAGTACAAAACAGAGGGGTAAAGTAGAGTACAGTGGGGTACAGTAGAGTACAGGGGGTACATTAGAGTATAGAGGGGTACAGTGGAGTACAGTGGGGCAGAGTATAGTGGGGTACGGTGGAGTACAGTGGGACAGAGTATAGCGGGGTACAGTGGAGTACAGTGAGGTACAGTGGGGCAGAGTATAGTGGGGTACAGTAGAGTATAGTGGGCAACAGTAGAGTACAGTAGAGTACAGTGGGGTATAGTATAGTGGAGTACAGTAGAGTAGAGTGAGGTAGAGTAGAGTATAGTGAGCTACAGTAGAGCATAATGAGGTAGAGCAGGGTACAGTGGGGCAGAGTATAGTGGAGTACAGTAGAGGACAGTGGGGTAGAGTATAGTGGGGTACAGTAGAGTACAGTGGGATAGAGTATAGAGGAGTACAGTATAGTGGAGTACAGTAGAGTACAGTGGGGTAGAGTATAGTGGAGAACAGTAGAGCACAGTGGGGTAGAGTATAGTGGGGTACAGTAGAGTACAGTGGGGTAGAGTATAGTGGAGTACAGTAGAGTATAGTGGGGTACAGTATAGTGGAGTACAGTAGAGTACAGGGGGTACATTAGAGTATAGTGGGGTACAGTAGAGTAGAGTAGAGTATAATATAGTGGAGTACAGTAGAGTACAGTGGGGTAGAGTATAGTGGGGTAGAGTAGGGTACAGTGGGGCAGAGTATAGTGGGGTACAGTAGAGTACAGTGGGGTAGAGTATAGTGGGGTACAGTAGAGTATAGTGAGGTAGAGTAGGGTACAGTAGGGCAGAGTATAGTGTGGTACAGTAGAGTATAGTGGGGTAGAGTAGAGTATAGTGGGGTACAGTAGAGTACAGTGGGGTAGAGTATAGTGAGGTAGAGTAGGCTGCTGAAGCATCATTTATAAGGGCTCTGATTATCAGGGTGCTGGCTCTATAAGAGAGTCTGATAAAGGCTGTTTCTCTCTCAGGTCTGTCTGTTTACATAAGGGGGAGCAGTAAATCTGTCCCTGAGCGAGAGAACCCAGAGTGTGTTATAAACGGCCTGTTTCCGCACAACCCCCCAACCCCCCAACCCCCCAACCCGCCAACCCGCCATCCCGCCTGGAACCCATTAAATCTGCACCCCCCCCCTCACCTCACCCAATCAAACCTCTACAGCACAGACTCACTGCTACACCACCATCCCCCAACCAAACCTCTACAGCACAGACTCACTGCTACACCACCACCCCCCAACCAAACCTCTACAGCACAGACTCACTGCTACACCACCACCCCCCCACCTCACCCAACCAAACCTCTACAGCACAGACTCACTGCTACACCACCACCCCCCAACCAAACCTCTACAGCACAGACTCACTGCTACACCACCACCCCCCAACCAAACCTCTACAGCACAGACTCACTGCTACACCACCACCCCCCAACCAAACCTCTACAGCACAGACTCACTGCTACACCACCATCCCCCAACCAAACCTCTACAGCACAGACTCACTGCTACACCACCACCCCCCAACCAAACCTCTACAGCACAGACTCACTGCTACACCACCACCCCCCACCTCACCCAACCAAACCTCTACAGCACAGACTCACTGCTACACCACCACCCCCCACCTCACCCAACCAAACCTCTACAGCACAGACTCACTGCTACACCACCACCCCCCAACCAAACCTCTACAGCACAGACTCACTGCTACACCACCACCCCCCAACCAAACCTCTACAGCACAGACTCACTGCTACACCACCACCCCCCAACCAAACCTCTACAGCACAGACTCACTGCTACACCACCACCCCCCAACCAAACCTCTACAGCACAGACTCACTGCTACACCACCACCCCCCAACCAAACCTCTACAGCACAGACTCACTGCTACACCACCACCCCCCAACCAAACCTCTACAGCACAGACTCACTGCTACACCACCACCCCCCCCAACCAAACCTCTACAGCACAGACTCACTGCTACACCACCACCCTCCAACCAAACCTCTACAGCACAGACTCACTGCTACACCGCCCCCCCCCCACCTCACCCAACCAAACCTCTACAGCACAGACTCACTGCTACACCACCACCCCCCAACCAAACCTCTACAGCACAGACTCACTGCTACACCACCACCCCCCCCCCAACCAAACCTCTACAGCACAGACTCACTGCTACACCACCCCCCCCCCCCAACCAAACCTCTACAGCACAGACTCACTGCTACACCACCACCCCCCCCCCAACCAAACCTCTACAGCACAGACTCACTGCTACACCACCACCCCCCAACCAAACCTCTACAGCACAGACTCACTGCTATACCCCCCAACCAAACCTCTACAGCACAGACTCACTGCTATACCCCCCAACCAAACCTCTACAGCACAGACTCACTGCTATACCCCCCAACCAAACCTCTACAGCACAGACTCACTGCTACACCTTCCCCCCAACCCCCCCCCCCCCCCTTTACATCACAGACTCAGGAACAGCCTCACTGATACGACAGCTGCCTGTTCCTGTCTCTATGGACGCACACACACACACACACACACACACACACACACGAACACACACACGCACACACACATACACACACACTCACACAGACACACACACGTGAACATGCACACACACACACGTGAACACACACGCGCACACACACGTGTGAACACACACACACACATGAATGCGCGGCTCAGAACGCACTCGCCAAATGTATCCATTACAGGCTGAACTCCTTACAGAACAGAACCAGAAAACAGCAGACTGAGGCTCCAGAGCTGGGGGGGGAGGAACACAGCAGACTGGGGCTCTAGAGCTGGGGGGGGGGAGGAACACAGCAGACTGAGGCTCTAGAGCTGGGGGGGGGGGGGGGGAACACAGCAGACTGAGGCTCTAGAGCTGGGGGGGGGGGGGGGAAACAGCAGACTGAGGCTCTAGAGCTGGGGGGGGGAGGAACACAGCAGACTGAGGCTCCAGAGCTGGGGGGGGAGGAACACAGCAGACTGAGGCTCTAGAGCTGGGGGGGGGAGGAACACAGCAGACTGAGGCTCTAGAGCTGGGGGGGGGAGGAACACAGCAGACTGAGGCTCCAGAGCTGGGGGGGGGAGGAACACAGCAGACTGAGGCTCTAGAGCTGGGGGGGGGAGGAACACAGCAGACTGAGGCTCTAGAGCTGGGGGGGGGAGGAAAACAGCAGACTGAGGCTCTAGAGCTGGGGGGGGAGGAAAACAGCAGACTGAGGCTCTAGAGCTGGGGGGGGGGGGGGGGGAAACAGCAGACTGAGGCTCTAGAGCTGGGGGGGGGAGGAAAACAGCAGACTGAGGCTCTAGAGCTGGGGGGGGGGGAAACAGCAGACTGAGGCTCCAGAGCTGGGGGGGGAAGAAAACAGCAGACTGAGGCTCCAGAGCTGGGGGGCGGGGAGGAAAACAGCAGACTGAGGCTCTAGAGCTGGGGGGGGGGAAACAGCAGACTGAGGCTCTAGAGCTGGGGGGGGGGGAGGAAAACAGCAGACTGAGGCTCCAGAGCTGGGGGGGGGGAGGAAAACAGCAGACTGAGGCTCTAGAGTTGGGGGGGGGGGGGGAAGAGAGAAGGGATAAAGAGGGAGAGAGACAGAGGGAGAGGTTCACAGAGAGAGGGAGAGAGACAGAGGGAGAGAGAGAGGTTCACAGACAGAGAGAGGGAAAGAGACAGAGGGAGAGGGAGAGGTTCACAGACAGAGAGAGGGAGAGAGACAGAGGGAGAGGGAGAGGTTCACAGACAGAGAGAGGGAAAGAGACAGAGGGAGAGGGAGAGGTTCACAGACAGAGAGAGGGAGAGAGACAGAGGGAGAGGGAGAGGTTCACAGACAGAGAGAGGGAGAGAGGAGAAAGAAGAGAGAGAACAAGAGAGGGATTTAGAGGGAGAGACAGAGAACGAGAGAGAGAGAAACCTAAATGAAAATAAAGTATTAACTAAGTAAAGCCCTTCTAGAGGGAAGACAAGAAGAGAGAATACAAGGAGGAAGAAAATGAAGAGAAAATAAAACTGGAAAAAAGAAATGAAACAGAGGGAGGGAGAGAGATGGAGAAAAGGAGTGTGGGAGGGACAGAGGAGACATCGGGGCACAAAAAAAAGAAAAAAGATTAAAAAAAAGAAGGAAAGAGTGTTGACTTTACATGACCAGCATATATGGGTGAAAGAGTAAAAACGTACATGTGTCAGAGCAAGCACACGCGTGTGTGCATATGCGTGTGTGCGTGCGTGCGTGTGTGTGTGTGTGTATATGCGTGTGTGTCTGCGTGCGTGCGTGCGTGTGTGTGCATATGCGAGTGTGTGTGCATGCGTGTGTGTGTGTGAGTGAGTCAAAGTAAAATCTGTGCCTGAGTATGGTTTCCACAAGTTTGTGAGTGCAGCATAAACAAACACACACACACACGCACGCACACACACACAGAGCTTTCCCCGGTCGCCTCTCTGACTGCCAGCAGGTGGCACTGTGGGACCACAGCGAGACACAGCGGCGCGGCTACATCACTTTAAACAGCACAATGCAGCGACACAGCCTGGCCACATCCACACGGCCCCCTTACACTTAACAGCCGAAAACGTCTGAAAACAAAACACTGAGCCCCACGGACAACAGCACAGAGATCATGTGACAGCCACATTGGGCAATCTGCACTGGAATCTACAGAGACAGCGTGTGTATGTACTGTGTGATTGTGCATGTAGAGTGTGTGTAGAGTGTGTGATTGTGTGTGTAGTGTGTGTTGTGTCTGTAGAGTGTGTGTGATTGTGCGTGTTGTGTCTGTAGAGTGTGTGTGATTGTGTGTAGTGCTTTTGGGTTCTGATGGTTTCTGTCTCAGTGAAATGCTGACTCATACACTATTAGTGCGGGGAATCTGTCTACCCTACAGCACAGCTCACAGATTCCTGATGGACCAGTCACCCATTTACTGGAAAACTCCATTCCTCTCTCTCTTCCTCTCTCTCTCCTTCTCTCTCCTTCTCTCTCTCTCTCTCTCCCTCTCAATTCAGTTAAATTAAAATGCTCTATTAGTATGACATATTTCAAAATACATATTGCATAATGACCCTTTATTGTGAAGATCACTCGCTGTCCCGCAGGTTGTAGCAGGCTGAGACATATCGAGGTGTGAGTGAGACTGCAGGTCCTTCTATAAGTGTGTGCTCCACTCGACTTAGAACTCGATTAGCAACAAGCCATTTCTCTGGCACCCCTTGCTATATGTACCTACTGCTTTGCCAGAGACAGGACTGGCTGTGCTGAATGAAGTGATCTGAATAACAAGGTGTTGCTGCAAGAGGATCCTCATAGCTCCACCTGAGGTCCTAAGCTCCACCTATTCATGGCGTTCACTGCAGGATTTTTACCTTGAAAATATTACAATAACCATGCACTGTCCTATCTATGATGCGCTGGCAATCTTGGTCTTTGCACACATTTTCTACATCCATGCTCCTCCGCCTTCCAAGATGAGACTCCAGGTTTAGTGCAGTGAGGCTCCAGTGCAGACAGGCTCCAGTGCAGTGAGACTCAAGCACAGTCAGACTCCAGGTTTAGTGCAGTGAGGTTCTACCCACTGGTCTTACACATCTCACCCTCTCAATAAGAGCTTTTTCACACGTCTCAAGACTCCCTCCGTTCTGCTCCCTCTCTCATTACAGAGAAAAGGAGGAAGGGAAAACAGACGGAGAGAAAGCGTTGGGGAGAGCTGTGTGTGATTAAAGGAGTGGTTAGCGTACAGCATCATATTTCAGCTCCTCTGGCTCACACTGTTTAAACCACGCTGGCAGCAGCGCCAATTTACTGTCACCAACAAAGAGAGAGACAGACAGGAGGAGAGGAAGCAAAGAGAGAGGAGGAGAGGAGGAGAGAGGGAGAGAGGGAGAGGAGAGAGAGGAGAGAGAGGAGGAGATGGGGAGAGAGGGAGAGAGGGAGAGGAGAGAGATGAGAGAGAGGAGGAGAGGGGGAGAGAGGGAGAGAAGAGAGAGGAGGAGATGGGGAGAGAGGGAGAGAGGGAGAGGAGAGAGAGGAGAGAGAGGAGGAGATGGGGAGAGAGGGAGAGGAGAGAGATGAGAGAGAGGAGGAGAGGGGGAGAGAGGGAGAGGAGAGAGAGGAGAGAGAGGAGGAGATGGGGAGAGGGGGAGAGAGGGAGAGGAGAGAGAGGAGGAGATGGGGAGAGAGGAAGCGAAGAGAGAGGAGGAGAGGAGGAGAGGAGGAGAGAGGGAGAGAGGGAGAGGAGAGAGAGGAGAGAGAGGAGGAGATGGGGAGAGAGGGAGAGAGGGAGAGGAGAGAGATGAGAGAGAGGAGGAGAGGGGGAGAGAGGGAGAGGAGAGAGAGGAGGAGATGGGGAGAGAGGGAGAGAGGAAGCGAAGAGAGAGGAGGAGAGGGAGAGAGAGGGAGAGGAGACAGAAGGCGGCCAGAAAAAGGAGGAGATACATGTTTGGATCAGAGAAAGGGTAGAAGAAAAAAGAGGGGGAGAGAGAAAAAGAGGGAAGAACAGGGAGGAGGAAGATTTCTAAGATAATGCTCTCTCTGACCCTGATGCAATGCCTCTCACTTCCTGTCCATACAGAGGGTAGAGACAGAAACACAGGAAAGTACTTTGTGTTTATCCGAATATCGGCTACAGTCCAGCGCAAACACGCCTCACAGCTCCACCTGTCAGTACTGTCTCTGTAATGATGTCACAGTCAGTATTACCCTGTCAGTACTGTCTCTGTAATGATGTCACAGTCAGTATTACCCTGTCAGTACTGTCTCTGTAATGATGTCACAGTCAGTATTACCCTGTCAGTACTGTCTCTATAATGATGTCACAGTCAGTATTACCCTGTCAGTACTGTCTCTGTAATGATGTCACAGTCAGTATTACCCTGTCAGTACTGTTTCTGTAATGATGTCACAGTCAGTATTACCCTGTCAGTACTGTCTCTGTAATGATGTCACAGTCAGTATTACCCTGTCAGTACTGTCTCTGTAATGGTGTCACAGTCAGTATTACCCTGTCAGTACTGTCTCTGTAATGATGTCACAGTCAGTATTACCCTGTCAGTACTGTCTCTGTAATGATGTCACAGTCAGTATTACCCTGTCAGTACTGTCTCTGTAATGGTGTCACAGTCAGTATTACACTGTCAGTACTGTCTCTGTAATGGTGTCACAGTCAGTATTACCCTGTCAGTACTGTCTCTGTAATGGTGTCACAGATAGTATTACCCTGTCAGTACTTTCTCTGTAATGATGTCACAGATAGTATTACCCTGTCAGTACTGTCTCTGTAATGTCACAGATAGTATTACCCTGTCAGTACTGTCTCTAATGATGTCACAGTCAGTATTACCCTGCCAGTACTGTCTCTATAATGATGTCACAGTCAGTATTACCCTGTCAGTACTGTTTCTGTAATGATGTCACAGTCAGTATTACCCTGTCAGTACTGTCTCTGTAATGATGTCACAGTCAGTATTACCCTGTCAGTACTGTCTCTGTAATGATGTCACAGTCAGTATTACCCTGTCAGTACTGTCTCTGTAAAGATGTCACAGTCAGTATTACCCTGTCAGTACTGTTTCAAATCACTGTGCATCAGGCATATTTAAGAGAAGCATGACAGAGGGGGTGGCTGTATTGGACAGAGGGGGTGGCCGTATTTACTCCAGCCTGTTTGTCTGTTTCTGGACGAAGGAGGGAGAAGAGCGGGACATGTGGTTACTGTGTGTTGATTTTTTTCTTTTCTCTTTTCATTCCTCTCTTTTTCACTGGTAAACAAACAAGCAGCCTCTACATAGAGGGGGAGGGGGTGATGGAGGGGGGGGGGGGGCAGTTATGTTCCTTTCAGTTTCAAACACTTTTAAAACCTGGTGGAGGAGAGAGGCAGTAAAAGAGCAAACATCGTTAAAGGCCACCACAGGAAGACTCAGATAGCTTAAACCATAACTCAGTATTTATAATAAAATAATCCTTTCTAATGCATCGTGTGCAGCTGGAGATCATAAAGAGCATGACCAGGGCAAGAAAAAAGTGCCTCAAATATCAAACCCTAAACCCCTAGAGAGAGAGAGAGAGACAGAGAGACCTGTCAGAGAGAGACCATCAGAAAGGGAGAGACAGAGAGACCTGTCAGAGAGAAAGAGAGACCCGTCAGAGAGAGAGAGCTGCACAATGTGCCGAGTGTATGTCAGTGTGTCTGTGCATGTGTGTGGGTGTCTGTGTGTGTGTGTGTGTGTGTGTCTGTGCGTGAGTGTGTGTGTGTGTGTATGTGTGAGTGTGTCTGTGCATGAGTGTGTGTATGTGTGTGTGTGTGTGTCTGTGTGTGAGTGTGTGTGCGCGTGCGTGAGTGCGTCTGTGCATGAGTGTGTGTGACTGTGTGTGTGTGTGTGCGTGTGTGTGTATATGTGTGTGTGTGTGTGTGTGTGTGTGCATTGCTGTGTTGTAGTTTAATGCTGATGTAAAGCTTTCTTGAATGGAACTGAAAGAGAGAAAGAGCAGAGGAACAGTAAATCAAGAGATAACCTATCAGAGAAGAGGAGATGCCTTATCTGTCTGAAACACACACCCCTTCCCACAGGGCTAAGACTGACCACTGACCAATCACAGCCCACTGAGGTGGCCAATCACAGGGCACAGGAGTGTGTGTCCAAGTGACCAACATCAATCAATCTTTCCAACTGGGAAATGCAGTCTGC
>CM077287.1:70497302-70504802 GCA_039654925.1 Anguilla pacifica
GAGAAATAAAAGGTTGGAAAGACTGCTACATTAAATCAATCTTTCGTGAATTTATTCTGGATCTGTGCGCCATAATCATTTTAATCATACTTTCATCATATTTCATCATAATTATTTGAAGTTTTATTTAAACAGTAACTTTCCCCTCAGCCTCATTCCCTAATTTTACCCCCATCTGTTTATCCCCAACTTCAGCTGCTGGGTTTCACCTGGCGGTATAACATGGGGGCTCGGTTTGAGTCCTGTTCTGATCTCAGAGCTGGGCTTAATGGCACAGGCCCTCAGCCTATCAGCTCATACTCAGCCAGTCAGCTCATACTCAGCCTATCAGCTCAAACTCAGCCTATCAGCTCATACTCAGCCTATCAGCTCAAACTCAGCCTATCAGCTCAAACTCAGCCTATCAGCTCATACTCAGCCAGTCAGCTCAAACTCAGCCTATCAGCTCAAACTCAGCCTATCAGCTCAAACTCAGCCTATCAGCTCAAACTCAGCCCATCAGCTCAAACTCAGCCTATCAGCTCATACTCAGCCAGTCAGCTCAAACTCAGCCTATCAGCTCAAACTCAGCCCATCAGCTCAAACTCAGCCTATCAGCTCATACTCAGCCAGTCAGCTCAAACTCAGCCTATCAGCTCAAACTCAGCCTATCAGCTCATACTCAGCCAGTCAGCTCATACTCAGCCTATCAGCTCATACTCAGCTCATACTCAGCTCATACTCAGCTCATACTCAGCCTATCAGCTCAAACTCAGCCTATCAGCTCAAACTCAGCCAGTCAGCTCAAACTCAGCCTATCAGCTCAAACTCACCTCATACTCAGCTCATACTCAGCCTATCAGCTCATACTCAGCCTATCAGCTCAAACTCAGCCTATCAGCTCATACTCAGCTCATACTCAGCTCATACTCAGCTCATACTCAGCTCATACTCAGCCTATCAGCTCATACTCAGCCAGTCAGCTCAAACTCAGCCTATCAGCTCAAACTCAGCCTATCAGCTCATACTCAGCCTATCAGCTCAAACTCAGCCTATCAGCTCATACTCAGCCTATCAGCTCATACTCAGCCAGTCAGCTCATACTCAGCCTATCAGCTCAAACTCAGCCTATCAGCTCATACTCAGCCAGTCAGCTCAAACTCAGCCAGTCAGCTCAAACTCAGCCTATCAGCTCAAACTCAGCCTATCAGCTCATACTCAGCCCATCAGCTCATACTCAGCCAATCAGGTCAAACTCAGCCAGTCAGCTCATACTCAGCCTATCAGCTCAAACTCAGCCAGTCAGCTCATACTCAGCCTATCAGCTCAAACTCAGCCTATCAGCTCATACTCAGCCTATCAGCTCAAACTCAGCCAGTCAGCTCATACTCAGCCAGTCAGCTCAAACTCAGCCTATCAGCTCAAACTCAGCCTATCAGCTCATACTCAGTTCATACTCAGCTCATACTCAGCCTATCAGCTCATACTCAGCCTATCAGCTCAAACTCAGCCAGTCAGCTCAAACTCAGCCTATCAGCTCAAACTCAGCCTATCAGCTCATACTCAGCCTATCAGCTCAAACTCAGCCAGTCAGCTCATACTCAGCCAGTCAGCTCAAACTCAGCCTATCAGCTCATACTCAGCCTATCAGCTCAAACTCAGCCTATCAGCTCATACTCAGTTCATACTCAGCTCATACTCAGCCTATCAGCTCATACTCAGCCTATCAGGTCAAACTCAGCCTATCAGCTCAAACTCAGCCTATCAGCTCATACTCAGCCTATCAGCTCATACTCAGCCTATCAGCTCATACTCAGCCAATCAGGTCAAACTCAGCCTATCAGCTCAAACTCAGCCTATCAGCTCATACTCAGCCTATCAGCTCATACTCAGCCTATCAGGTCAAACTCAGCCTATCAGCTCAAACTCAGCCTATCAGCTCATACTCAGCCTATCAGCTCAAACTCAGCCTATCAGCTCATACTCAGCCAGTCAGCTCAAACTCAGCCTATCAGCTCAAACTCACCTCATACTCAGCTCATACTCAGCCTATCAGCTCATACTCAGCCAATCAGGTCAAACTCAGCCTATCAGCTCAAACTCAGCCTATCAGCTCAAACTCAGCCTATCAGCTCAAACTCAGCCAGTCAGCTCATACTTGGCCCGTCAGCCAATGACTGGCTCAGCTGCAGGCAGGAGTGGGTGTGGCCTGTGGAGCCCCTGGAGTCAGCCCGGTACAAACTCCAGACTGAGCGAGTGATTGGCCGCTTTACTGGTTGTGTGGCTTTGCTCTAAACCTAGGTGTCAGCTGATTGGTTAAAGGAGTCAGGGGTCAGGTGACCAGATCTCATCTGACACATAAAACACACATTCTTGCGAAGTCCTCATTTCTCCATTCACCAAACCAATTCACAGACAGACACCAAACCCAGCAACACAAGTTAACACTGTCTCGACTGGACATAAGGCAACCTTAACACCTATACGCCAAACCACCACTGAACACAGCAGTGAACAAAGCACTTGTATTTAGCCCAGCCTTGCAGCCATTCCACTCATTCCCTCATTCACTCATTCACCTGTTCATTCATTCACTGGTCTCTACACAGGAAACGCTCCATAGGACCTCTATATGGAGCAGTAAATTGAGATTTCAGACACTAATGCATCATTGTTTTGGGCTACCACTGACAGGTGTGGTGTCACATAAATATCTTAGTTTACAGAAGAGGTCTGTCCTCAAATTTATCTAAATAAACAGTAGTGAATGAGTTGTCATTTTTATTGTCTTTCTATGTGTTTCCGCTTGAACTTCTGCAGGAATGAAAGTGACGTTTGAACGGTTAACAGTTACCGATCGGGTTTCTCATCGCACCTCGTTCAAGCAGGTATGCGCTTTGAAGGACCGGTAATGGAAGTCATTCTTAACTTGTGCAAGTATGTGAGAGTCCCTCCCTGCAAGGGACTGAACTTTCAATCAGCTTTTATATATACGTACAAGCAGAGGTGGAAAATCCAGGTTCAGAAAGTAGAAGTCCTCCCCAGTATTTCGTTCCAGTCACCTGGATTTGCTAATTGGTACAATTCTTCAGTCAGGAGGTAGAATTAATTAATGAAATCAGCTGGCTGAGTTCATGGGTGTAAGAAATATATGGCAGGACTTTTACTTTCTGACCCCTGGACTTTCCACCTCTGCATACAAGTAATGACTATTTGGCCAATCAGATGCAAAGGAAAAAATAAGGAAGACCAATCAGCTGAAAGAGGGGTGATAAGGTGTAGAAACTGATACAGCATGTTTGGAAATTTGACCGGGACGCCAGCCGTACACTTTTGAGATATTTCACGTGGACAAAAAGAATATCTCACCCTAAACCCTAATCCCAAAACTCCCCCATTTTGATAATTACCTTAACCTTTGCCCCCCCTGTCCTCCTGATGGGACCTCAAACCCACCACAGTAAATCAGGACGAGCAGGCTCAGGGGTCACAGCAGAGGCCAGGGTTTAGGGTGAAATATTACACTGATTACAGCCATCAAGAGCAAAATCCATAAAAAACCAGACCCTCCTTTTCAATTGCCTATGGCAACCAAAACAAAACTGTAGGAATGAAATGTCAATCCTAATTTTGATAAAACTACATGTCCCACAAGGCTAAAGGAAAGTCAGTTTGTGCAAAGATGAAGGACACTGGGATACATGCATTTATGAAAAAGCAGCATAACGCGCAGGATGAAGTAATCCCAGGCAGGGGCACATTAATACACACCTGGCTCAGACAACCACAATACTGCCCCCCAGGAAATGACATCAGCAGGATAACCAGCAGCTAGAAAGGCTGAAGGTAAACCACAGCTCCTCAGATCTTTCTGAAGTCACACGCTTCTGAGTAAGACATGCTGTGAGTGCAGTAGTTACACCAGCATCTCCCTCTCTCTCTTCCTCTCTCCCCCCCCTCTCTCTCACCCTCACAAACACACATACATGCAAGCATACACAAACACACACACATGCGCACACACACGGACACACAGTCACGCACACACGCATTGTGTTTAACCATCATAACACATACACACATCCACACACAAATGTAATGCCCCAGTGTTAACACCCCAGTGTAAAAGCCCAGGGGTAATTTCCCTTACTGGGGTTGTGCCAGGCATCCGGGCGCCAGGGTGCCCTGTGTCTCAGGTGTGTGGGGCAGGTCTGTCAGCTCCAGCATGTCCACCTGCACATCACACCTGTGCCCAGGTAATGGCGGCAGCACCGACAGGATCTTCTCCACCAGACTGTCGCCATGGTGACCCACAGCACCTGTGCAAACAGAAGATCCGTTAAGCACCTTTACCTCTCACCGTATTTCAGAGAAAATAACTCCAAACCTCCATAGCACACGGCTACCTGTACTACACACCGTCACTGGGCCATCACCTGTGAGATCCAGCGTTCTGTCGATGAAAACCACAGAGGCCTTGTTGGGGGCGTTCTTCCTCCTGGCTTTAGACTGAGTGTGATTGGCCAGCTCCCCAGCGATGATGCGGCTCAGTGGTCCCAGCGCAAAGCTCTCCTCCCTGACGTTGGCAAACTCGAACATGGCGTTGAGCCCAGACGCCAGCGTCTTGATCTGGATCTGCAGCTCCTGGGGGAGACAGTGCATGTCCAGGTCCACCAGACTGCCCAGTCTTTTCTTCTCCGGCCGTTTCCTGTTGATGGTCTCGAGGTCATCGGTGAGCAGCGGGAACAGGTCCCCAAAGGCGGGCATGAGGACCAGCTGCGGCGCCACGGGCGCGAGCACCACGGGTGCGTGCATTACCTCCGCAGTGAAGTTCATGTTCCCCATCCACTCGCAGAGCTTCTCCTCGAATCGCTCGAAAACCGGGTTCCCCTCCAAATCGGCGCTGACATCATTAGCTAGGAGGTGGACGGAGTGAGGGACAGCGGTGAAGACCACGCAGTACTGAAAGCGGCTGAGCCGGATTATGTCTCGGATGACGTCCGCGGTCCGTCCCTTCAGCAGGGTGCTGACCACAAACACCGCTTTCGGCTCATTTTCGCCACCGGATTCGAAGCTGGAGAACTGCTTTAAATTGCGAGCTCCTGCTTCGAGCAGGCTGGCCACTGCACCGTTCCAGTGCAAACACTCTATGCACCTGTCATCCATAAAAACGACCGCTTTCTTTACCTTTGACAGCACTTTATCCCACACCTGCCGTGAAAAGGCAGATACTCCCTCTGCCGTCAACATATTCGCAAAATATTTCTGCGTTAAACTAATTTTTTAAACTAGCAGTCTACTGGTACAGAACGATATGCGTCTGTTTTGTTTCTCCTCCACAACAACAGAAAACACATGTAAGTCTCTTAAAGGTGACGTGGCGGTCTGTTGTCGCCATAATTGTACGTCACCGTGCATTGCGTCAATGCAGTGCGAGCAGTTGACAGCGGTATGCCAGTTCACTGTCGGCTTTGGTTCTCTATTAGAAAAAAACAAGTGGAAAAACTAGCGCTTTATATGCGGCACGCACACGGAAGACGTGGAAAGGGTACTTGCAGAAACAATACGGGCACAAAAGGAAACGTGAGCCAGCCAGTTATAGACACGTCATGTTTGTAAGCACTAGCTTATATTGAATACTGAAAGAATTACTGACACTTGGCTAGCCTTAAGGTATCATTGTCCCGTTTTGTGAATATGACGACCATTGCTTCATCCATCCATCGCTAACACTAAAGCTTTACACTTTAATTTCGAACACATAGGACACATGCGACTAAAGAAAAATTTGCTTAGGCCTGTTTGTGTTTTAAAATGATTAATTAATACGCTATACCCTGACGCAGCGGCTACAATATCGTGCCAGTAGACTTTATAACACGGGCTTACATTGCCGCGGTCTCAGATCACGGTCAATCCGACCCGCGTCATCGCACTCGCCTCTGGTTTTACCGGCTCGTTTGGGTGGTCCTTTAGAAAACCCACATTAATGTCTGTTTATTCTGCCATTTAGCACGGTGAAAAGTGCAGGGAAATGGAAAATTCCAGATTCACATCCGCATCTACATGCGTGCAAGTCGTTCTGCCGTGTAACCCATATGCTGAAGCACAAATAGTGGTTTTCATATTCAGAAATTAACTGAGAGGTTTAAAAAAATAAATTAAAAAAATTCTAACTTTTAAAACATTACCTCACCTTACACCTGTAATACTTACACTCACCTTGCACCTGCACTACTCACTCTCACCTTACACCTGTGCTACTCACACTCACCTTACACCTGTGCTACTCACGCACTCACCTTACACCTGCACTACTCACTCTCACCTTACACCTGTGCTACTCACACTCACCTTACACCTGTGCTACTCACTCTCACCTTACACCTGTGCTACTCACTCTCACTTTACAGCTGATGAGATGTAGTGGTTGTAGCAGGGCCTAGTGGTGCACATTCAGAATTCCAGGTGAGGAATTTAGTTTATTATAACCACTCCCAGGTGTGGCGCGTGGGTGAACCGTGTGGTGTGTGGCGATGGCATTCTTCCTGCTCTGCTAATGGGGCTTCAGGCTGGAGTTATGTGCCTTCGAGATCTTGTGTTCTTTCAGGATTATATCAGGGTTTCTGCCTCGTCACGCGTAATTGATCAAAGTTAAGAGCAGTTCAGGAAGCGGCACATGGACTGAGCACTCAGGTCAGCTTAGCATAGACAAAATGCAGCATAGCACAGGTTTAGGAACGTTTTACTGAGACCTTTCTGTTTAGGACAACAGGCTGTCCTTAGCATCCCCTCTGCAGGTCACCCGAAGGTGCCAGGAAGGTTAAACGATTTGGATAGCAGTGATGCAGATTGTTCATGCAGCTCTATGGGTCACCCGAAGGTGCCAGGAAGGTTAAACGATTTGGATAGCAGTGATGCAGATTGTTCATGCAGCTCTATGGGTCACCCGAAGGTGCCAGGGAGGTTAGACAATTTGGATAGCAGTGATGCAGCTTGTTCATGCAGCTCTATGGGTCACCCAAAGGTGCCAGGGAGGTTCAACGATTTGGATAGCAGTGATGCAGCTTGTTCATGCAGCTCTATGGGTCACCCGAAGGTGCCAGGGAGGTTAAACGATTTGGATAGCAGTGATGCAGATTGTTCATGCAGCTCTATGGGTCACCCGAAGGTGCCAGGGAGGTTAAACGATTTGGATAGCAGTGATGCAGCTTGTTTATGCAGCTATTGATTATTCAGACTGGAGTTTACACCTGTGACTGAAGCCTGGTGCCAACAGCAGACCTCCTCTGCAGAGGCTTCTGGGAAATGTATTTATTTGTTGAGTAGAAGTGAGAAGATTTTCAGCAGTTGATAGTTATGTATCCTCAATGTTTGTTAATTTGTCCGGAAAGTCACGAGGAAGTCATTGGAAGTTCTGTAACATCTCACTGTTCTTGAGAGGTCACAGAAACTGTAGACTAAAAATAAATGTAAAAAGTCTTGCTCATCTCCACAGAGGGAAGTAGTGTCGCTGTTCCT
>CM077287.1:70509802-70577302 GCA_039654925.1 Anguilla pacifica
TAGAGAGAGAGAGCAGCTCTGATTGGGTAGAGAGTGAGAGTAGCCCCTTGGGCTTGGAACAGAGTGCCCCTGCTCTGACCCCGACACTCTGCCAAATCCAAACATCCTGTCAGGAGTTTTCTTTCAAACCCTGCCAGTCCTGTCTGAGTATTACCCCACTGCAGAGCAACAACCACCTACAACCCCTGTGTGTGTGTGTGTGTGTGTGTCACATTCTGTCTCAAACGTTCTCTCACACAAAAACATACCTACACACATGCACAAAGACACGTGCAGTCATACACAAACACATAAACACACACACACGCATGCACAGACATACACACACACAGTCACAGCTGGGTCATTAAGAGCTGCTCCAGCCATAATTAGCTGTTTAAAGGGCTGCTGGGTAATTACTCACAGCCTCAGTCTGATCTCAGGGACTGATTTTTATAAATAGACCAGCACATCCCTGCAGAACCTTCCCTGTCCGCCCCAGCCCTGCCCCCTCCCTGCCCGGCCCCACCCTGCTAAGCCCTGCCAAGCCTGGCCCACCCCAGCCCTGCCCCGCCCACCCTGCTCGCTCAACTCAGGCCAGAGTCTGGACTCTGGAGTGGAAACAGGTTTGAGACGTGCTTCACACTCCTGTGTAGTATTTATAGAGCGACAAGACGTGCTTCACGCTTGTGTAGAGTATTTATAGAGCTACAGGACGTGCTTGACTCTACTGTAGAGTATTTATAGAGTGACAAGATGTGCTTGACTCCAGTGTGGAATATTTATAGAGCGACAAGATGTGCTTGACTCTATTGTAGAGTATTTATAGAGTGACAAGATGTGCTTGACTCTAGTGTAGAGTATTTATAGAGCGACAAGATGTGCTTTACTCTAGTGTACAGTATTTATAGAGCGACAGGACGTATCATGCTCGTGTGGAGTATTTATAGAGCGACAGGACATGTATCACACTTGTGTGGGGTATTTACAGAGCGACAGGACATGTTTCACGCTCATGTGGAGTGTTTGTAGACCAATGAGACGTCCAGCACTCTTGTGTGGAGTGCTTGTGGACCAATGAGACGTCCAGCACTCTTGTGTGGATTGTTTGTAGACCAATGAGCAGTAGTGAGTTGGGCGGGGTTTGTGGCCTGGCTAACCTTTTTTCTGCCGCATGGAAGTTTTCAATCGGAACCCGGCGTGCTGCCAGGGGGAACGGGTGGGGTGGCGGATTTGGGCCAATCCCACCGCGGAACCCCCTGGGTCTGCCAGCTGTGGCTGACGGCAAGCCAACTGCTTCAAACGGACAGGAAACGTCTCTCCCCACTCCTCACTGCCCTTTGATCATTAAACTACCTCCTTATACCTCTTCCTGCTTTCTTTTTTCATTCGTTTTATTTTAAAAAAAACTGCTCCTCAAATATTTTTTATTCTGGATTAAATAGAGCAGCCTAGCAGCGCAGTGCGCCAGTTAGCATCTCCTGGCTACGGGCCTCCACATGCAGCTAGAACAGCCGCCCAGTAAAAGCACTCAGACACTGTGAAATAGAGAAGATCCAAGCTAAGGCCATGGTTCTGTGGTAAGATGAAAGGTCTCCTTCAAAACTGTTGGAGCAAAGCAGCAGGACACTCTGTGGTATGAGACTTTCTAATTGGAGCAGAATCAATGTACCGTGAGTGACACCTCTCCTGATTGGTTGTCTTACACAGGAAGGCGCAAGTGGCATGTGTTGTAATTCAGGAACGTTTTCCAGATGTGTACCAGGCAGCTTTTTTTTGTTTTTCTTTCAAGTCATGAAGAAAGTGGGGAGAGCTTGAGCACTACTGAGCAGTCATGGGGGAAGGGAACACTTTCTATGCCAGCCGCTTAAATGGACCTGAATTACAGTGTGTGCGTGTGTGTGTGTGTATGTGCGTGTGTATGGTTTTGTATGTGTGTGTGCGCGTGTATGGCTCTGTGTGTGTGTTAAGAGATATGAAATGACATATGAGAGGATATGAATTGTGTAATAGGCAAGATCTGACAAGGAGTTCGAATCAGCATCTTCCTGCATACTGAGCTGTGTCCGTGAAGTGAAGAGTACACATATGATGAGAGCCAGATGAATGTTAGCCCATCTGGCTAAAGGCTCATAGCCACAGCTGAGTGCAGTGTGTTAGCCCATCTGGCTAAAGGCTCATAGCCCCAGCTGAGCGTAGTGTGTTAGCCCATCTGGCTAAAGGCTCATAGCCCCAGCTGAGCGCAGTGTGTTAGCCCATCTGGCTAAAGGCTCATAGCCCCAGCTGAGCGCAGTGTGTTAGCCCATCTGGCTAAAGGCTCATAGCCCCAGCTGAGCGTAGTGTGTTAGCCCATCTGGCTAAAGGCTCATAGCCCCAGCTGAGTGCAGTGTGTTAGCCCATCTGGCTAAAGGCTCATAGCCCCAGCTGAGTGCAGTGTGTTAGCCCATCTGGCTAAAGGCTCATAGCCCCAGCTGAGCGCAGTATGTTAGCCCATCTGGCTAAAGGCTCATAGCCCCAGCTGAGCGCAGTGTGTTAGCCCATCTGGCTAAAGGCTCATAGCCCCAGCTGAGAGGATATTGACCACTTGTCACGTATCAGGACGTGACTGAAGTGCTCCAGGTTACTCCAGGTTACTGAAGCTAACTGAGCTTTACTACACCTGTGTTAGCTTGTTATATTAGATCTCATATATGACCTGCACCCGTTTGCTATGACATATCTTGGATATGACCACTACCTATCTGTTGTTATATCTAGGATATAACCTGCATCTGTTAGCTATGTTAGATCTAGGATAGTCTGCACCAGTTTGCTGTGTTAGATCTCACATGTGACCTGCGAGCGTTTGCTTTGACAGCTCTAATGCATGACCAGTAGCAGCCTGTTACCACACTGGAGGCCAGAGGCAGTTGAGTGCAGACCCAGCTGAACCTGGCTCTCCTCCTGTGTGCTTCTCCCTCCATTCTCAAATTCAGTCCTGAAACTTTAGACTGGGAGTCACCTTGGACCAGGACATCTCCTAGGCACATTAATTAATGAATAATATGCTAAATAGGTGTCTTTAATATTTTAAATAATTAATAGCTGTCAGACGTGTGCACCTGCTGTTGTCATAGTGTCACAGGTGCTGTAATTGAACGTTCTAGAAAGGGCACAGCGCTGCACAGTCTGCTAACCGCTACACTGCAGTGTCTGCATCTGCGCAGTCTGCTAACAGTCTGCTAACCGCTACACTGCAGGGTCTGCGTCTGCGCAGTCTGCTAACAGTCTGCTAACTGCTACACTGCAGCGTCTGCGCAGTCTGCTAACAGTCTGCTAACCGCTACACTGCAGCGTCTGAGCAGTCTGCTAACAGTCTGCTAACCGCTACACTGCAGGGTCTGCGTCTGCGCAGTCTGCTAACAGTCTGCTAACTGCTACACTGCAGCGTCTGCGCAGTCTGCTAACCGCTACACTGCAGCGTCTGCGCAGTCTGCTAACAGTCTGCTAACCGCTACACTGCAGGGTCTGTGTCTGCGCAGTCTGCTAACCATTACACTGCAGTGTCTGTGTCTGCGCAGTCTGCTAACAGTCTGCTAACCGCTACACTGCAGCACCTGCGTCTGCGCAGTCTGCTAACACTCTGCTAACCACTACACTGCAGTGTCTGCGCAGTCTGCTAACAGTCTGCTAACTGCTACACTGCAGCGTCTGCGCAGTCTGCTAACCGCTACACTGCAGCGTCTGCGCAGTCTGCTAACAGTCTGCTAACCGCTACACTGCAGGGTCTGTGTCTGCGCAGTCTGCTAACCATTACACTGCAGTGTCTGTGTCTGCGCAGTCTGCTAACAGTCTGCTAACCGCTACACTGCAGCACCTGCGTCTGCGCAGTCTGCTAACACTCTGCTAACCACTACACTGCAGTGTCTGCGCAGTCTGCTAACAGTCTGCTAAATGCTACACTGCAGCGTCTGCTAACCACTACACTGCAGTGTCTGCGCAGTCTGCTAACAGTCTGCTAAACGCTACACTGCAGCGTCTGCTAACCACTACACTGCAGCGTCCGCGTAGTCTGCTAACCGCTACATTGCAGTGTCTGCGCAGTCTGCTAACCAATACACTGTGTCTGCAAAATGGCTGCTGCTGTCCTTGAAGAGGAATGGTGGACATGGTCTTTCTCTCTGTGTTTCTGCAGTCCTCTCTTCCTCTCTCCCCCTCTGCTCTTTCTGTGAAGGACATCTGGTTATGAATATTTCATCCTGGGCCTTTGATGTTTTGTCCTTCAGGTGGGATGGTCTATCCCCCATGTAGGTTAGCAGTTTCATCCAGAGCTGTGGCCCTGCTACAGGCAGCCATAACCCCCCCATAACCCCATTACCAGAGCACACATACATGTGAACAGAAGGTAACAAGTAAACACATGTAACTCATGATTAACACAGCATAATACACTCTTTATACAGCCATAACCTTTAACAAGTAATGAGAAATCTGAGTTAAAGGCCATGTGTAAGTTTGAGACCTAATGTGCTAGTGTGTGTCTGTGTGTGTGTGTACGTGCTGGCGTGAGTGTGTAAGTATGTGTGTACAAGTGTGTGTGTGTTTGCGTGTAATGTGTGCATGTGTGTATGCGTGTGTGTGCATGCGTGTATGTTTCTGTATGTGTGTGTGCATGCATGCACGTGCAAGCATGTGTGTGTGCAAGAATGCCCGTGCAAGCATGTGTGCATGCGTGAGTGTGTGTGTGTGTATATGCAAGTGTGTGTGTGTGTGTGTGTGTGTGTGCGTGTAAATTGTGCTGGCAGAGCTGATTCTCTCTGGGGAGGTTAGGCCAGCAGGACTACACGTTTATGATTTATTTGTGTTACGTTGCGGAAGGAAGTATCTCCTTCCAGCTCTCATATTTATATTCTGCATGATTTATTCATGTGATTTATATAATGCAGCAAATTTTTCATGATTTCCACAGCAATGGGCAGTGATACTCAGAACTAACAGTCAAAAGCAAATAAAGCAACCGAAGCAGGGGTCTTTGCAACCTTTTTTAGACCAACACCCCCCCCCCCCCCCGCCCCATTTCCTCCCTGCAAAAATTTAATTATCAGCCCCAAATGTAGGCTTCTATTTGTTGATGCTAGTGACATTCTGTGAGGTCCTTTATTATTAATAATCAAATGAGCCTGACTGTGTTGGTTAAGATATTTTGTTTTCAGCTCTGAACTGACGGTTAGCTATTTGGCAAAATTTGTTATTTTTCATGGTTCAAACAAGTCTGGCGCAAATTGTGCAGTTTTGGCCACTACAGTGGCAGCCCAATAGGCTGTTTCTCATCTGAAGGTCCTCCTCCTTGCGATAGGCTGTTGCTCATCTGAAGGTCCTCCTTGCGATAGGCTGTTTCTCATCTGAAGGTCCTCCTCCTTGTGATAGGCTGTTGCTCATCTGAAGGTCCTCCTTGCGATAGGCTGTTGCTCATCTGAAGGTCCTCCTCCTTGTGATAGGCTGTTGCTCATCTGAAGGTCCTCCTTGCGATAGGCTGTTGCTCATCTGAAGGTCCTCCTTGCGATAGGCTGTTGCTCATCTGAAGGTCCTCCTTGCGATAGGCTGTTTCTCATCTGAAGGTCCTCCTTGCGATAGGCTGTTGCTCATCTGAAGGTCCTCCTCCTTGTGATAGGCTGTTGCTCATCTGAAGGTCCTCCTTGCGATAGGCTGTTGCTCATCTGAAGGTCCTCCTTGCAGTAGGCTGTGCGTCCGCTGTGTCACAGATGCTCTGGCCTTCGGGGTCAGCCTCCACATGTTTGGCCGAGAGGAGCTCTGCAGCCATTTCCCCCGAGGCTGCTTAGAGGAACGCAGGCCATGAACTCCACATCGTCCCCCGCGGTCGCGGTCACATCCAGCGGCATGCAGAGCAGATTCTGTCCCAGGATCATTCCTTAATGTATTATGTTTAGTGACGCCTGATTGAACACGAGGGGTCAAGCGCGTGTAGCCGGCGACGTCCAGCGGGAGATCAATTTCCTGCAGCCGAACATCACAGCTAGCCCACGCGGGCAGGCTAGCCACAAGCTCTAGCTTATTCATGACTGGACGCAGGCAAGCTAGCTATAAGCGCTAGCTTATTCAGGACTGGAACAGCTAGCCCATGCAGACAGGCTAGCCACGATCACTAGCTTATTCAGGACTGGAACAGCTAGCCCATGCAGACAGGCTAGCCACGATCACTAGCTTATTCAGGGCTGGAATTTAGGGTGTCGGACAATCTGATTTCTGACTGCATTCCAATCAGCGGTGCATTCCAAAATAAACGAAATTATGCTTTATTCGGCTTATTTTTTGTATTCCAACATGCCTGTCAGTTTAATAGCCTACTTCTTTTACTTCTAAATTGGGGCTAAGGCCTTTAAACTTCCAAATATTGATGACATTCTGTTCAAAGAGGTTAAAATGCATGTGCTGCTTTATTGATTTCATTTGGCTAGATTAACAGCCCTGTTATTTCCTACTTTGAATCTTGCCACGTTTCCCGCCTTTTTTAAACGATCCAGTGAGTGAATGTGTGGTAACCGCGCTGGAGAGAGAAGCGGGTAGCTCACACGAACGCCAGTTTAGCCTGCGTGCGCCGAGAGGCTGGCGATAGGCTACTGCTGGTGAAACAGCAGTTGAGCCTTAAGAGGCATTCGGCTCGCATTATTAAAACATTTTTAAAAACACCCAGGCCTGTGTCTATAGTACAGTAAGCCCATGGGCGACATCGCTATTCCCAGCCACCCTCAACACATTCAGTCCAAAAATAGGCTGCAAATAGCTCAACTAAATGCATCCGCAGTAATTACAAAATGAGTACAAATACTGTATGAGAATGAAAGCCAACAGCAAGAACACAAAGCTCACAGGTTAGGCTATATTAGGAAAAGTGTGCTACTTCGGTCAGTTAGTCTAACTACAAAGATCAAACAAAAGAACTGAGTGTACACTCAAAACAAAATGGTGCTCGCAATAATAAATCTATGGAATACAACAAAAATCACTGAAAACAAAGAACATATTTCTGAATTTACTACTGAGGGTCTGAATCGAGTATGCCTGCCCTAACAGAAAGGGAGTATAGTTCCATTGCTTCCCTCTTTATTCACGCAATATGTTATCTGTTCTTTCCGTGTGTCCCTTTCTCCCATCAGCTTTTAAATCTGAAGTGATAATCCCCCCTGATGTGTTATGTTTCATGGTGGACTGAAGAAGATCAGATGTGTGTCTGTTCCACATTAGTGTGGCTAGCTCTCCTAGCTGTCTCCTCAACATTAGTGCGGCTAGCTCTCCTAACTTTCTGCTTAACATTAGTGCGGCTAGCTCTCCTAGCTGTCTCCTCAACATTAGTGCGGCTAGCTCTCCTAGCTGTCTCCTCAACATTAGTGCGGCTAGCTCTCCTAGCTGCCTGCTCAACATTAGTGTGGCTAGCTCTCCTAGCTGTCTCCTCAACATTAGTGCAGCTAGCTCTCCTAACTTTCTGCTTAACATTAGTGCGGCTAGCTCTCCTAGCTGTCTGCTCAACATTAGTGCAGCTAGCTCTCCTAGCTGCCTGCTCAACATTAGTGCAGCTAGCTCTCCTAGCTGTCTCCTCAACATTAGTGCAGCTAGCTCTCCTAGCTTTCTGCTCAACGTTAGTGCGGCTAGCTCACCTAGCTGTCTGCTCAACATTAGTGTGGCTAGCTCTCCTAGCTTTCTGCTCAACATTAGTGCAGCTAGCTCTCCTAGCTTTCTGCTCAACATTAGTGCGGCTAGCTCTCCTAGCTGCCTGCTCAACATTAGTGCGGCTAGCTCTCCTAACTTTCTGCTCAACATTAGTGCAACTAGCTCTTCTAACTTTCTGCTCAACATTATTGCGGCTAGCTCTCCTAACTTTCTGCTCAACATTAGTGTGGCTAGCTCTCCTAGCTTTCTGCTCAACATTAGTGCGGCTAGCTCTCCTAGCTTTCTGCTCAACATTAGTGCGGTTAGCTCTCCTAGCTGCCTGCTCAACATTAGTGCGGCTAGCTCTCCTAACTTTCTGCTCAACATTAGTGCAGCTAGCTCTCCTAGCTGCCTGCTCAACATTAGTGCAACTAGCTCTCCTAACTTTCTGCTCAACGTTAGTGTGGCTAGCTCTCCTAACTTTCTGCTCAACATTAGTGTGGCTAGCTCTCCTAACTTTCTGCTCAACGTTAGTGCGGCTAGCTCTCCTAACTTTCTGCTCAACATTAGTGCAACTAGCTCTCCTAGCTGCCTGCTCAACATTAGTGCGGCTAGCTCTCCTAGCTGTCTGCTCAACATTAGTGTGGCTAGCTCTCCTAGCTTTCTGCTCAACATTAGTGCGGCTAGCTCTCCTAACTTTCTGCTCAACATTAGTGTGGCTAGCTCTCCTAGCTGTCTGCTCAACATTAGTGTGGCTAGCTCTCCTAGCTGTCTGCTACCCACACACACACACACACACACACAAACGCACGCATACACACACACGCACACACACACGCACGCATACACATACACACACACGCGCGCACACAGGGGAGGGATTGTAACAGGTTTAGAGATGTAGCAGTGTAGCAGTGGTTGGCCGCAGTGTAATTAGCACACGTTTATATGACCAGGGCTGCTCCAGCTCCAGATCCAGCTGATTCCATGTGTGGCTCTCTTCCTGTTTAACACTCGCTCACCACATGTATCCTTAGAGACTGACTCTGCCACGTGTCCTTAGAGACTAACTCAACCAGTTTTCTTGGCAAGCTCCTGTGTCATAGGAAAATATATACATTTTTCAAAGGGCTGGATATATATATATATATATATATATATATATATATATATATATATATAGATGTACATAGACTACTGGTGCAAATCGTAGAAAAACTGCTTAAAGAAGGTAAGTATTTTATCTGTGCCCTTTCTTCTGCGGTTGCTTCTCGGAGCCATTTTCGTCTGTAAAAAGTGTCGTTTTCTTGACTATGAGTGGTGATGACATCATGTAGCTGTAAATAATCTGAAATAAAGTTTGACCCCCCCAAACTAAGCCAGTAAGCTCTACTTCAAGGCAATGTAGGTCATACAGTTGTGCAATAATTTTGTGCAGTGCTGAAATTTTGTGCAATAGAACCAAAACTCCCAGTTTACAGTGTAGAATTTGCAGACTGGCCTGATGCCCAGATCCGTGTTCTTAGCATTTTACATTGTCTCACCCTATTTTGGAAGCCAAAGCATTCCAGTTTGAATCTTATGAATATTCATTAAGGCGGATGGCCAAGTACAAATGCACCATCTACACTGTAACACAGTGCTGGAAAATTCCCTAGTTAATAAGCAGAGAGGATGAGAGGAAGGCAGGACCTGAGTATCTGGTGAGTCTATAGAGTCTATAGAGTCTTTGATTTAAAGCTAGAATCTCTAAAGAAGATGTGTGCGCCTTGTAAGAGTGGTGCTTGCTGGGAAATGTAGTGCCCAAGCCCCCCAGGGTGAGATTAAGCTGGATTTATCCCCGTTACTGCAGAGTTAGGCCACTGCTGTGCCACATGCCATATGTACAGCTTTATTGAGCATTTTCCCAAAAGTACTGTCACACAGACCCACACAAGCCCGTACAGGCCCACCGTAGTGGACGGATCCTGGCCTCAAACACAGGAAGTCAGATTTCCCCGCTGCTCCAAACGTCCGTAAGGCCTCCACGTCTACACAACTTTATTCTTCTATTTATTTATTTTTTTAAATTTTATTTTCTGTTTATTTAGATTTTTTTGAAACATTTTTTTTTTGCTTGCAAAGTGATTGGAATACTGTGCCGTGGCATCAGAAACATGGACACAGATCTGTGTTCAACATAACAGGGAGAAAAATCACTCAGAGCAAACAAAAAAATCAATATACATTCCGCGTAAAAATAACATTACATAAAGCATAAAAATAATATTACATAAAGCATAAAAATATTACATATATATTATGTCCAAAGGCCCTTCCAACAGCAGAAGAAAGACAGAAACACAAGTGCTTGAATCTGATTTTCAGACACCAACATTTACAGCAGACAGGCCAGTAAACGCACTAACACAGAACGAACATCATTGGCAACGTGTGTCTTCTGAGCTCCAAGTCTCCAGTCTCCAAGGAAACTCAAGAGGGGCGGGGCTAACCAAAACAATATCCATTCAGAACAGCATCACCACAAAACAGCCAAGCCTTGGGGAGGGGGAGGGGTTGGTGGTCTGTGAACTCCAGGCAAAGTGTCAGTTGTCCATGTGTGAGTGATAGCCCCACCCCTGGCCCGGTTCCAGCCAATAGCAGGCTGCCTGGTCAGGATGTGATGGGTCCCAGCCAATAGCAGGCTTCCTGGCCAGGACGTGATGGTCTCGGCCTATAGCAGGCTGCCTGGCCAGGACGTGAATCTCTCGGCCTATAGCAGGCTGCCTGGCCAGGACACGATGGTCAAGGTGATCCGCCCCCTCAGCTCCTTCAGCAGACGCACCAGCATGGTGTGAGTCATCCCCCAAGTGCTCTTTCCATTCACCTCCAGCAGAATGTCCCCACACCTGCGCACACACACACATGCACACACTGAGAATTACACACACCTGCACACACACTCACACACACACACTGAGAATTACACACACCTACACACACACACACACTGAGAATTACACACACCTGCACACACACACACAAACACACTGAGAATTACACACACCTGCACACACACACGCACACACACTGAGAATTACACACACCTGCACACACACACACACACACTGAATTACATGCACCTGTACACACACACACACACACACTGAATTACATGCATCTGTACACACACACACTCTCAAACACACACACACCTACACACACACACACACTGAGAATTACACACACCTGCACACACACACACAAACACACTGAGAATTACACACACCTGCACACACACACGCACACACACTGAGAATTACACACACCTGCACACACACACACACACACACTGAATTACATGCACCTGTACACACACACACACACACACTGAATTACATGCACCTGTACACACACACACTCTCAAACACACACACACTGACACACACACACACTCTCACACACACACACGCACACACACGGTGTAAAGAGTGAAAGTGAGTACCGTATCCTGCCATCGTTGTAGGCAGGCGTTCCCTCCACGATGGAGCGGATGAAGAAGGACTGGTTGCAGTGGAGCTCCTCGTAACCCCCGACGATGCTGAATCCCAGACTACCAGACGTGCTTCTCCGCAGCACAATGTCTTTGCAGCAGTACAGGTGCCTGCAAGGGACAAACAGCACCAAACAGCGGCACAGCTCTATAACATTCATGAGCAATTACAGCCTTTAAAACACGTTCAACTTTTACAAACTACCACATTAACAATCTTTAAAATAGTGTCCAGTTGACCGTTACAAACCTTTACCTTTAAAACAGCTTGTACCTCACCATCCACAATTAGACTACCTGCAGTATGTATATCTAGCCTGGTGGAAATTATGACAAACATAAGGAGACCAGAGTAGATTGGCAGTCTGGAATCAGCAGTAATGCCTGGCTCTCCACAGCTCATTGACAGTTGGGGATCAGAGTCACCGATTGGCACCCTGAGATCAGCAGTAATGCCTGGCTCTACAGGGATCCATGCTAAGGCCCTGCAGGTCCAGTCCAATCCTGCACACACCCAACATAATCAGTTAAGGTATGATTACTACTAATGACTAATTAATGAGCACTGCCTGTCAGTCCTGGACTCCGCTCAGGCTAATTACTAGTAGACAATTAACTGAACACTTCTTTGCATGGGACTCATTACTTAGCACTGCTAACTGCTACTGAACGCTCCAGCTAATGGCTCGGACCAGAAACCTGGCACAGCACAGCGTTCCTGGAGTCCCTGAAGGCTGGGCTCACATCTGCTTCTGACAGGTGAGAAGGGTCCCTCACCTGGGCAGCTGTAACCATGACACCCAGAGAGGGGAGTAGTCATCGCAGGGCAGCGGGCTGTAGCTGGCGTCGGTGGGGGCGGGGTTTAGGGTGGGAGGGGAGGCGGGGTTGGAGGCGGGGTCGGGGTCGGGGTAGTCCTCAGGTGGGGGCATCTCCAGGACGTGCAGTACCACGGGGGAGGAGGTGTTCTTCAGATTGGCTACCGCCTCCCCCCGAGTCACACCTGTCAGCTCCAACCCATTCACACTCAGCAGGATGTCCCCTGTTACCATGGACACCGAGCAGCAGGATGTTAACACACAGATACACACACACTCACAGATACACACACACACACACACACACACACACACTCTCACATACACAGATACACACACACACACACACACACATACACACAGATACACACATACACACACACACGCACCTTTGCGTATGGAGCCCTCCTGCCCCACCACCCCCTCGGGGTCCACGTTGGTGACGTATATGGGCAGGTCCCAGCCGCGGCTGGCCATCCCGCCAGCCACCGTCATGCCCAGGGAGTCCTGCTGCTCCTTCAGCAGAGTCACCGTCTTCTCATAGCAGGCAGGCTTCACACACGCGTCCTGCACACACAGACACGGAGTGAGTGTGTGTGTGTGTGTGAGTGTGTGTTGTGAGTGTGTGCGTGTGTGTGTGTGAGTGTGCGTGTGTGTGAGGGTGTGAGTGTGTGTGTGTGTGTGTGTGCGTGTGTGTGAGGCTGTGAGTGTGTGTGTGTGTGAGTGTGTGTGTGAGTGTGCGTGTGTGTGAGGGTGTGAGTGTGTGTGTGTGTGAGTGTGAGTGTGTGTGAGTGTGTGTGTGTGTGTGTGAGTATGTGTGTGTGTGAGTATGTGAGAGTGTGTGTGTGTGAGTGTGTGAGTGTATGTGTGAGTGTGTGCGTGTGTGTGAGGGTGTGAGTGTGTGTGTGTGTGTGTGAGAGACTCACCAGCAGGGTGGTCTCCGGGTCCTCAGGTGAGTAGGGAGGAGGTCCTTCCATGCTCCAGGGCGCCTCCTGCAGGAAGTCTGGATTGTGCAGGTGTGTTTGCCGCGACACAATAAAGTGCACCCGCTCTTCACTCGCCTGGGGGGGGGGGGAGAGAGCCTGGCATCAGATCTGCCCCTCACCTCGAACACAACCTTCCCCTCACCTCCACCACAACCTGCCCCACTCCCTCACCTCGAACACAACCTGCCCCCCACCTCAAACACAACCTGGCCCACCCCCCCCACCTCAAACACAACCTGCTTCCCCACCTCGAACACAACCTGCCCCACCCCCCCCACCTCAAACACAACCTGCCCCCCACCTCAAACACAATCTGCTTCCCCACCTCAAACACAACCTGCCCCCCACCTCAAACACAACCTGCCAACAATCTGTCTCAGTCACAGTGAATCTGTCTCAGTCACAGTGAATCTGACTCAGTCACAGTGAGTCTGTCTCAGTCACTGTGAATCTGTCTCAGACGCAGTGAATCTGATTCAGTCACAGTGAATCTGACTCAGACGCAGTGAATCTGATTCAGTCCCAGTGAATCTAACTCAGTCATTGTGAATCACGGTGTCTAGCAGTGTCATAATATGTTTTTTTGGTAACCATGATGTCATGATCTCTCGCTCTCTGCTTTCAGTCTCTGACAGAGAAGAGAGACTGCCGGTGTGTGTTCTCTGTTAAGGGTCCAAAAGCCATTCGGTTTATTTTAGGATTTGATACCTTTGTTCATTGTCCCAAACGGCTGGTTTTGATTTGTTTGATAATTTGGTTGACCCTAATTGTCAGCTGTAAAGCAGTTGTGAGCTGAAGCTGGTTTGAGTTAGCATTCATCTGGAGAGCTCTGGAATAAGTCGTCTGAGGCAACGCTTCACTGGGCTGCAGTCTTCTTTTTGCAGAGCCTTGACAAGGCATGTATGGCTATGAGTTATTTGGACTTATTCTTAGAATGTTCTATAAAATGTATTCTCTTTCCTGGATCTGAATGAAAATTGGACGTCTGCCTAATTTAATCATGTACATCTGTAGAATGTTTAAAAACAATTCTGCTCACAGGATTTCAGTGGGATGTTTCTACATTTTGGTGTAAGCGTAGTTACTTGTCTACAAACCTGGCAAATTCCATTGCTAATGCCAACAACTTAAAACTGTATTATAATGAGTTAGCCAATTAATAAGGTAACACACTGACTAGCTAAGTTGCTAGCAAGCTCGTTACCCATCCTAGATGCGTAGTGTCAAAGATAGCTATTTAGTGAGGTGCTTGCTAAGTAACAAGCTAGCTAATCTGATTGGTGTACTTTCATCCACTAGCTACTCAGCTACTGGCTGAATGGGCTCACCTGTATGAGCAGCTCACCTGTATGAGCAGCTCACCTGTATGAGCAGCGCGGCGTGCTCGGGCGCTCACCTGTATGAGCAGCTCACCTGTATGAGCAGCGCGGCGTGCTCGGGTGCTCACCTGTATGAGCAGCTCACCTGTATGAGCAGCTCACCTGTATGAGCAGCTCACCTGTATGAGCAGCGCGGCGTGCTCGGGCGCTCCGTAGCGCAGGTCGTGGCCGTTGATGGCGAGGATGCGGTCGTTGATGCGGAGCTGGCCGTCGCGCGCCGCCAGGCCACCGTCCAGCAGGTGGAAGACGAAGACGCCGTGCTCGTCCGCCCGCCGCACCAGCTTGATGCCCAGCTGCTCGCCGGGGCAGCCCTTGGCCAGCACCACGTGCAGGCTGTCGTCCCGCGGGGCGGGGGCGTCGGCGTGGGACGGGGGGGGCGCGCTGGGCCCCACAGACCGGTACCGGTGCTTCTGCTCCCGGAGCACGGTCAGACGCAACAGCTGGCACGGCCGCTTCAGGGTCGCCACGGCATAGCGGTGCGGCACGTTACTGATGTCAATGCCGTTTACCTGGGGGGGGCACGTTACTGATGTCAATGCTGTTTACCTGGGGGGGGCACGGGGGGGGCACGTTACTGATGTCAATGCCGTTTACCTGGGGGGGGCGGGGGGGGGGGGGGGGGGGGGCACGTTACTGATGTCAATGCTGTTTACCTGGGGGTGGGCGGGGGGGGGGGGGCACGTTACTGATGTCAATGCCATTTACCTGGGGGGGGCGGGGGGGGGGGGGGGCACGTTACTGATGTCAATGCCATTTACCTGGGGGGGGCGGGGGGGGGGGGGCACGTTACTGATGTCAATGCCGTTTACCTGGGGGGGGCGGGGGGGGGGGGGGGGCACGTTACTGATGTCAATGCTGTTTACCTGGGGGTGGGGGGGTGGGGGATCAAATCTCTGCAGCTTCACCACGCACACCAGCTCCCACAGAGTAAGGACTGGTTTGGAATTTTTGAGGATTTTCACCTGTTTGGGCCCTAATTCTGACGGGTATTGCACTGCTCACTTTCACCAGCAGGGGTCTCCATAGTGCATTGCAGAGCAGTCAACCCTACAGTTCCACCTATCTTCCCCCATGTTGTGCTGACCTCAAACTTTCCTCCACCCATTTCACCAACAAAAACCGAAAACTGCAGTTTATAGAAATATCCAACAAATGCCCATGTACTAATTTACCTAAACCAGGGCTATGCAGCCCTGCTGCTGGAGATCTACTATGCTGTAGGTTTTCACTCCAGATGTGACAAAGCACACCAAAGTGCACCGACAGCGACAGGTACTGTTGAGCTGCTAATTAGCAGAATCAGGCGTTCCAGATTAGGGTTGGAGTGAAAACCCACAGGAGGGTGGATCTCAGGGTGGGCTGCCCTGCCGTAAACTCTAAAAACAGGCAGTGGGGCTCATGATCCCCATAATAAACACAGCTGCCATTGATTGGTTAAAAGTCAGTCACTCTGAACCAATCAGGATGCTGCTCTCCTCTGTATGACAGCTCTACCCAGGAGGTGGGCCATGCACATGATCACACTGCTCAGCTACCCTACTGAACACATGATCACACCGCTCAGCTACCCTACTGAACACACTCATGATCACACTGCTCAGCTACCCTACTGAACACACTCATGATCACACCACTCAGCTATCCTACTAAACACACTCATGGTCACACTGCTCAGCTACCCTACTGAACACATGATCACAGAGATCAGCTACCCTACTGAACACATGATCACACTGCTCAGCTACCCTACTGAACACATGATCACACTGCTCAGCTACCTCACTGAACACATGACCACACTGCTCAGCTACCCTACTGAACACATGACCACACTGCTCAGCTAGCCTACTGAACACATGATCACATTGCTCAGCTACCTCACTGAACACATGACCACACTGCTCAGCTACCCTACTGAACACATGATCACACTGCTCAGCTACCCTACTGAACACATGATCACACTGCTCAGCTACCCTACTGAACACGCTCATGGGCTGTACTCAGGAGTGTTGTCATGTGGTTATGAGCTTCTACTAAATGAACGTGTTCAAAGACTTCCCTGGCCCCAGGACTGGGGGGGGGGGGGGGACAGCTGCAGGCTGGGGGGGCTCTCCTAAAACGATGCTAGGACGTGGGTTTGACTGGTGGCCACAGGTTTTATTAGAAGGGAACAAATGATGTTTGCCGGCACATTTTCAAACTAAATCACCACCTTAGCGAGCACAGGCTGCACACGGAACTGTACTTCAGCTAAATTTAGGCAGGTTTAATGTACATTAATATATACCCTCCACTGCAGCATGTACTGTTGGTCTACCCCACCCAGCCCACACACACACATGCTCACACCACACACAAACGCATACACACACGCACACACACCACACACACACACACATGCTCACGCCACACACCCACACGCACACACATACACACACACTCACACACACGCACACATACACACACACACACAAACCACACAGAAACACACACACACACACACACACACATGCACGCACACGCTCACACCAAACACACACACAAATGCACACGCACACACACACACACACACACACCTTCAGGATCATGTCTCCAGGCAGCAGACGGCCATCTCGTGCGATGACTCCCTCTCTGTAGATGTCCTGGATGAGGATGCGGACCAGTGGAGTCTCGTTGCCCCCGACGACGCTGATGGCCAGGGGTTCGGTCATGCTGGAGCGGGTTATCTTTATACTGGTGATCTCTCCATCTGGGATCAGGTGATGCAGCTGAGGAAGAGGGAGCACTGAGGGAGGGAAAGAGAGAGAGGGAGAGGGAGAGGGAGAGGGAGGGAAGGAGGAGAGGGAGGGAGGGAGAGAGAGGGAGAGGGAGAGAGGAAGGAGAGAGTGAGGGAAGGAGAAAGGGCGATTTTAATGCAGTTTTTATTTTATCTTACACACAGGACTCTCATGCACACACACACACACACACATACAGACACACACACACACACACACAGGCACAGTGTATAAAATGTGGTACCCCCCCTCAAGGTCCTGAGCAGGCGGTTCAGATGGCTCCTTTCTGGGGTTGGGGGGGTTTTGTGTGTAGCCTGCAGGGCAATAAGGCCCCCAGCCCCCCCCCCCCCACCCACCCAACCGCCCCCAGTAACCCCCCCTGCGCCCTCTTTCTCTCACTCACAACTCCTCCACTCCAAAGTCAATATTTTCTCTGCGTAGCTGCAGATTCCTACCAGGGAGTGGGCAGGAAAGAGGGAGGGAGGAAAAGGGAGAGAGAGGAGGGAGAGAGGGAGGGAGGAAAAGGGAGAGAGAGAGGTGGGAGAGAGGGAGGGAGGAAAAGAGAGAAATAGGAGCGAGAAAGGGAGGGAAATGGACCCACGGCCTTGACCCCCTCCTTTCTCTCTCTCCCTTCTCTCTCTCTCTCTCACACACACGCACACACACACACACACACGTGCTCCTATCCCAGGTGTTCAGCCACACAGTAAGCCCCGCCCCCAGGCCCCGCCCCTCCCCAGGCCTCGCCCCGCCCCAGGCCCCGCCCCCTGGCTGAACGCACCCTCCGGGGGAACGCTGGCGTTGCGGGCGTTGTCCCGCTCCTCGGTGCTCTGGCTGGGCACAGACGTCCCGCTCTTGGTCCTGCGCAGCGCACTCAGCGCCCGGTTGATCCGACGGAAAGACCGGCCCCTGGCTGTGGCACGGTCAAAGTTCCTGACTGGAGTGGGAGGGAGAGAGAGAGGGAGAGGAGGAGAGAGAGGGAGAAGGAGAGGGAGAGAGAGGAGGAGAGGGAGAGAGAGAGGGAGAAGGAGAGAGAGAGGAGGAGAGGGAGAGAGGGAGAGAGAAGGAAGAGAGAGAGAGGAGAGAAGGACAGAGAAAGAGTGAGGGAGAGAGGGAGAGAGGGGGAGAGAGAGAGGGTAAAGTAAAATAATGATAATAATAATAAGCTTTATTTATATAGCACATTTCATACATGAAATGTAGCTCAAAGTGCTTTACATCCTTTTAGCTCAGCCAATGACAGAATTAAACTGGTGTGCTCTGGAGCACTCAGAGCTGCGCAGATCTGCGCAGATATTACAGAAGCACAGAGCTGAGTGAGTGTGCTGACTCAGCGCCCAGTCTGTATGTGCTCAGGACAATGCAACACATTCAGTTTGATCGTAAATGTGAGGATTCAGTGTGGCCCTGCATCTGCGTGAGCATTGGTCCGCACTGAGCCCTGTGTTCCTGAGTGTGTGGAGTGTTCCTGAGTGTGTGGAGTGTTGCGGAGTGTTCCTGAGTGTGTGGAGTGTTCCTGAGTGTTGCGGAGTGTTCCTGAGTGTGAGGAGTGTGTGGAGTGTTGCGGAGGGTTCCGGAGTGTTGCGGAGTGTGTGGAGTGTTCCTGAGTGTGTGGAGTGTTCCTGAGTGTGTGGAGTGTTGCGGAGTGTTCCTGAGTGTGCGGAGTGTTGCGGAGTGTTCCTGAGTGTGTGGAGTGTTCCGGAGTGTTCCTGAGTGTGTGGAGTGTTGCGGAGTGTTGCGGAGGGTTCCGGAGTGTTGCGGAGTGTGTGGAGTGTTCCTGAGTGTGTGGAGTGTTGCGGAGTGTTCCTGAGTGTGCGGAGTGTTGCGGAGTGTTCCTGAGTGTGTGGAGTGTTCCGGAGTGTTCCTGAGTGTTGCGGAGTGTTCCTGAGTGTGTGGAGTGTTGCGGAGTGTTCCTGAGTGTTGCGGAGTGTTGCGGAGAGCACGGTGGTCTCCAGGATCTGGTGGGGATGAGTGTCTGACAGACAGAGTGTCTGACAGACAGAAGCTCTCTGAAGTGTGACACAGAGGTACACACACACACACACACACTCACAGTCCCTCTTCTTGGTAGTGCTGCGGGCAGCTAGGCTGGTGTTGCTTCCTGATTGGCTGTTGTCCTCGGCGCTGGGGTCGAAGGCGGGGTTGACGAGGCCGGGCTCGTCGGACAGCAGGGCGATGGTGGCAGCGGGGGTTTCAGAGGGCAGGGTGCTGATGGTGAGCTCCGACGTGCTGTCGGTACACGCCCCCTCCTGAGACCGCCGCTTCCTCTCCGCCGACAGCCCATAGTGCGACGCACCTTTACACCTGCGCACCAAACACACACCTGCCTCAGGAACCCGCCACACACCTGCGCACCAAACACACACCTGTGTCAGGAACCCGCCACACACACCTGCACACCACACACACACCTGCGTCAGGAACCTGCCACACACCTGCACACCAAACACACACCTGCGTCAGGAACCTGCCACACACCTGCATACCAAACACACACCTGCATCAGGAATCTGCCACACACCTGCGCACCAAACACACAACTGTGTCAGGAACCCGCTGTGTTTGTTAGCGCAGCACAGCTCTTAGTAAATACGCAGTGCCTGTGTTTGCTAGCGCAGCACAGCTGTTAGTAAATGCGCAGGGCCTGTGTTTGTTAGCGCAGCACAGCTGTTAGTAAATACGCAGTGCCTGTGTTTGTTAGCGCAGCGGCTGCTGTGCGTATTAAAGGCTGTGTTGTCCGCGGCGTTCCCGCTTCTCCTCTGAGGGAGCTCATAACTCTCTCAGACAGGGTCCGCAGCGCCGCCCGCGGTTCCAGATCTTTCCGCGCTGTGCAGCACAGCCCTCGGAACGCCGGCGTTCCGGCTGCTCGCTCGGGACCTGCAGCCTTCCGCCCAAACTGCCAGCGCCCTCGGCGAAGGTAAACACCACACGCAGGGCGGCCCGCATTCTCTAACGTAATTACGATGGAAAGGCTGCCATCACAAAGAGCGGCCCTTTCACATGACTCAGTCTACAGGTAATTAGGCACGGCTAAATTACCCAGGAAAATAAACAATGTGACAACATGAGTAAAGTAATCTTAATAAGGACAAAGCACACACGCGCACAACCACACACATGCGCACACACATACAGTACACACAAACACACATACATACGCACAAACACACATACATACGCACAAACACATACATACACACACACACATACACACAAACACATACATACACACACACACACACACACACACACACATACACACACACATATATGCACAAACACATACATACACACACACACACACACACACACACACACACATATATGCACAAATACATACATACACATACATACACACACGCACACACACAAGCACGTACACACACACACACACAAACAGACATGCTCTTCTATCACTATTTAGTTGATGTTCTATGAATGGAGAATTACCATATATTTCACCGGCAAAGGGAAACATATTGCAGTGGCTGTGAACAGCATTAAGCCCATAAAACCAGCACACCATTTAGTCCATTCCCACCAGAACAAGCACCAGATTCATTCTGCATTCAAATCAATTCCAATAACAGAGATATTCTGCCTGCAACAGGAATGGAAGCTGTTTCAAACATGTGGTCTGGCCCAGTGAAACAGGAAAAACATTGCTCTTCACATTAAGAGTCCTTTCCACAGAGGCAGGACTGTGTCAGGGATTAAATATTCACATTAAGAGTCCCCTCCACAGAGGCAGGACTGTGTCAGGGATTAAATCCTCACATTAAGAGTCCTCTTGACAGAGGCAGGACTGTGTCAGGGATTAAATATTCACATTAAGAGTCCCCTCCACAGAGGCAGGACTGTGTCAGGGATTAAAGCTTCACATTAAGAGTCCCCTCCACAGAGGCAGGACTGAGTCAGGGATTAACTCTTCACATTAAGAGTCCTCCTTCTCAAAGGGCATGGATGTTCAGGAGTACGAGCCTGTGATTGAGGAGGTTTCCATGGAAACTGATTTGGCTCAGGGCTGTGAGTCAGTCTGTGCCTCGCGGCAGCGGGAGAGAGTGACCTCAGCATTATGTGGCTGGGGAGCAGTCCTGCCTGCTGCTGATTTGCTGTACCAGAGCCCTTGAGATTACCATGGCAACCTCTGATGTCAAAGCCAGTACGGTGCAATGCTGTGGCTAAACATACCCGCTAACCGCTCTGCCCCAGAAAACTGCTACACCATGACAGAGTCCTACTACACCAGTACAGCCTCATGCTACACCAGTACAACTTCCTGCTACACCATGACAGAGTCCTTCGACACCATCACAACCTCCTGCTACACCATGACAGAGTCCCTCTACACCATTACAACCTCATGCTACACCAGTACAGCGTCCTGCTCCAGGATGACAGTCCTACTACAGCAGTACAGCCTCCTGCTACACCATGACAGAGTCATGCTACACCATGACAGAGTACTGTTACACCATTGCAGAGTCCTGATACATCATTACAACCTCCTGCTACACTATGACAGAGTACTGCTACACCAGTATAACCTTCTGCTACACCAGTACAGCCTCATGCTACACCAGTACAACTTCCTGCTACACCAGTACAGCCTCATGCTACACCAGTACAACTTCCTGCTACACCATGACAGAGTCCTTCTACACCATTACAACTTCATGCTACACCAGTACAACTTCCTGCTACACCATGACAGAGGTCTCCAACACCATTACAACCTCCAGTTACTCCATTACAGCTTCCTGCTACAATGTTACATTGTTACATTTCTCTTAAATAATGATAAAAATGGTTGAGACAACATCAAGAGGCCAAGACTGGGCTTCCTTTTTGAAACTCACTTCCTGGTCTTGTTGAGAGACATTGCTCTCCAACACCAGCGTGTTTGGCTCTTTAAACCACCCCCAAGTCGATATTACCAATGTGGTCAAAATACAAAGTCAATCATTTTTTCCCATAGTGCAATAGGTGTTTTTTCATGTAATGTCTCTCCATGTGCCTATTTGTTAAGTTACTTTGTCATTTGGGTAATATTTTCATATTTTGTGAACCAGCTCTGGACAGTTTTCATCAGTGCTGATTCACTGCCTGTCATTTGTGGGGGGGGTGGGGGGGGGTATGTCACATGCTTAATGGATGACCCTGTCCCCGACCTTTTCCCTACTGCACAGTCTCTGACTCTGACAAACACTGACAAGTTTACAACACGGCGGCAGAAAAACTGCACTTCTGCTGCTTCAAACAATTTTCGCAAGCCCATGGAGAGTCAATGGGTGAAGTCACAGTCACTTTGTCGATATTTTTCTTTTACAGTCTACAGGCAAAAACTGTCCACACTTGGTCAGATTACCCACAATTCATCAGGCACACAGAGAGGAGTCTAATGGAGGTGTAAATCTTTCAGTTTCTTCAGATTAACGGTGAATTTGTCATCTGACATAAAGATGGATGGAGAAATCACCAAACCCTGGAAGAGTCTCCAATCCTCTTTAAAAAGAGCAGATTATCTCCTATAAGCTGAACACTCTCTTTCTGACGGAAAAGAGCTGCACACACTCCACCGCCAGCACACACTGCACACAAACAGACGCACACGCTGCACACACACTGCGCACACACTGCACACACGCAGACTCACACACTGCGCACACACAGACGCACACACTGCGCACACACAGACGCACACGCTGCACACACACTGCGCACACACTGCACACACGCAGACGCACACACTGCGCACACACAGACGCACACACTGCGCACACACAGACGCACACGCTGCACACACACTGCGCACACACTGCACACACGCAGACGCACACACTGCGCACACACAGACGCACACGCTGCACACACACTGCGCACACACTGCACACACGCAGACGCACACACTGCGCACATGCTGCACACACACTGCGCACACACTGCACACACGCAGACACACACACTGCGCACACACTGCACACACGCAGACACACACACTCCACCGCCAGCACACATCCTGGCCAGCGTGCAGTCAGCTCACAGCAGAAAGGCTGCTCTCTGGGTCACTGAAAGCGGAGGACATGCACGCCTGTGCGCAGTGTGTGCGTCTGCGCGTGCGTCTGCGTGTGCGCAGTGTGTGTGTCTGCGCGTGTGTCTGCGTGTGCGCAGTGTGTGCGTCTGCGCGTGCGCAGTGTGTGCGCAGTGTGTGCGTCTGTGTGCGCAGTGTGTGCGTGTGCGTGTGCGCAGTGC
Organism: Anguilla pacifica; assembly: GCA_039654925.1. Classification (NCBI taxonomy): domain Eukaryota; kingdom Metazoa; phylum Chordata; class Actinopteri; order Anguilliformes; family Anguillidae; genus Anguilla; species Anguilla pacifica. Next base: position 70,533,170 of record CM077287.1, read on the forward strand.
GTGCGTCTGTGTGTGCGCAGTGTGTGCGTCTGCGTGTGCGTCTGCGTGTGCGCAGTGTGTGTGCAGTGTGTGCAGTGTGTGTGCAGTGTGTGCGTCTGCGTGTGCATCTGCGTGTGCGCAGTGTGTGTGTCTGCGTGTGCATCTGTGTGTGCGCAGTGTGTGTGTCTGCGTGTGCATCTGTGTGTGCGCAGTGTGTGTGCAGTGTGTGTGCAGCATGTGCGTCTGTGTGTGCGCAGTGTGTGTGCAGTGTGTGCATCTGCGTGTGCGCAGTGTGTGCGCAGTGTGTGCATCTGCGTGTGCGCAGTGTGTGTGTCTGCGTGTGCATCTGTGTGTGCGCAGTGTGTGTGCAGTGTGTGTGTCTGCGTGTGCGCAGTGTGTGCATCTGTGTGTGCGCAGTGTGTGCGTCTGCGTGTGCACAGTGTGTGTGCAGTGTGTGCGCAGTGTGTGCATCTGCGCATGCGCAGTGTGTGTGCAGCGTGTGCGTCTGTGTGTGTGCAGCGTGTGTGTCTGCGTGTGCGCAGTGTATGCGTCTGTGTGTACTTCTGTGTGTCTGCACATGTGCAGAGAGACTGCATATGCTCCTATGCCTCCTAATCCTCAACAGTGCTCTCTATGGGGCCTTGTGATCACAAACACACCCCTCCCCCAAAAACAGAAACACAGATCTGCTGCTAATTTGCCCCCCAGCCACACTGTGAGTGGAGGGTGAGAGAGACTGGGGGGTAAAGGAGAGCTTGGGGTGTGTGAGATTTAGGAGTGTGAGAGAGACTGGGGGGTAAAGGAGAGCTTGGGGTGTGTGAGATTTAGGAGTGTGAGAGAGATTGGGGTGTAAAGAAGAGCTTGGGGTGTGTGAGATTTAGGAGTGTGAGAGAGATTGGGGTGTAAAGAAGAGCTTGGGGAGTGTGAGATTTGGGTGTGTAAGAGAGTTTAGGGTGTAAAGGAGAATTTGGGGGTGTTTGTGAGAGTTTAGGGTGTGTGACATTCGGGTGTGTGTGAGAGTTTGCGATGTGAGAGAGTTTGGGATATGAGAGTATTTTGGGTTTAGCTCTCTAGCACATTGCTGGGGAGACCTGGGCCCATGGGCCTTAGCAGAGGGTACTGCATAACATTACATTGCATTTAGCATGTATCTTATTGCTCTTATCCAGAGCGACTTACACAACTTTAGCAATCATTTATACAGCCACATATATACTGAAGCAATGCAGGTTAAGTGACTCAGTGCTCAAGGGTTTAACGGTGTCCTACCTGGGAATCAAACGTCTGACCTTTAGGTTTCAAGACCAGTTCCTTACCCATTATACTACACTGCCAATCCACACAGGATCTACTGGATCACTGGACCACAGGATCCATTCCTGTAGAAGGATCTACTGGATCATTGGACCACAGGATCAGTTCATGTAGGAAGATCTGCTGGATCACGAAGCCACAGGATTACTCATCACCTGGAGGCTTTAACACCATTGATGTGCTTCGTATAGATGAAGGTTCTGCCACAAATTCAGCACTTATTCTCTCCAGACCAGCTCAAGATAAAACCAACCGTAGAAAGTCCAGGGGTCCGAACGTAAAAGTCTGACCATGTATTTCCAGTAGTTCTACCCCCTGGCTGGAGAACTGGTCTAAATAAGAAATCCAGGTGAACTGAACAAACTACTGGGGAGAACTTTTACTTTATGAACCAGGATTTTTCACCTGTGGATAAAAGTAACATAAGACTATTCTCATTCACCAGGTTTGCCCTTGTCTTTGTCCCTGACCAGAGTATAAAATGACAGTGATTTCAGTCATGAGCAGAAATCTTTTGCCCTCCTCTCTGTTTGCAGTTGACCCCTCAGGGATCCTGTGTTTGTATACTGTCATTCATCCCAGGACAGCCCCAGCTGGTTTATCCAGCAGACACACCTGTGTGACTCACTTGGCCACACCCACACCTGCGGCTCAACAGCCTCTGCTCCTCACACCGGCAATCTGATGTCACATGACCTCACACTGTCAATCTGATGCCATGTGACCTCACACCGGCAATCTGATGTAACGTGACCTCACACTGGTGATCCCATGTCACATGACCTGTCCTGGCACCATGCAGCAAGTATCATCCAACTGTGTGGCAATTCTGTCACATCCACGAAACAGCTCTGCAGCAACCATACAGCAGCACAGTGCCAGCAGATCTGAGATCAGTTAAGGAGGACTCCATGCATAAGAGTAAGAGACACAGCCCAAGGCTCTGCACTGACCTCAGATCAGCTTAGACTTCCTACATCATAGTTAGGGGCCAATACTGGGGACACTGACTGTCACACGTCAGCAGGACACCCCTGGGAGGGAGGCGTGCCATTTCAGCTCCCCACTCATAGCTGGCCTGCCTTTCAGCGGCAGTTTTCTTTCTGTGCTCAGATGAACAAAACAAAATGAAACAACAAAGAAAACTCAAACAGACTCGCTCTCTCAGTGTGTGCCCCTGGTCTCAGCCCAGAACTGTGGACAGAAACACACCTTTAAACCCCTGGGCTGATTAGCTAACACAACCCAGGTGCGTGAGCTCTCTCCACCAGCCAGTGCAGCCGAGACCAATCCGCTTCTCCCACAGACCGAATGCTACGCTGACCTATTGCATGTTTGCTTTCATTGTGTGTGTGTGTGTGTGTGTGTGTGCATGTGCATGTGTGTGTGTTCATGTGTGAGTGGGTATGTGTGTGAGAGAGTATTTTTGTGTGTGTGTGTGTGCATGTGCATGTGTGTATGTGTGTGTGTTCATGTGTGAGTGGGTATGTGTGTGAGAGAGTATTTGTGTGTGTGTGTGTGTGTGCTGTATAGTGTGCGGCTGTGTGCAGCTGATTTAAATAACAGCTGATTCAGTCGCAGTGATTTTGCAGTTTTTCTGTGTCCTGAAGCAGTTCTGTTTGGAGCGCCTCATAATTCTGCATTCTTACAATCATGACAAGATACAAACACACAATGAACCACAAACACACAATCACCCCAAACACACATACAAACACACAATTACCCCAAACGCACACACAAACACACAATCACCCCAAGCACACACACAAACACACAATCACCCCAAACACACACACACACACACAATCACCCCATAATATTGTCCACACACAAAGATAGCTGCCTTTATGGTTCACACAGCATAGAGACTGAAAGGGCAGCAGCTCTGAACATAAATATTTTGCGCACAGAGAGTGATGTCACGCCGCCATGCATACCGAATGACCCTAAAAATGGAATAGTTCACACATACCACATTAACCCAGAAAACAAATCATGTGTTCATACTCAATGCAGCCAAACAAAATGAATCAATCACGCACCCACTGCCCTGACAACAGCTACACCCTAACTCAGCTAGTCCCCCTGAGCTCCCTCCCCAGCTCCTCCCTCAGCCCCGCCCTCTGCTACACTCAATCCTAACTAAGCCCCTCCCCCAGCCCCGCCCACTGCTGCACTCAATCCTAACTAAGCCCCTCCCCCAGCTGCACTCAATCCTAACTAAACCCCTCCCCCAGCCCCGCCCACTGCTACACTCAATCCAAACTAAGCCCCACCCCCAGCCCTGCCCACTGCTGCACTCAATCCAAACTAAGCCCCTCCCCCAGCCCCGCCCACTGCTGCACTCAATCCAAACTAAGCCCCTCCCCCAGCCCCCCCCACTGCTTCACTCAGTCTCCACTAAGCCCCGCCCACTCTCTTTCACTGCCGCTCAGTAATGCGTGCGTGACTGTGTGTATATGTACATGACCCTGTGTGCAGCGTTGTGACAGGTCATCAGTAATGTAATTAAAGTTTAGTGTTGTATATGTTGCTGTATTGCTGATTGTGCTCCTGTATTGTCATGGTTTTTCTGCCTGAGGTTTGGCTGAGTGATGCATTAGTGACTCTTTTGTTAGACTGCTCCGTCTCCCCTTTGGTTGTATTTTCATGGTCTGTGAGTGTGAGCACTCCACTACCCGTACCCCAAAATCTGCACTCCATCTGCTTTACCCCAAAATGATTTCTCTACCCACTGCACCCCAAATCCTCACTCTACCCCTTATAACCACAAATCTTCACTCTACTACCTGTACCTAAAAATCTGCACACTACCCCTCAACCCCAAAATTGTTATTATTATAATTATTACTACTATTGTTGTTGTTGTTCTTAATAATAATATAGTTATGTGATAGAACATTGATAACAAACTATTAGTTTGTACCATAATGACTAAATTATATATTATTATTCAAATCAGTTCATCAATATGGAGAGCATTTAAGCTGTTTCTCTCTCACCATCCACCAGTGGTGTCAGAGCAGTGCATTGTGGGAGAAAATCTCTCTTTGCGTTTGTGTTTCTGTACGGCAGTGCTAACCATAAAGGAGCCGTCAGTGGAGAGGAAAATGCGCATATTTACAAACAGGCACGTGTCTGAATGACCCATATACAGCTCACAATGCAGAGCGTCTCTCTCTCACTCGCACCCCCCCCCCACCCCCACCCCCCCGTCTCTATGGAAACACCATCCCCACCCCCCCAGTGCTGCTGTGAAACAGACAGATGGCTGAAGGGATGGAAGATGCCTGGCCCTCCCGAGCCCACGTGGTCCTGCGTGATCTACTCCAAAAATGCAAAAACCCCAAATACAGCAAATGCACCAAATGCACCTAATACACCAAATGCACCAAATACACCAAATGCCCCAAATACAGCAAATACACCAAATGCACCAAATGCACTAAATACACTGAATGCACCAAATGCACCAAATGCAGCAAATGCACCAAATACAACAAATACAGCAAATGCACCAAATACAACAAATACAACAAATACAGCAAATACGGAAAATACACCAAATGCACCAAATACACCAAATGTACCAAATGTACCAAATACACCAAATACAGCACATACAGCCAATGCACCAAATACAAAAAATACACCACATACAGCAGATGCGCCAAATACAGCGAATATACCAAATACAACAAATACACCTGCTTCAAACACACACACACACACACACTTTCTGCAAGGATAAGGGCTGATCAGTCAAACTCAGGTGGGTACACACAGCTCAGAGTAGAGTATGTGTAAGTACTCACAGCTCAGAGTAGAGGATGTGTAGGTACTCACAACTCAGAGGAGGATGTGTCAGGACTCACAGCTCAGAGTAGAGGATGTATAAGTACACACAGCTCAGAGTAGAGGATGTGTAGGTACTCGCAACTCAGAGAGGAGGATGTGTCAGTACTCACAGCTCAGAGTAGAGGATGTGTAAGTACACACAGCTCAGAGTAGAGGATGTGTGAGTACTCACAGCTCAGAATAGAGGATGTGTAAGTACTCACAGCTCAGAGTAGAGGATGTGTAAATACTCGCAGCTCAGAGAAGAGGATGTGTAGGTACTCGCAGCTCAGAGTAGAGGATGTGTGAGTACTCACAGCTCAGAATAGAGGATGTGTAGGTACTCACAACTCAGAGGAGGATTTGTCAGTACTCACAGCTCAGAATAGAGGATGTGTAAGTACACACAGCTCAAAATAGAGGATGTGTAAGTACTCACAACTCAGAGTAGAGGATGTGTAAGTACTCACAGCTCAGAATAGAGGATGTGTAAGTACTCACAGCTCAGAGTAGAGTATGTGTAAACACTCGCAGCTCAGAGTAGAGGATGTGTCAGTACTCATAGCTCAGAGTAGAGGATGTGTCAGCACTCACAGCTCAGAGTAGAGGATGTGTAAGTACTCGCAGCTCAGAGTAGAGTATGTGTCAGTACTCGCAGCTCAGAGTAGAGTATGTGTCAGTAATCGCAGCTCAGAGTAGAGGATGTGTAGGTACTCACAGCTCAGAGTAGAGGATGTGTAAGTACTCACAGCTCAGAGTAGAGTATGTGTAAGCACTCACAGCTCAGAGTAGAGGATGTGTAAGTACTCACAGCTCAGAATAGAGGATGTGTAAGTACTCACAGCTCAGAGTAGAGTATGTGTAAACACTCGCAGCTCAGAGTAGAGTATGTGTCAGTACTCGCAGCTCAGAGTAGAGTATGTGTCAGTACTCACAGCTCAGAGTAGAGGATGTGTAAGCACTCACAGCTCAGAGTAGAGTATGTGTAAGCACTCACAGCTCAGAGTAGAGGATGTGTCAGTACTCACAGCTCAGAGTAGAGGATGTGTAAGTACTCACAGCTCAGAGTAGAGTATGTGTAAGCACTCACAGCTCAGAGTAGAGGATGTGTCAGTACTCACAGCTCAGAGTAGAGGATGTGTCAGTACTCGCAGCTCAGAGTAGAGTATGTGTCAGTACTCGCAGCTCAGAGTAGAGTATGTGTCAGTACTCACAGCTCAGAGTAGAGTATGTGTAAGCACTCACAGCTCAGAGTAGAGGATGTGTCAGTACTCACAGCTCAGAGTAGAGGATGTGTCAGTACTCACAGCTCAGAGTAGAGGATGTGTAGATTCCCAAAATTGTCGGTGTAGTTGGCGGGGCTGAGCCAGGGCAGAACGAGCAGGAGCAGAGCCTTCATGGCGTAGCGCTCGCGGTGGCGGTCCCAGTCCCAGTCGCGCTCGCTCTGATGCCCTGCCTGTCTCGGGTCTGAGCAGCCCTCCCCCCCTCCCCAGCTCCGTCACACCCTCCACTGACACATCCGTCTTCCCAACGGCGGAGGAGGAAAAAGAGGAGGCAGGTGAGGCAGAAGGAAAAGGAAGAAAGGATGAAACGGAGAGGGAGCAGAGCGCGATGACTCAGTCCTGGTGCCTCTAATCTCCGCTGAGCTTCAGCAGGGCAGTACAGCAGGATTAACCCTGGCACAGGACTGTGTGTGTGTGTGTGTGTGTGTGTGTGAGAGAGAGAGAGAGAGATAAAGCCAGCAAGTGTGTGTGCGTGTGTGTGCTTGTGTGTGAGCGATCAAATGCACGTGTGTGTGCGAGCGATCAAGCGTACATGCATGTGTGCGCGCGAGAGCGATCGAGCATACGTGTGTGTGTTTAGATGCTCCAGTGTTGATCTGTGGAGCTGACTCTGCAGAGGGAGGGCTGGGGGGGTAAAGGCAGACCTAACCAACCCTCGCCGGGGGGGGCTCTGCTCCACCCCCCCCCCCATCCCTATTCCCATCCCCCACTGAGCACAGCACCTGCATCACACACCCCCCCCATTCCCCCCACCCAGTCATACACGAGGCAGGCAGGGCTGGGGGGGTTGTGCTACAATGAGTACCCCCCCTCCGCCCACAGTGGTACACTCCCAGTACAGCAGATTGGTCTGCCTGCGACATGGTAAAGAAACAAAGGGAAAAAAGGCTCCCGACAATCAATATTCATTACAGCAACAAACGCTGCTTTTCTCAATGGAGATTCTCTCTCTCTCTCTCTCTCTCTCTCTCTCTCTCTCTCTCACTGCCTTTGTCTTCCTCCCTCTCCTTCCATCAGTGTTCTCTCCTCAGTTGTTCAGAGCCTGTGATATGGGATTGAGATTCGGATGATGTGAGTGTGTGTGTGTGTGTGTGCGTGTGCCTGTGTGCGTGTGTATGTGTGTGGGTGTGTATACATGCATGTGTGTGTGTGTGTACGTGAGTGTGTGTATGTGTGTGTGTGTATGTGTTTATGCTTACGTGTGTGTGTTTGTGTGTGTGCCTATGTGTTTATGCTTACGTGTGTGCGTTGTGTGTTTATGCTTACGTGTCTGTGTGTGTGTGTGTGTGTGTGTGTGTGTGTGTGTGTGTGTACGTGAGTGTGTATGTGTGTGTGCGTATGTGTTTATGCTTACGTGTGTGTGTTTGTGTGTGTGTGTGTGCATATGTGTTTATGCTTACGTGTGTGTGTTTGTGTGTGTGTGTGTGCATATGTGTTTATGCTTACGTGTGTGTGTTTGTGTGTGTGTGTGTGCATATGTGTTTATGCTTACGTGTGTGTGTGAGTATGTGTGTGTGTGTGTGTGGGTGTGTATACATGCGAGTGTGTGTGTGTACGCGAGTGTGTGTATGTGTGTGTACGTATGTGTTTATGCTTACGTGTGTGTGTTTGTGTGTGTGTATACATGCAAGTGTGTATGTGTGTGTGTGTGAGTGGGTGTGTGTACGCGAGTGTGTGTGTGTGTGTGCGTATGTGTTTATGCTTACGTGTGTGTGTGTGTGTGGAGTCTGTCATTAGCTGCAGTTTTGTGAGGAAATTGGTCTGTAATTGCCATCTAGATGTGGTTTAATCAACACATTAATAACACACTAATAAGAGCCCTCACACACACACACACACACCCAACATACAAAACTGAACACACCAGTGCAGTACTCAATGCACAAAACTGAACACACCAGTGCAGCACTCAATGCACAATAAAAAAAAAAGCTTTGGGACTCTGCGGTCACATGACTCTGGAGTCACATGACTGCGTGTCAGAGTGGCCAGGCCTTCTACAGGTTCCTGTGCTTCTTTCTGACCTGACGCAGGAACGCAGGTTCCTTAGAGAGCCGAGCGGAGGGCAACACACCAGCACTGTGGCCCTGACACAGGGCACCTCAGGAGCACATGACCCTGTGGCCCTGACACAGGGTACCTCAGGAGCACATGACCCTGTGGCCCTGACACAGGGCACCTCAGGAGCACATGACCCTGTGGCCCTGACACAGGGCACCTCAGGAGCACATGACCCTGTGCCCCTGACACAGGGTACCTCAGGAGCACATGACCCTGTGGCCCTGACACAGGGCACCTCAGGAGCACATGACCCTGTGGCCCTGACACAGGGTACCTCAGGAGCACATGACCCTGTGCCCCTGACACAGGGTACCTCAGGAGCACATGACCCTGTGGCCCTGACACAGGGTACCTCAGGAGCACATGACCCTGTGGCCCTGACACAGGGCACCTCGGGAGCATATGACTAAGACTCTGCTTGCCTGCTACATGTGACATATTTATACAGATTATTACACAATTCCCTCTTCTCAGGCTTGTACTTTGTACTACAGAGTCAGTGCCACACCTGCAGTTACACACACATGCTGAAGCCTTTCAGTTACAGAACCCACATAAATCAGCAAATACGTACAGTCCCCTTCACTTCAGACCAATTTGATTTCACTGCACTAATATAGACCCACATGCTCTTGAAGAAAAACTACTGCTCAGGTAAATGCACCTGCTCTTAAAGGTAAAGCGCTGCTCAGGTAAGCTCACCTGCTCTTAAAGATAAAGCGCTGCTCAGGTAAGCTCACCTGCTCTTAAAGGTAAAGCACTGCTCAGGTAAGCTCACCTGCTCTTGATGTGTGCCTCCAGCTCTGCGCGGGGCAAGGTCTCGGTGCAGTACTCGCTGAAGGGGCAGCTGATCTCCAGCTTGTCCAGCAGCTTGTGCACCAGGATGCTGGACTTCTTGCAGGTCTGCAGCTGCAGGGGGGCGCGGTCCACAGGGCAGAAGTCCTTCTCCAGCAGGAAGCTGGTCAGGCACTCGGTGCAGTAGGTGTGGCCGCAGGGCGTGTCGATGGGCTGGATCAGCGGCTGCAGGCAGATGTGGCACATCAGGTCGTCGTCCACCTCCTCCTGGTACAGGTACTCATGGTTCTCCTCCAACAGGTGCCTGTGCCCGCAGGTGTGGCACAGGTCCGGCGGGGGCATCTCCTCCTCGCCAGCTGCCCCCAGGGCACTCATCATCTAGTGCCTGGTCACTAGGCAACGCTACAGCGGAAATGGCGGGGCTGGAGAGCCGCTCCAGGGGGTGTCAGCGCCCTGTCGGGGGAGGGGGGGGGGGTTAAGAAGCTGTTAACCACTTAGGCTTTTAATTAAGGCTGATTTACTTCATTAAGACTCATTAATAAACCCCACCCACAATCATAGCTCTGCTATAAACCCCGCCCACAATCTCAGCTGTGTTGTAAACCCTACCCACAATCCCAGCTGTGTTGTAAACCTCGCCCACAATCACACCTCTGCTATAAACCCCGCCCACAATCCCAGCTGTGTTGTAAACCCCGCCCACAATCCCAGCTGTTGTAAACTCCACCCACTGCCACACACCAGCAGCATAAACCAACACACTCACGCCCCTCCTTTTTTCATTTTTTCACACAGCAGCGTTTGCTCTGTTCTTTCCTCCTCTGACCGTGTCCAGGTGCACCAACACATTTACATTTACTGGACTTACTTTACCTGTCCGTGCCAGTACTGAGTTCAGGGCAAAGTGAAAAATGACAGAGCAAAGCCCTGCCTGGTGACTACACAAGATGACAGGTCAAAGAGCCAATCACACCCTGGGAATCAGCCGACAGACAGCGCTACTGACACTCCCACACGCTCACTTCACGTTCCTCTCTGCAATGTGCCGAGCCTGTTGTGCTCGAACAGGAACAGGAATGCACTGACTTGTGTCTGCCTTGTGCTCTGTCCCTGTCCGGACCTGCCCCGCCTCTCCATCCCATAGTCCTCTACACTGTGCGTGTGTGTGAGAGTGTGTGTAGCTCCTTCAGCCGCAGGGTGTGGATGTGAGAATGGCAGTGTGTGTAAATGGACACACGTGCAGAAACACAGAGACGGTACACAGGAGCATGCACAGTTCTGCATGGCATTGTGTGCGCAGTGTGCATCAGAGCCATAGCTCCAGCCGTACCGGTTTCGCTCTGTGGGAAGCTCCACCCCCTCTGTGTGGGAAGCCCTGCCCACTGCAAGGCACAGGATGTGAAACCACATCCCCATTAACAGCCACAACCCCAGGGCACAGGTAGGCCTACCTGCCCAAACCCGCCCCACAGCCCAGTACTCCCCATGGAAAACTTTACAACAGAGAGAAAGAGGGGGAGAATGTTGAATTTTTTTGTTCTTTGTAGCTCTTGCTTTGGCAACAAAGTGCAGGCCATGCCAATAAGAGAGAGAAAGAGGGAGAGAGAGAAATAGAGAGAGAGTTTTCACCTCTGACACCCTTCAATAAACCCTGTCACCTAAAAGAATATGCACAAAAATGCATACACATGAAATCAACCCACCCCTCCCACCCCCACACACTCAATACCAACACACGCCTGCAGCACACCTACACCTACCCACAAAACATCACTCACGAACAGCCCTTCACCACAGCCAACGGCAGTCCCCCAGGAAACCTGGCAGCCATACATCAGACATTCATTGCATACAATGAGCAGTATCCACCAACAAAATACATAACACTGTTGAAAAAAAAATCATTGGCCACAGCTTCCCCAAGCAAACCAGACATCCCTGAGCATGCTAACAGGTCTGTCTACACACCAGACACTCTGAAATAAAACAAGGTCATTGACAGGAACGCAGTGCTCACACTTAGCCCCAAGGTACGCAGGACCCTTAAACATTAACACTGGATCCACAGGCCCACAGCTCTGTACTTTGCTCCATCTTATGAGCCGTGTGGCCAACTTAGTCTGACCAAAAAGGAAATTAAGCAACACACTTTTTCCTTTGCCCTATGAGATAGATAGAGAGAGAGAGAGAAAGAGAGAGAGAGCAAATGAGAGAGGGGAAAGAGAAAGAAAGAAACAGAAATATGTAGAAACTGCAGTTACAGAAGCGAGTAGTGCAGTGCGAGAGTTGCGGTGGCAGAGTTGCAGTGCGAGAGTTGCGGTGGCAGAGTTGCAGTGTGAGAGTTGCAGTGCGAGAGATAGAGTGGCAGAGTTGCAGTGAGAGTTTCAGTGGCAGAGTCGCAGTGTGTGAGGTGCAGTGGCAGAGTTGCAGTGAGAGTTTCAGTGGCAGAGTTGCAGTGTGTGAGGTGCAGTGGCAGAAATGCAGTGAGAGTTTCAGTGGCAGAGTTGCAGTGTGAGAGGTACAGTGGCAGAGTTGCAGTGAGAGTTGCAGTGGCAGAGTTGCAGTGTGAGAGATACAGTGGCAGAGTTGCAGTGAGAGTTGTAGTGGCAGAGTTGCAGTGAGAGTTGCAGTGGCAGAGTTGCAGTGAGAGTTGCAGTGGCAGAGTTGCAGTGTGAGAGTTGCAGTGGCAGAGTTGCAGTGTGAGGGTTGCAGTGGCAGAGGGACTGCTAAAAGAGACTTTCTACCGAGAGAGACCTGCTACTAAGACATTTGCTTTAGAGAGACTGACTGCTGAGAGAAACTTACTACAGCAGAGACTTGCTGCTGAGACAGACATGCCGGTCTCTGATTGGATAAGAATCTTTCCAGTCTTGCAGGAGGGATAGGGTTTCTGTTTGAAATATGTTCACAGGAGAAAAAGAGTACGTTTGAAATGTTACTCAAGTTAAAAGGAAACCGCTAATGTAAGCTGGGTCATATATAAGAGTGCTGCATCAATACTGAATGATACTTTAGAATAACATTAAAATGCACAGCAGACACTGTGGATAGAGTATAAACCATAATACTGTCTGGTGCAACTACAGTGGATATAGAATAATGCCACATCAGCATAGTACCATGCCCAATTTATATAAAAACCCTGTGTGTGTATGTGTGTGTCTGTGTGTGTTGCGTTTAGTATCAGAGCTGTGTTCAGTATGGGAGCTGTGTTCAGTATGGCAGCTGTGTTCAGTGTGGGAGCTGTGTTCAGTATGGCAGCTGCGTTCAGTATGGGAGCTGTGTTCAGTATGGCAGCTGTGTTCAGTGTGGGAGCTGTGTTCAGTATGGCAGCTGTGTTCAGTGTGGGAGCTGCGTTCAGTATGGCAGCTGTGTTCAGTGTGGGAGCTGTGTTCAGTGTGGGAGCTGTGTTCAGTGTGGCAGCTGTGTTCAGTATGGCAGCTGTGTTCAGTGTGGGAGCTGTGTTCAGTATGGCAGCTGCGTTCAGTATGGGAGCTGTGTTCAGTATGGCAGCTGTGTTCAGTGTGGGAGCTGTGTTCAGTATGGCAGCTGTGTTCAGTATGGCAGCTGTGTTCAGTTTGGCAGCTGTGTTCAGTGTGGGAGCTGTGTTCAGTATGGCAGCTGTGTTCAGTGTGGGAGCTGCGTTCAGTATGGCAGCTGTGTTCAGTGTGGGAGCTGTGTTCAGTGTGGGAGCTGTGTTCAGTATGGCAGCTGTGTTCAGTGTGGGAGCTGTGTTCAGTATGGGAGCTGTGTTCAGTGTAGGAGCTGTGTTCAATATGGCAGCTGTGTTCAGTGTGGGAGCTGTGTTCAGTATGGCAGCTGTGTTCAGTATGGCAGCTGTGTTCAGTGTGGGAGTGTGGATATTTTGCATGCAGCACTCATACTTTGCGTATGTAATAGTGGGAGGGTCAGGGGGGAAGAATGCAAATCATAACCTGATGAGACATAATCAAATTGTGTGTGAGTGTGCGCGCGCGAGTGTGTAGGTATGTGTGTATGTATGTGTCTGTGTGTGTGTGTGTGCGTGCGTATGAGTGTGTGTGTCTGTGTGCGTATGTATATGTGTGCGTATATGAGTGTGTGTATGTGTGGGTGTGTGTGTGGGGGGGTGTATGTGTGTGTGTATGAGTGTGTGTGTGTGTGTGTGTGGGGGGGGGGGTGTATAAAAGCCCACATGTCTGTGTTCTGTTGCTAGAGTAATGGGGTTGTATATTTTGGCTCATGTGATGGTCAGACAGACTGGCAGGCTGGACGACACCAGTGATCAGAACTCTAGATGTTGATGACACCAGGGCAGTCATCAACATCTAGAGTTCTGGGGGGGGAGGGGGGCAGACCAGCACACAGGCCAGTGACATGGTTCTGGAGGGGGGGGGGGGGGGCAGACCAGCACACAGGCCAGTGACATGGTTCTGGGGGGGGGTGGGGGGCAGACCAGCACACAGGCCAGTGACATGGTTCTGGGGGGGGGGGGTCAGTGACATGGTTCTGGGGGGGGGGGGGGTGACATGGTTCCACTGAGAGAAGCGCCAAGCGCAGTCTGTGCTGCTTATTGCGCAACAGCTGTGAGCGCCATCTCTGCCGCATTCACGTCTGATTCACTGAGTACTCAAATACGTAAATTCAGTAACCCGGCAACCACACCCCACAAAAAGACAGATCACAACAGAATTCAGGGGAATTTCAACAGAAATCTCTGAAGGTTCCCGATATTCCATTGACAACGGCCAATAATTTTCTGCTTTTTCTGTGTCTGACTTCAAGTGCACAGACTTCACTGTTTAAATTCCCCAGAATTCCAAGATCACAGAATTCTGGGAGATGTCAACAGTAATTGTTAAAGGTTCCCAATGTTCCGTTGACAGCTGCCAATAATGTGATGGTTTTCCTGAGTCAGACTTTCTGGCACAACGAGATTAACAGCATGAACAAGCATTCACGTGTAACACAAGCACAACTTACGTTAGAACAGAACACTAAAAATATCTTCTACTGTACGAGCAACCTTATTTTACCAGCCTAACATTTACTCTGTAGGTCATTTTTAAATTGAAAAACCACAATCAAGAAAGGCTTAGCACAACAATCATATTTACATCAGAGGTAATCAAAATTATGCAAAGCATGCAAAGAGATGCGTGTGATATTTTGTGCAATAAATGATGTGTGTGATAAATGTTGTGTGTGATGTTGTGTGTGATAAATGATCTGTGTGATAAATGTTGTGTGTGATGTGTGTGATAAATGATCTGTGTGATAAATGTTTTGTGAGATAAATTATCGGTATTGTAAATGTTGTGTGTGATAAATGATCTGTATGATAAATGTGTGATAAATGTTATGTGAGATAAATTATTGGTGTGATAAATGTACATATTATGAGTACTTAGGCTTTATTAATGGACCCCATCCCCATGGTGATGAGTGGATTACACTAATGCTAATGCTAACACAACTACTTTTGAGCTTTCAGCTGTGGCTCATGTTGGTGATGAGTGGGATAGCGTGAGCTGTAGGGTGTATATCAGTATTTCACCATCAATTTAGCATCAGTGTACCAAACTCTTCACCTACAGTGGGTTTAGTCGAGGGGGTGGATATTAACATTGGTAGTAGTTTATCACACTCACACCTAGCCTGAGCTGTGGAGGGCTGGTATTAGCATTAGCATTGGTATTAATTTATGACACGCACACCTAGCCTGAGCTATGGAGGCTAGTATTAGTGTTAGCATTGGTATTCATTTATCATACGCACACCTAGCCTGAGTTATAGGGGCTGATATTAGCGTTAGCATCAGGATTAATTTATCACACGCACACCTAGCTGAGCTGTAGAGGCTGGTATTAGCATTAGCATTGGTATTAGCTTATCACACGCACACCTAGCCTGAGCTAAGGGGGCTGATATTAGCGTTAGCATTGGTATTAGTTTATCACATGCACACCTAGCCTGAGCTATGGGGGCTGATATTAGCGTTAGCATCAGTATTAGTTTATCACATGCACACCTAGCCTGAGCTATGGGGGCTGATATTAGCATTAGCATCAGGATTAGTTTATCACACACACATCTAGCCTGAGCTATGGAGGCTAGTATTAGCATTAGAGCCCCCACCTCCCCATTACCCCACTTTTCTCTGCATAGCAAGAAAACTAAAGCTCTTGAACCGAACTCCGACACTCACTCGAACTTCTCTTAAGCCAACTGTGGCTGAGAAGGGAAAGCACGGATGACAGGCCACACACTGCCTCTGTCACAGCAAACAGCTCAGACCAGGTAAAAAGCAGTGTACCTGGCAAACAGGTAAACCGAGACCAGGTGTTGTTGTGTTCCACTCGGGGAGTTGGCCGTGTGTTTACCCTTACAGCCGCCGCGCATGCCGAGCTCGTCCGCGGTACACGGCCTTTTGCCATCTCAGCACACAGGAGAAAAATATGCTTTCCCTTAATAAACCAAAGCTGTCACAAACAAACTTAAAAAACCAGCACCTACCAGGTGTAGCGAGCTTGTGGGTCAGCTCCTGTGAGAGTAGAGTTACCTGTCCAGGTGTTACCTGAGACGGGAGTTATCTGTGAACAGTCAGGAGAGAGTGAGAGTGAGAGAGGAGAGAGAGGGAGGACTATGGAAGCCCTCGGGGACTTTGTCCCTCTTCTGGTTGCAGCTCATTGGTTGGAACACAAAAATGGAAATGCAGAGTTCTGTTGGCCAACCAATCAGCACAGAGTATCAAGCAAGGCATGACTGAGCCATGTGAGACACACAGATCCACAGACACACCATAGTCAAATCACAACCAGGTCCCAACTAAACAACCACATCCTAACCAAATCACAACCAGGTCCAAACTAAACCAAAACCACATCCAAACCAAATCACAACCAGGTCCTAACTAAACCAAAACCACATCCAAACCCAAATCACAGCCAGGTCCTAACTAAACCAAAACCACATCCAAACCAAATCACAACCAGGTCCAAACTGAACCACAACCCCATCTAAACCAAATCACAGCCATGGCTGCTCCGAAACTAAACTAAAATTCAAAACTGACTCACAGCCAGGTTAAGAGAAAAATAAAACCAGGTACAAGCTGACTCACAACTAGGCCCAAACCAAGCAGTCCAGATTTAGCTAAACTCTGCCTCCCCACCCACCCACTTTGCTCCATTTAGACCATGTAAAATGAGCCAGAGGAGGTGACTGGATAAACCCGTTCTGTGACAGGAACAAACTGTAGACAGGGAGGAGAGGGGGCGGAGTTACCTGGGATAAAGGTGAGGGGAAAAAGCACAGCACTCCCAAAGCACAGGGCCCAGAAGAGGAGCTGCCAGCACTCCTAATGCTTAAACTGTAACGTCATTCCTCCATTAATAACCTGCAGTACTGCTGTACAGGAGAGGGGGACGGAGGGCCAGGCTCCCTGGGGAGTGTTTGCTCTGCATCTATCCCATGACCGACCATGTACGTAACCTCCCCACGGATCAGAGGGCATTCCAGGCCTCCACCTGATTCATATAAATATTTATACCCACCATTAAAGGGGTCATTTGTCCCTGAGACCTGTCAACCCACAAAAGCGCTCCTCCTCTCACTGAAACAGGGCTGGAGTTTCAGCTCAGAGTGCTCCTCCTCTCACTGAAACAGAGCCTGGAGTTTCAGCTCAGAATGCTCCTCCTCTCACTGAAACAGAGCCTGGAGTTTCAGCTCAGAATGCTCCTCCTCTCACTGAAACGGGCTGGAGTTTCAGCTCAGAGTGCTCCTCCTCTCACTGAAACAGAGCCTGGAGTTTCAGCTCAGAGTGCTCCTCCTCTCACTGAAACGGGCTGGAGTTTCAGCTCAGAGTGCTCCTCCTCTCACTGAAACAGAGCCTGGAGTTTCAGCTCAGAGTGCTCCTCCTCTCACTGAAACAGAGCCTGGAGTTTCAGCTCAGAGTGCCCCTCCTCTCACTGAAACGGGCTGGAGTTTCAGCTCAGAGTGCTCCTCCTCTCACTGAAACAGAGCCTGGAGTTTCAGCTCAGAATGCTCCTCCTCTCACTGAAACAGGGGCTGGAGTTTCAGCTCAGAGTGCTCCTCCTCTTGCTGAAACAGGGCTGGAGTTTCAGCTCAAAGTGCTCCTCCTCTCACTGAAACGGGCTGGAGTTTCAGCTCAGAGTGCTCCTCCTCTCACTGAAACAGAGCCTGGAGTTTCAGCTCAGAGTGCTCCTCCTCTCACTGAAACGGGCTGGAGTTTCAGCTCAGAGTGCTCCTCCTCTTGCTGAAACAGGGCTGGAGTTTCAGCTCAAAGTGCTCCTCCTCTTGCTGAAACAGGCCCTGGAGTTTCAGCTCAGAGCCCAGAGGCTCTTTAGTATTAAAAGAACAGAAGTGGAGGTGTGTTTCACCGGTTCATCATGAACCGGTGAAACACAGGGTTGTGTGTTGTGTTTACGCAGGTACAGGGTTGTGTGTAGTATGTTGTGTGTTGTGTTTACACAGGTACAGTGTTGTGTATAGTATGTTGTGTGTTGTGTTTACGCAGGTACAGAGTTGTGTGTAGTATGTTGTGTGTTGTGTTTACGCAGGTACAGGGTTGTGTGTAGTATGTTGTGTGTTGTGTTTACGCAGGTACAGGGTTGTGTGTAGTATGCTGTGTGTTGTGTTTACGCAGGTACAGGGTTGTGTGTAGTATGTTGTGTGTTGTGTTTACGCAGGTACAGGGTTGTGTGTAGTATGTTGTGTGTTGTGTTTACGCAGGTACAGAGTTGTGTGTAGTATGTTGTGTGTTGTGTTTACGCAGGTACAGGGTTGTGTGTAGTATGTTGTGTGTTGTGTTTACGCAGGTACAGGGTTGTGTTTACGCAGGTACAGGGTTGTGTGTAGTATGTTGTGTGTTGTGTTTACGCAGGTACAGGGTTGTGTGTAGTATGTTGTGTGTTGTGTTTACGCAGGTACAGGGTTGTGTGTAGTATGTTGTGTGTTGTGTTTACGCAGGTACAGGGTTGTGTGTAGTATGTTGTGTGTTGTGTTTACGCAGGTACAGGGTTGTGTTTACGCAGGTACAGGGTTGTGTGTAGTATGTTGTGTGTTGTGTTTACGCAGGTACAGGGTTGTGTGTTGTGTTTACGCAGGTACAGGGTTGTGTGTAGTATGTTGTGTGTTGTGTTTACGCAGGTACAGGGTTGTGTTTACGCAGGTACAGGGTTGTGTGTAGTATGTTGTGTGTTGTGTTTACGCAGGTACAGGGTTGTGTGTAGTATGTTGTGTGTTGTGTTTACGCAGGTACAGGGTTGTGTGTAGTATGTTGTGTGTTGTGTTTACGCAGGTACAGGGTTGTGTGTAGTATGTTGTGTGTTGTGTTTACGCAGGTACAGGGTTGTGTTTACGCAGGTACAGGGTTGTGTGTAGTATGTTGTGTGTTGTGTTTACGCAGGTACAGGGTTGTGTGTTGTGTTTACGCAGGTACAGGGTTGTGTGTAGTATGTTGTGTGTTGTGTTTACGCAGGTACAGGGTTGTGTGTAGTATGTTGTGTGTTGTGTTTACGCAGGTACAGAGTTGTGTGTAGTATGTTGTGTGTTGTGTTTACGCAGGTACAGGGCTGTGTTTACGCAGGTTATGAAAGTGAAGCCGTCTGCCAGGCGAGTCCAGACTCGCTCCATACCTCAGTGAAGCTGCATACCTCAAACAGGACCGCAGGCAGCCACCACTCTGACATCATCAAAGGGCTGTCATCGCCGCGGTAACAGGCTCTGTCTCGTCACAGTGCAGCCAAGCCAGCGACGGCTGGAGATGAGGTGAAGATGGAGTGAGCCACAGCACCGCGGAGCACTGCGAGACCGGGCTGCTCTACAGGAGTACAGCACATTCACTCTTACCCTAAGCCCCGCCCACATCTACACTGCAGCACAGCACAATGCACTCAGTCACACCGCCAGCGGCCTGGGGGTTTTATCTGAGTCTGCGGTGGATCGCTCAGCGCCATTCTCTACCCACTGTTAATGTGAGAATGGGAAAAAATGCAATATAATACTACTAATAATAATAGTAATAATAATAATAATGATAATAATCATGCAACATTAATAGTAATAATAATAATAATAATAATAATAATAATAATAATAATAATGCAATATTAATAATAATTATAATTATAATAATCATCATCATCATCATGTGAGAGACAGGTCAGGTGACTGAAATGAACCGCATCACTGCGACAGCTCTCGACCCAGAACCCCCTCCGGTTTGTGTCCCTGAAAGCTTTGCATTGATTGGAGTTAATCAGACATAATTGGACATAATTAGGATTCCATTTGAACAGCAGCTGGCTGATCTGAGAGGGCTGATCCTGATTGGCTGAAACCTGCCTGGGAAACACCATTCCTTTACTCTCCCGTTTACAGTCTGAGGCAAATCCACACACAGCGCTTACACACACACACACACACAGCGCTTACACACACACACACACACAGCGCTTACACACACACACACACACAGCACTTACACACACACAAACACACACACACACACACACAGCGCTTACACACACACACAAACACACACACAGCGCTTACACACACACACAGCACTTACACACACACAAACACACACACAGCACTTACACACACACACAAACACACACACAGCGCTTACACACACAAACACACACACAGCACTTACACACCTGCTGTTATCACATCTTCTAAGCATACACACACACACACACACACGCACAGCTTTGAGTATTGCTCTCCCAGAGGCATAGGGCTAAGTGCCAAATTAAGACAAATAGCCCCCCCCCCCACCAACTCACAGTAGTGTGGCCTGGGGGAGCCCTCCTGGAGGGGGGGGGGGGGGGGGCAGATCGAGCCTTGTTATCCAGCCTGGCCAGTGGCTGTACCATTGCCTCGTTTCATCACCACCTGTCAATCATACAGGGGAAAAAGACTTGTTGCCCTTGGTAACAGAACTGACTGGCTGGGATTCTGGAATTCTCTCTGCAGATGAAGCTGACCATAATTTCTTTACCTGCAAGCACACACCCACCCACACACACACAAACAGACATCAAATGCATTCACAAAACAAAGGCACTCGTGCGTGTGTGTGTGCACGTGTGTATACATGAGCAGTATATATTGTTGATCTGAGTTTCAGGAGTCCGTACAAATAACTGACATATGAAATACTTCATGCAAATGAGACGGACACACACACTTTTATGCAAATGAGATGGACAGACGTACTCCACCCACCCCATGATGCATTTTTTTTTGAGTTGTGTAGTAGGTGGAGCCAGGCTGAAAAAGTGAGTGCATTGATTTGAGGTGTAAGATCACAAACACGTGACCAGAATGCTTTCAAGTGAACATTCTAATGCTGATGTCACAATCACTACCGGTAACTGAAGACAGTGGAGTTCTAGAACACTGACTTAAAAACATTCCAAAGAACCTTCAAAGGGCAGAACTAGGAGGGGCTGGAGCAGCCCGGACACTGTGGTCCTCCAGTATTGGGTGTCCTGTGTTCTCTGTACTTTGTCTGCATCCCTCCCATAAACCACACCTCTCTCTGCCATATGTACCCACAGCGTGCTGCTCTCTGGTCAGGTGCTGCTTTGGGCTCTAATCACAGCTATTGTTTTCAGTTCCAGTCCCTGGTGCCGGGTTGGGCTCACGAGAGTTAGGACATGTCACTGGAGATTCTGCAGGTGGATCCTGACCTGGATCTTTACCTGTACCTGTAAAGGATCCTTTCACCGTCTTGTTTTAACCTCAGGTTGCATCCTTATATTTCCTCTTCCCACAACGCAACATTATGCTCCTGTACATAACCTTCCACATTTCTCTTTCCTTGTTCACACTCTCTGCGTCACTGAAAGATCTTATTCTATGAGCTGGGCTTGTGTTTGTGCTGTAGGCGTGCGATTAGGGCCAGGAAACACAACACCATCCTGCTCCACAGGCCGCATGCGAGCAACGTGAGAACAGCGTTTGTCCTGACTGTGACAAAGGGCTGCTTCTGCAGGCTGACTGCACCATCTCCTGCCGCAGATTTATTAAAGTGGCCTTTAGCTGGATGCTATGAGCATGCAGACGGTGAGATGGTGCATGCAGACAGTGAGATGGTGCATGCAGACGGTGAGATGGTGCATGCAGACGGTGAGATGGTGCATGCGGACGGTGAGATGGTGCATGCAGACAGTGGGATGGTGCATGCAGACGGTGAGATGGTGCATGCAGACAGTGAGATGGTGCATGCGGACGGTGAGATGGTGCATGCGGACGGTGAGATGGTGCATGCGGACGGTGAGATGGTGCATGCAGACGGTGAGATGGTGCATGCAGACAGCGAGATGGTGCATGCAGACGGTGAGATGGTGCATGCGGACGGTGAGATGGTGCATGCGGACGGCGAGATGGTGCATGCGGGCGGTGAGATGGTGCATGCGGACGGTGATATGGTGCATGCAGACGGTGAGATGGTGCATGCAGACGGTGAGATGGTGCATGCGGACAGTGAGATGGTGCATGCGGACAGTGAGATGGTGCATGCAGACGGTGAGATGGTGCATGCAGACAGTGAGATGGTGCATGCAGACGGTGAGATGGTGCATGCAGACAGTGAGATGGTGCATGCAGACGGTGAGATGGTGCATGCAGACGGTGAGATGGTGCATGCGGACGGTGAGATGGTGCAGGGCTGGGGTCGGGCTCTGCCCAGTTATTGAGGGACAGGCTTCTTCAGCTGTTCCCAAAGCTGCAGGACTCTTCCTCTGATGAGCATAAATATTCATCACATCTGCACAGCATAGCGCTCCTGTGATCATTTAGCACCATACAACCCACTCAAACACTCTCTCACACACTCACACATACACACACACTCACACAAACACACACACACTCACACACATACACACATACTCACACACACACTCACACAAACACACACACTCACACATACACACATATTCACACACACTCACACATACACACACACGCTCTCTGACTCAGACTCACACACATGCATATCTACACACACACACACACACCCAGATGGAGCGTCTATACCAGGCCAGGGGTCCCGTCTATACCAGGCCAGGGGCCCCATCTATACCGGGCCAGGAGCCCCGTCTATACCGGGCCAGGGGCCCAGCTGGTTCTCCTGTTGGCTGAGATAAGGACGCACCAGTAAGGTCTTGTCACCGTTCTTTGGACAGAATGTACACTGCACCATTGGGGGTAGCTGTCAGAAAGATTCCGAGCCAATTTGTTCAGTGCATTACTTTGCAATTATAAGTTGGGTTGAGCTGGTTAGGGATTGCTGACTCCACCCTCTGGTTAACAGGACATTCTGGGGCAAGCTCCACCTTAACGGAGATGATACCTTGTATTCATGTTTCCATTTTTAGAGCAATATCCATTCAGAGTATTGCGTTCTGTTGCCTTCAGGTGCATCAATCCTGCCAAGTATTCAAATCGGATGCATGCACAGGAAGTCGCATGTCATACAGCTATTTAGGCCATTATATCATAGATTTCATGTATTACTACTTTAGGTAAAAGATGTTTGACGTGTTCATTCCGTGCTGATCGAGATATTACCTAATGTAAGCTCCTCCTTTACTTAAGATTTCCAGAGCTGTGGATGAAAAATAGTGAACATGAACTGATTGGCTATTGAAACAAAAAACACATCACATGATCACGCAGAAGCTATGCGATCTGGCTGCTGACTGGCTGTCTAAACACCGAATAGATACCAGTGGGTTAGGTTTTTTAACAGGAAGCATTTCACATGTCCTGTGAAGTGTGGATGTTTCTCACCACATCAGGGGCTCCTGCTTTTAGACCCTTCATTTGCTTTCAGTGGAAAAATGTCAAGATCAGCAAGAAGCAGTTTTGCATCACAACTCTGAGTTTCCATGTCAAATTAAGCTTGAGGCCAAAACCATGCAGATATTCACACGCGCGAGCATACACATGCACCCACACGTACTCAGCTGGGCCTGAGCCAAGACCTGTGCCATGAACTCAGTCCCCCGACTCAGCTGGGCCTGAGCCTCAGTTCTCCAGACTAACACCTCACCGACTCTGGGTCAGAACCAATCTACAGACCTCATCAGAATCAACAAACATGCGACACAACAATTTTATCACTTATTGGGAATCACAAACAAAATCACAACACAGAATGAAATAAGAGAGCATGGGTAAGAAGAAGAGAAGCACTCTGACGGGGTACAGACTCAGCGTTCACTGTCTGCTGCAGAGAGCCACAGGGACACAAACTCAGAGTTACTGGGGAAAAGCTCAGCAGCATCAGAGCAAACAATAAAACTGAGACAGAGAAGTACTTCCTGTACTAAATTCAGCACAATGAGAAAGAGAGTGAGAGAGATGGGGGGGAGGGCAGGACCAGCTCTGGGAGTTGGAGAATCTCTTCTGAAAGTCTCTGTAAATGTCACTTGGTGCGTCAGGTGATGTGTGGTGACATTTTGGGAAACTCACAGGGGTTTGGGAAAGTATGCTCAATCAAGGGTGTGTAGGGGGGTGTGTGTAGGGGAGGGTGTAGGTAGGGGGAGCAGAGTGTGGGGGGAGATGTGTGTAGGTGTGTGTGTGCAGGTGGGGTGTAGGTAGGGGTAGCAGTGTGTAGAGGGGATGTGTTGAGAGGAGGTGTGGGGCGAGTGTGTTGGGGGAGGTGTGTATGTGTGTAGGGGGGGCGTGGAGATCACAGAGGACCATTGTTGTCATCTCGGCCTCCCCCCTTCCCAACACTCCATAGGTGACCGGCCTGAGGACAGATTCAATATGTGACCTTTGACCTTTCCACTCATCTCTGGCCCCTGCTGCTCTCACCCTGGCTATCTAAATGCATGTGTGTGAGTGTGTGCGTGAGTGTGTGTGCGTGTGCGTGCATGTGTGTGTGACTGCACGCGTGCTTCTGTATGTGTGTGTGCGCGTGTGTGTGCGTGCATGCATGCATGCATGCATGTGTATGTGTAGGTAAGTGTGTGTGCGTGTGTGTGTGTGTGCATGCATAAGTGTGTGTGTATGGTCTGGACAACCTGTGGATGTATTCACAAAAAGCTGCACTGCATCCTAAATATCATCAGTGTTAGTTTCGTCATCATCACCATTACAATTATTATTAATAATATAATCCTGATTGCTGTTATTTGTTCATGTAACTAGCTTGTTTATTTATTTATTTATAGTAATTTTACTGATGTTTTCTGTTTGGTTTTAATGTCATGGCTTTGCAATATTATTCTATTCAGTAATGCTGATTCAATTTTATTGAATTGAACTGAATTATTTTGCTGCATTTTTGTTTGCGTTTTCTTTTTAAACAACTTTTCTCTATTTTCTGTGTCAGTGAGTAAACAATCTTCATATTTTAATGGAGAGTAAAGCAGACATCTTTCATTTTCTCTCCCCCTCTTTCTCTCGGTCTCTGTCTCTCACTCCCCCCCCCCCTCTCTCCTCTGCTCAGGCCTCACACACAAATAAAAAACATCTTTCCTCTAATCATCTGCAGCCGCGGGCACTGGGGTAGACAGACTCTCTGTTTACACACATTACATACAAAATACGCAGGAATTTTTACAGGCTGTTCAGTTCTGGAATGCATTTGTAAGTCTGAAAAAATTGATAGATGAAATAAACTCACTTAAATAAGAATAAATATGGTTTATAGGAGAGACCATTTAAAGGCACGCCACATCAGGAAAGTTTCTCTGACAGTTTGCAAAAGAGACAATAAAAACTATTTCAACAAAGACACAAGAGATACTCTTTCACAGCCTGTGCTGAGCAGTAGTCTGTGCTGATGTGAGTCTGTACTGAGCAGTAGGTCTGTGCTGATGTGAGTCTGTACTGAGCAGTAGTCTGTGCTGATGTGAGTCTGTACTGAGCAGTAGGTCTGTGCTGATGTGAGTCTGTACTGAACAGTAGGTCTGTGCTGATGTGAGTCTGTACTGAGCAGTAGGTCTGTGCTGATGTGAGTCTGTACTGAGCAGTAGGTCTGTGCTGATGTGAGTGTGTGCTCTGGGACCTTGTGAAAATTAGTCCTGCAGAGAAACATTGGCCAGGAGAATCTTCTCAGCTTTTTTCCAATTTCCTGTTCTGGATGTTGCTAAGCAACACACTTCCGTAAATCCGGGGCTGCAGTTGGAGAGCTCTGTGACATACAACAGACCATGGCTAAGTGCTGACCCAGCGCTGTCTGTGACCCAGCACTGCCTGGGACCCAGCACAGCCTGTGGATCCAGCACTGTCTGTGGACCCAGTGCTGCCTGTGACCCAGCACTGCCTGTGGACCCAGCACTGCAGCGCTGCCTGTGACCAGTGCTGCCTGTGACTCACCACAGCCTGTGGATCCAGCACTGTCTGTGACCCAGTGCTGCCTGTAACCCAGCACAACCTGTGGATCCAGCACTGCCTGTGACCCAGTGCTGCCTGTGGACCCAGCACTGCAGCGCTGCCTATAACCCAGCACTGCAGTGCTGCCTGTGACCCAGCACAGTCTGTGGATCCAGCACTGCCTGTGACCCAGTGCTGCCTGTGGACCCAGCACTGCAGCGCTGCCTATAACCCAGCACTGCAGTGCTGCCTGTGACCCAGCACAGTCTGTGGATCCAGCACTGTCTGTGACCCAGTGCTGCCTGTCACCCAGCATAGCCTGTGGATCCAGCACTGCCTGTGGACCCAGCACTGCAGCGCTGCCTACAACCCAGCACTGCATGTGGACCCAGCACTGCAACACTGCCTGTGGATCCAGCACTGCCTGTGACCCAGCGCTGCCTATAACCCAGCACAGCCTGTGGATCCAGCACAGCCTGTGACCCAGCGCTGCCTATAACCCAGCACAGCCTGTGGATCCAGCACAGCCTGCGACCCAGCGCTGCCTATAACCCAGCTCTCCTTTTCTCACCATTTGACGCGTTATTTGTGCACCGTGCTTAGCCCTTGACCCAGCCCATGTCATTGGTTTGTGGGATCTGATGCATCCATTAGAGACACATCTTTCTGCTTGGCCAGGGAGGGAGGTGTGGGGGGTGTTGCTGTGGAGATAAGACTGAGATTCCCCACAGCCAGACGGCCAGGAATCTCTCCGAACATCACTCAACTCATCCCACAATCCCCAGCACACCGCCCGTCACTGACTTCAAACACACACTGCCCACCCCAGGGCATCTAACCCCCCCCCACCCCCCCCACCCCCACGGAGACGTCTCGGCTGTGAAAGCCAATCACAGCCAGGCATACTGGAGGTCAGAGGTCAGTGGCATTCCCACAGCTCTACCTGGTCCTCAGGGGCCGTTTCTCCTCACTGCCAGGCCAGGATACGACCTGTGAACTTTCACCTCTGACCTCCCGAGGACACGTCCCTCTTTGCTCTGCAGTCTGTCACATAACAGGAAGCAGAATCCAGAATCACCAGATGCTCCTGCGCTGCTCCTGAACTACAGGAGGTTCTGTCTGCTCCTGAACTACAGGAGGTTCTGTCTGCTCCTGAACTACAGGAGGTTCTGTCTGCTTCTGAACTACAGGAGGTTCTGTCTGCTTCTGAACTACAGGAGGTTCTGTCTGCTCCTGAACTACAGGAGGTTCTGTCTGCTCCTGAACTACAGGAGGTTCTGTCTGCTCCTGAACTACAGGAGGTTCTGTCTGCTTCTGAACTACAGGAGGTTCTGTCTGCTCCTGAACTACAGGAGGTTCTGTCTGCTCCTGAACTACAGGAGGTTCTGTCTGCTCCTGAACTACAGGAGGTTCTGTCTGCTTCTGAACTACAGGAGGTTCTGTCTGCTCCTGAACTACAGGAGGTTCTGTCTGCTCCTGAACTACAGGAGGTTCTGTCTGCTCCTGAACTACAGGAGGTTCTGTCTGCTCTCTACTTCTGAACTACAGGTGCTGGTGCTGTGGTACATTGCCACAGAATTGGACTTGGCCACGCCCCCTTCATCAATATTCAGAAGGCACAGCCAATTGGAATGTCTTATTTTTAGCAGCAGAAACAGAACTTAACCAGTGTAAAGACTACAGGGAAAGGGACTTCAGGGAGCCTGTGCAGAGGTTTACACACTTACATACTGAAGACCACAAAAATCATTTGTGCAGACGTGTGACTGCAAAGTGCAAAGTACCTCACTGTGACCTCAGAACCGTGGCAGAGCCCCCACACACTTCCGCACATAGGTAATCTTTACCTCAGTGCAGGAGGAACCTTCCGGACGTTTCCTCACGTGAGAATCGATCCTGGAGAAACAACCGCCCCTTTAAGCATCTGCTTTTCACCCCCCCGTGTGACACAGCTCTCTGGAGGGGGAGCAGGATGGGGGGGGCAGCGTTTTGGGATGGGGGGGGAGATTTTTGGGGGTGAGACAGCAGAAAGCCTGTGGGGGAGATCTGGCTAAAAAAAACAACAACACGGGGACGGCTAGGAAAACGTCTGGCTGACACTGCAGAGTCCAAACGCTAGTGACGAGCAGCCGTTTCAGAGAGCAGCGTGTGGGCTGGGTTAGAGAGAGCAGCGTGTGGGCTGGGTTAGAGAGAGCAGCGTGTGGGCTGGGGTAAGAGAGAGCAGCGTGTGGGCTGGGTAAGAGAGAGCAGCGTGTGGGCTGGGGTAAGAGAGAGCAGCGTGTGGGCTGGGGTAAGAGAGAGCAGCGTGTGGGCTGGGTTAGAGAGAGCAGCGTGTGGGCTGGGTAAGAGAGAGCAGCGTGTGGGCTGGGGTTAGAGAGAGCAGCGTGTGGGCTGGGGTAAGAGAGAGCAGCGTGTGGGTTGGGGTAAGAGAGAGCAGCGTGTGGGCTGGGGTAAGAGAGAGCAGCGTGTGGGCTGGGTTAGAGAGAGCAGCGTGTGGGCTGGGGTAAGAGAGAGCAGTGTGTGGGCTGGGGTAAGAGAGAGCAGCGTGTGGGCTGGGGTAAGAGAGAGCAGCGTGTGTGCTGGGTTAGAGAGAGCAGCGTGTGGGCTGGGGTAAGAGAGAGCAGCGTGTGGGCTGGGTTAGAGAGAGCAGCATGTGGGCTGGGTTAGAGAGAGCAGCGTGTGGGCTGGGGTAAGAGAGAGCAGCGTGTGGGCTGGGTAAGAGAGAGCAGCGTGTGGGCTGGGTAAGAGAGAGCAGCGTGTGGGTTGGGGTAAGAGAGAGCAGCGTGTGGGCTGGGTAAGAGAGAGCAGCGTGTGGGCTGGGTTAGAGAGAGCAGCGTGTGGGCTGGGGTAAGAGAGAGCAGCGTGTGGGCTGGGTAAGAGAGAGCAGCGTGTGGGCTGGGTAAGAGAGAGCAGCGTGTGGGCTGGGTTAGAGAGAGCAGCGTGTGGGTTGGGGTAAGAGAGAGCAGCGTGTGGGTTGGGGTAAGAGAGAGCAGCGTGTGGGCTGGGGTAAGAGAGAGCAGCGTGTGGGCTGGGTTAGAGACAGCAGCGTGTGGGCTGGGGTAAGAGAGAGCAGCGTGTGGGCTGGGGTAAGAGAGAGCAGCGTGTGGGCTGGGGTAGAGAGAGCAGCGTGTGGGCTGGGTTAGAGAGAGCAGCGTGTGGGCTGGGTTAGAGACAGCAGCGTGTGGGTTGGGTAAGAGAGAGCAGCGTGTGGGCTGGGGTAAGAGAGAGCAGCGTGTGGGCTGGGTTAGAGACAGCAGCGTGTGGGTTGGGTAAGAGAGAGCAGCGTGTGGGCTGGGGTAAGAGAGAGCAGCGTGTGGGCTGGGTTAAAGACAGCAGCGTGTGGGCTGGGTTAGAGAGAGCAGCGTGTGGGTTGGGGTAAGAGAGAGCAGCGTATGGGTTGGGGTAAGAGAGAGCAGTGTGTGGGCTGGGTAAGAGAGAGCAGCGTGTGGGCTGGGTTAGAGAGAGCAGCGTGTGGGCTGGGGTAAGAGAGAGCAGCATGTGGGCTGGGTAAGAGAGAGCAGCGTGTGGGCTGGGGTAAGAGAGAGCAGCGTGTGGGCTGGGTAAGAGAGAGCAGCGTGTGGGCTGGGGTAAGAGAGAGCTGGCTCGCTGTGGTTTGTGTCGCATGCAGCAGTATCCCCTCAGAATGGGCTTTTTTACTCCAGGGATGTGCTGTTTGGAGCTGCCCCTCACCACACTGCTCCAGTGTTTGTTTGCATATTGTTACCAGTTGAAATGAACAGAGCCGCTCTGTGTGAAACTCCCATGTACAGGCACCACCAGGGATTTTGGGCCCCATGAAAAGATTTCACATTGGACCCGTCCACCCCAGAACATCCCATGTGCTAATATTACCTGAGAGCTCCTGTCAGTCAGGGCCTGTGGAATCATGCTAAATTTCCTCTCCATTACATCGCCCCTGTTACCATGAGAAACAGCTTCAGAAGAAAAGGCTAGCCTGGTTCCAGCTCTACAGTGGGAAAGGCCTATAATGAGCCAGCCTGGTTCCAGCTCTACAGTGGGAAAGGGCTATAAAGAGCTAGCCTGGTTCCAGCTCTACAGTGGGAAAGGCCTATAATGAGCCAGGACTCTCACTCTCTCTCTCTCTCACACTCTCTCTCACTCTCTCTCTCTGAGTGACAGAATGGAGTCTGTTCCAATGCCCTCTTCAGAGTGCTCAGCTATCAGCCCAACCTGCTTCTTGTGGCTCTAAACGTGCATCCAACCCTAACCCTAACCCAATCAGCATCAAGCACCGAGCAGGCACTCCGACGGGAGGCATCCGCACACAGCGAGGGGAGCCAGCTGCAGAAGGGTGGCTGTGTTTGGAAAACCGAGACTCGTTCATTTCTCCGCTAATTCCTCCACTCCAGTGCTGATGAACTCCTCCTCCCCACCGCCCGCCTGCCCTGGGCTGCCAAATGCCACTTTCACAGATGAAGCCAGCAGATAAACAGCGGAGAATGATGCGAACATCAAGGTCACTGCAGAGTCGTGTTCCATCATGAATCTCAATGTTCCGGGCCGTTCTCTCCCTCTTACTCTCTCTCTCCCATCGCTCTCTCTCCCTCTTACTCTCTCTCTCTCCCCCTCTCTCTCTGTTGCCATGCACGCTTTATCATGGTTACCATGACAGTGTTCACTGGACCGGTTCAAGGGACTGCTGTACTGAACGGCTCTGTCCTGCCTGTGTGATGTCACCAGGCTCCACTGACAGGCCGCAGCCTGGGATTTTCCTGCTCAGGTGCTGCTGATGGCAGGCCTCACCAGCCCAGGAGACTCTCACTGTCGTCAGCAGCACCAGACCAGGAGAGCATAGCTCTTCTCTCACATAATCTACATCACCGATGTTCTGTGAGGTTTGTCACTGCCACTCATCTGTCTTTATACTTGTGTGTGTCACCTATAGGCTCTCACCTGTCACTTATAACCTGTCTGTGCTACCCCCCCCCCCCCCCCGACCCACCCCCATCTCTGCCAGACTGGGTCCTGAGGGTCCACTAGCTGAAAGCCTGTCTACTCAATAATGCATCCTTCACATCTCTCTCCCTTTCTCATCCTCTTCTTCTTTATCCTCCTCTTCCTCACTGCTTCTCTTTCCCTCATAACACACACACTCACACACACACGCACATACCTACACACACATTCACGTACTCTCTCTCACACACACATACATGCAACTCATGCACATGCACACACACGCACACATACGCATGCACATGCACACGCACGCACGCACGCACACGCATGCACACACGCACACATGCACACACATGCACACGCACACATGCACGCACACGCATACACATGCACACACACGCACGCACGCACGCACGCACACGCGAACACACACACACACACATGACACAGCTGCTCTCTTCACCCTGAAACCAGGGGCAGTGTGGAAACTGCAGAGCCCTGGTAGGAGCTCTTAATCGTGCCATAAGCGGTCTTGGAGGGAGGGGGGCGGTGAAGTGACACGCTGCAGTGGATTTCAGCCCCTGGATCACTGCACAAGCACACAGGCTGAGCCCCCCCAGAATGAACGCCTCACACTTGCGCAGCACTGCAAAACACGTATGAAAGGCTATTAGCTCATTACGCACACAATCATTACGCTAACACTACAACATCACACCCTGCAATACCCTTAGCACAGCGCTAACACTACAACATCACACCCTGCAATACCCTTAGCACAGCGCTAACACTACAACATCACACCCTGCAATACCCTTAGCACAGCGCTAACACTACAACATCACACCCTGCAATACCCTTAGCACAGCGCTAACACTACAACATCACACCCTGCAATACCCTTAGCACAGCGCTAACACTACAACATCACACCCTGCAATACCCTTAGCACAGCGCTAACACTACAACATCACACCCTGCAATACCCTTAGCACAGCGCTAACACTACAACATCACACCCTGCAATACCCTTAGCACAGCGCTAACACTACAACATCACACCCTGCAATACCCTTAGCACAGCGCTAACACTCCAACATCACACCCTGCAATACCCTTAGCACAGCGCTAACACTACAACATCACACCCTGAGGTCCTGTTAGCATGTAGCTAAAGCTCCATGGCCGCTCTCTGACGTTCTGCATAGTAGCCTGCATAGGAGGGGGTGGGTATGGTGATGGGGGAATGATGTTGTGATCCATTTTAATAACTGCGGCGTATCAAAGTGTCTCAAGGCGCCATTCAGAATATTGATATGTCCTCTGTTAAAATGTGAGACAGACTAAATGGCAAGCTCCCATTACCTTTAATATTCAGTCTATTTTTCTTTCTCTCTCTCTCCCCCTCTCTTTTGTCCCTCCCTTCCTGTCAGGTTAACACTAGCCAGTGTAGTTTCAGGGTATAATCCCCCCCCCCCCCCAACTCCCCAGGGCATTTTGGGCAGAGATATAGAGGGGAGATCAATAAGGAAACTTATATAATCTTGTCCGTAGAAACATATGATCACGTGACCTATGAGGTGGTTATGCAAATACAAAAAAAAAAAACACAAAAAGAGGACTATTTCCCCCTCTGAAACACATGCTCATGCTCACACACGCTCACACACACACACACACACACTCACACACAATCACTCACACACACACACACATTCACACTCGCACTCACACACACGCACTCTGTGCAGTGTGACGCTGTATGTTGTGTGTAACACTCTTCCCACTTCAGTGTGCAGATGCACAGTTGTGTGTGTGTTCCTGCAGATCCCAGATCCCAGAGCAGAGCGGCACTTCAGTATAAATATTCATTCCCCCCTCCTCCTTACGCAAGAGCCCAGCAGGAACGCAGTCTGCTGCCTTTCATGTTTTTCAGCATGTGAGTCATAGTGTCAGTGCAGCCCACAGAATGGGCAGCAGGTGGCGCTCAGTTCTTTCATTATTTTCCTAATTGGCCAACAAGGCACTGGAGGGTCAGAAAAGAGCTGTTCGTCCCACAGCACATCGTCCCACAGCACACAGGAAATACAGTCATCGCTCTTAAGTCTCAGATCACAGTTACGCGATCTTATGTCATGTGACCTCTATGCCACAAAGTCACGGGTTAGAGGTAATGGATGTGACACTGGCTGTGTGTTGGGTCAGTAAATGCTGGGTTGAGGGATGTGACACTGGTTGTGTGTTGTGTCAGTAAATGCTGGGTTGAGGGATGTGACACTAGCTGTGGGTTGGGTTAGTAAATGCTGGGTTAAGGGATGTGACACTGGCTGTGTGTTGGGTCAGTAAATGCTGGGTTGAGTGCGTTACTCGATCAGTTTGCTGCCTGGACTGTACAAAGCTGATTCCCTCCCACTCTCTCGTGCTCCAGACATTTTACAGATTCATCCGAACTCAAACACCATTCCGAGAACAACCATTTAAAACACACTGAATAATGGGATTATTATTATTGAATTACAGCATGTATAGCGCATATAACTGATTTCCCAGTGCATCCCAAAGCAGAAATGACCTGCAGCGCTCTCTGTGTTGGTCAGGGTCAGTGAAATGTGTCACATTCACGCTGCACCTTCTCACCCTCACAGCATTCAAAGTCCAATCCCTGCGTGATTATGGGATGTGTGCGTTGCCGTGAGACGGGCAGGTGAGGGACGCAGCGCGCTGGGACGGGGGTGCACAGGAAGTGGGTGCTGCAGGTCTGGGGCGCGCAGATGGACCCGTCTCAAATATTTACGCCAGGTGCTCGCCGCTGGCTGGCTTCCTGTCCGCCTCTTCCTCTCTGACAGTTTATCTTCCTCCTCCGTGTGGAAACATCTGAGCAGCTCTATAAACATGTGCATTAGATATATCAGCCCCCAGCCCAAATATTTACGCAGGAGAGGGCGTAAGAAGGCCCTAAATTGGAGCAGACGCCTGTTTTTGGGACAGTTTCCTGAGAAAGCCGCTCTGTTCCATTACCTCCGGCCCGATCCGGCCAGCGCCAAACCCTTCAGCACCCAGGAAATGAGCCTCTGCCTCAGCGGAGCCTGTCAAACATCAGCACTGACAGGAAGCCCCGCCCACCTGGAGCAGGGGCTGACGCTCATCCACAGAACCCAGCATTTCCCTCTACCCGCGAACCTGTGCCCCATCCGTACCCTCTACCCACCATCCTGTGCCCCATACTTACCCTCTACCCGCGAACCTGTGCCCCATACTTACCCTCTACCCGCGAACCTGTGCCCCATCCGTACCCTCTACCCGCGAACCTGTGCCCCATCCGTACCCTCTACCCACCATCCTGTGCCCCATACTTACCCTCTACCCACCATCCTCTGCCCCATACTTACCCTCTACCCGCGAACCTGTGCCCCATCCGTACCCTCTACCCGCGAACCTGTGCCCCATCCGTACCCTCTACCCGCGAACCTGTGCCCCATCCGTACCCTCTACCCGCGAACCTGTGCCCCATCCATACCCTCTACCCACCATCCTGTGCCCCATACTTACCCTCTACCCACCATCCTGTGCCCCATCCATACCCTCTACCCGCGAACCTGTGCCCCATCCGTACCCTCTACCCACCATCCTGTGCCCCATCCATACCCTCTACCCACCATCCTGTGCCCCATACTTACCCTCTACCCGCGAACCTGTGCCCCATACTTACCCTCTACCCGCGAACCTGTGCCCCATCCGTACCCTCTACCCGCGAACCTGTGCCCCATCCGTACCCTCTACCCGCGAACCTGTGCCCCATCCGTACCCTCTACCCACCATCCTGTGCCCCATCCATACCCTCTACCCACCATCCTGTGCCCCATACTTACCCTCTACCCGCGAACCTGTGCCCCATCCGTACCCTCTACCCGCGAACCTGTGCCCCATCCGTACCCTCTACCCGCCATCCTGTGCCCCATCCATACCCTCTACCCGCCATCCTGTGCCCCATCCATACCCTCTACCCGCCATCCTGTGCCCCATACTTACCTTCTACCCCCATCTTGTGCCCCATACTTACCCTCTACTCGCCATCCTGTGCCCCATACTTGCCCTCTACCCGCGAACCTGTGCCCCATCCGTACCCTCTACCCGCCATCCTGTGCCCCATCCATACCCTCTACCCACCATCCTGTGCCCCATACTTACCTTCTACCCCCATCCTGTGCCCCATCCATACCCTCTACTCGCCATCCTGTGGCCCATTCTTACCCTCTACCCACCATCCTGTGCCCCATCCATACCCTCTACCCACCATCCTGTGCCCCATACTTACCCTCTACCCACCATCCTGTGCCCCATCCATGCCCTCTACCCACCATCCTGCACCCCATACTTACTCTCTACCTCCATCCTGTGCCCCATCCATACCCTCTACCCACCATCCTGTGCCCCATACTTATCCTCTACCCCCATCCTGTGCCCCATCCATACCCTCTACCCACCATCCTGTGCCCCATACTTACCCTCTACCCCCATCCTGTGCCCAATCCTTACCCTCTACCCGCCATTTAGCACGAAGGACTATTTAGCACTCGCAGAATGGGGGGTGTGGCCAGAGCTCAGAGGGTGCGGCTAGAGCTTGGAGGCTGTGGACAGAGCTCAGGGGTGTGTGACTAGAGCTCAGAGGCTGTGGACAGAGCCCAGGGGGGTGTGGCCAGAGCTCAGAGGCTGTGGACAGAGCTCAGGGGGTGTGGCCAGAGCTCAGGGGGGTGTGGAAAGAGCTCAGGGGGGTGTGGACAGAGCTCAGGGGTTGGGACCAGAGCTCGGGGGGGGGGGGGGGCAGAGCTCAGGGGGGAGGGGCCAGAGCTCAGAGGGTGGGGCCAGAGCTCAGGGGGGTGGGGCCAGAGCTCAGGGGGGAGGGGCCAGAGCTCAGGGGGTGGGGCCAGAGCTCAGAGGGGAGGGGCCATAGCTCAGGGGGGAGGGGCCAGAGCTCAGGGGGGAGGGGACAGAGCTCAGGGGTTGGGGCCAGAGCTCCGGGTGGGGGGGGGGGCAGAGCTCAGGGGGGAGGGGCCAGAGCTCAGAGGGTGGGGCCAGAGCTCAGGGGGGTGTGGAAAGAGCTCAGGGTAATCACACATCTGCACCATTTCTCTGCTCTGCAGTGACTCTTCTACAAAAAATGAAGGGCTGATGACTTTCAGGGGAACCGTGGAAACAGGCCTGCTGGAAGTCATTGAGCTCTTTTCTACTTTAAACGTGCGTATCCTGTGACTCAGCACACTACGGCTGGGGCACAGAGACACCCCCACACGCTCAAAACTTCCCTTTTATTTGCCAGATAACTAAACATTTTGAAGGACACATTTTTGTTAAATTGTGAAAAGGTGTTGAAATCTAAAACCAATCTAGTTTGTAGAAACTGCAGCTCACTGGGGCACCACAGCCTCAGCCTCAGGCAGGGTCTCACTGGGGCACCACAGCCTCAGCCTCAGGCAGGGTCTCACTGGGGCAACACAGCCTCAGCCTCAGGCAGGGTCTCACTGGGGCAACACAGCCTCAGCCTCAGGCAGGGTCTCACTGGGGCAAAACTGCCTCAGGCAGGGCCTCACTGGGGCAAAACTGCCTCAGGCAGGGCCTCACTGGGGCAACACAGCCTCAGCCTCAGGCAGGGTCTCACTGGGGCAACACAGCCTCAGCCTCAGGCAGGGTCTCACTGGGGCACCACAGCCTCAGCCTCAGGCAGGGTCTCACTGGGGCAAAACTGCCTCAGCCTCAGGCAGGGCCTCACTGGGGCAACACTGCGTCAGCCAGGGTCTCACTGGAGCAACACTACCATGGACAGGGGCAGGGTAAGAAGACCTTTTGACTGAGCTCTCTGGGCAGATCCCCAGGGGTGGTGTGACCTTTGACCCTGGAAATGGTTATAGGTCACCCTTAGTAGCAGTGGGTGTGCAGTGTGTGTGTGTGTGTATGCCTGTGAGTTTGAAGTGTGTGTGTGTGTGTGTGTGTGTGTGTGGTGTGTGCATGCGTGCGTGTGTGGTCGGTGTGTGTGTGTGGTGTGTGTGGTGAGTGTGTGTGTGTGTGTATGCCTGTGAGTTTGAAGTGTGTGTGTGTGTGTGTGTGTGTGTGGTGTGTGCATGCGTGCGTGTGTGGTCGGTGTGTGTGTGTGTGTGTGTGTGTGTGTGTGTGGTGTGTGCATGCGTGCGTGTGGTCGGTGTGTGTGTGGTGTGTGTGGTGAGTGTGTGTGGTGTTTACACAATTGGGGAATAACCCTAACCATTCTGAAAGTGAGCGGTGTGTGACAGCAGTGATGGGCTGAGGGAGTAAACAGACCATTAATCTGCCCTGTCAGAGTGATAACCCCGCCGAAACGCCTCCCCCCCTCCCCCCAAAACACTGCCCCCCCCACCAATCCCAGCCTGTGACCCCCCCCCCAACACTGCTCCAAGACATCCCCACCACCCCACAGAGACACAGGGTGAATGGGACAAAGCACAGTCAGGACCGAACTACAGATCACAGCAGTACTGTAAGCAAGAAGGAGAGAGCGGGAGAACGACAATGAACAAGGGACCAAGACAGGAGAAGAAAGAGAGAGAGAGAGGGGGAAGGGGGTGAGAAGGGGAAGGGAAGTCACAGAAAGCAATTACTATGTTATTGTCAGAGGCTTGTTATGTTTTTGCTTTTGTTCTATTAATACACTGTTCTGGCAAGACAAATGAAATATCTGTTACACTAATGAAGTAAAATGGCATGAAATGAACTGAGAAATGGAATCGAGAGAGAGAGGGACAGGAAAATACAGAATGAATAAATTAAATTAAAACTGGCAATAAAATTAAGTGAAATCTTAATCCACAGACTGGATTATGTCAGACTGTCACTGAGGGGCGGAGTCAGACTTCCACTGAGGGGCGGAGTCAGACTTCCACTGAGGGACGGAGTCAGACTGCCATTGAGGGGCACTGTCAGACTGTCACTAAGGGGCGGAGTCAGACTGCCATTGAGGGGCAGAGTCAGACTTCCACTGAGGGGCAGAGTCAGACTGTCACTAAGGGGCGGAGTCAGACTGTCACTGAGGGGTGGAGTCAGTTCTAGTGCTGTTCCACCAGCCTCTGGCCTCTCCTGCTGGAGAAAGACTCAACATTCCTGCTCTCTTCAGATCATCCATAACTTCAGCCCTGGCCATTCTCACCATACTGCACTGGGCTACTCCCTTCAATAAACACCCATGAGAAGCATCCAATCAGACTCTTTCAGGTTCAGAAGTCAGAACACCAGGCTTTCAGTGCTCAGAATATAGAGCCGAGTATCTTGGTAGTTAATATAATCTGTGTCAGAGCTTTCATCATTATGAATGTGGAGCTGGATATCTGGAGAGCATGGAATCTAACGCTCCATGCTACATTAAGGTAGAGCGGCAGGGTGAGCGTTTCTCTGAGACGCTTATGGTCCACGCTACATTACGGTAGAGCGGCAGGGTGAGCGTTTCTGAGACGCTTATGCTCCACGCTACATTACGGTAGAGCGGCAGGGTGAGCGTTTCTCTGAGACGCTCACACTCCACGCTACATTACGGTAGAGCGGCAGGGTGAGCGTTTCTCTGAGACGCTTATGGTCCACGCTACATTACGGTAGAGCGGCAGGGTGAGCGTTTCTGAGACGCTTATGCTCCACGCTACATTACGGTAGAGCGGCAGGGTGAGCGTTTCTCTGAGACGCTTATGCTCCACGCTACATTACGGTAGAGCGGCAGGATGAGCGTTTCTCTGAGGCGCTTATGCTCCACGCTACATTACGGTAGAGCGGCAGGGTGAGCGTTTCTCTGAGACGCTCACGCTCCACGCTACATTACGGTAGAGCGGCAGGGTGAGCATTTCTCTGAGACGCTTATGCTCCACGCTACATTACGGTAGAGCGGCAGGGTGAGCGTTTCTCTGAGACGCTGATGCTCCACACTACATTACGGTAGAGCGGCAGGGTGAGCATTTCTCTGAGACGCTCACACTCCACGCTACATTACGGTAGAGCGGCAGGGTGAGCGTTTCTCTGAGACGCTTATGCTCCACGCTACATTACGGTAGAGCGGCAGGGTGAGCATTTCTCTGAGACGCTCACACTCCACGCTACATTACGGTAGAGCGGCAGGGTGAGCGTTTCTCTGAGACGCTGATGCTCCACGCTACATTACGGTAGAGCAGCAGGGTGAGCATTTCTCTGAGACGCTCACACTCCACGCTACATTACGGTAGAGCGGCAGGGTGAGCGTTTCTCTGAGACGCTCACGCTCCACGCTACATTACGGTAGAGCGGCAGGGTGAGCGTTTCTCTGAGACGCTTATGCTCCACGCTACATTACGGTAGAGCGGCAGGGTGAGCGTTTCTCTGAGATGCTCACGCTCCACGCTACATTACGGTAGAGCGGCAGGGTGAGCGTTTCTCTCAGACACTTATGCTCCACGCTACATTACGGTAGAGCGGCAGGGTGAGCATTTCTCTGAGACGCTTATGCTCCACGCTACATTACGGTAGAGCGGCAGGGTGAGCGTTTCTCTGAGACGCTTATGCTCCACGCTACATTGCGGTAGAGCGGCAGGGTGAGCGTTTCTCTGAGACGCTTATGCTCCACGCTACATTACGGTAGAGCGGCAGGGTGAGCGTTTCTCTGAGACGCTCACGCTCCACGCTACATTACGGTAGAGCGGCAGGGTGAGCGTTTCTCTGAGACGCTCACGCTCCACGCTACATTACGGTAGAGCGGCAGGGTGAGCGTTTCTCTGAGACGCTGATGCTCCACACTACATTACGGTAGAGCGGCAGGGTGAGCGTTTCTCTGAGACGCTTATGCTCCACACTACATTACGGTAGAGCGGCAGGGTGAGCGTTTCTCTGAGACGCTTATGCTCCACGCTACATTACGGTAGAGCGGCAGGGTGAGCGTTTCTCTGAGACGCTTATGCTCCACGCTACATTACGGTAGAGCGGCAGGGTGAGCGTTTCTCTGAGACTCTTATGCTCCACGCTACATTACGGTAGAGCGAGAGGGTGAGCGTTTCTCTGAGACACTTATGCTCCACGCTACATTACGGTAGAGCGGCAGGGTGAGCGTTTCTCTGAGCAATGCTCGGAGACGCTCCCACAGGTTCCAGGAACACTCTGTCCTTATATCATCTTTGGAAGATGTTGAAGTGAAGCGTTTACCCGGTTACCATAGTTATGGGATGTGCCCCCATAGCAGAAAGGCAGGCAGGCTGCTCCCTCTTTAAAGGGGTGTTTGGCCTTCCTGATAAGCAGGCGGGCATTCTCCATGTTTTGGGTCAGAGGATGGTGAGGTCGTACAAGCCAAGCTGTCCCATGCCAGGCCACAGACGCCCTGCTCTGTTATTACTGCAGGGAGTTCCCTCTCTGCCCTGTTACATAAAAGCTTTGCAAAAACTAACTATTGATCTGATCTATTGGCACCAGTAGAGAAGTCATATGATCCTTGGTGTCTGCTACTGAATTTTAATATGCATGTGTGTGAGTAATGTTTGTGTGCATGTGTGCGCTGTAATGTGTGAGTATACATGTGTATGTGTGCAAGTACGTGTGTATGTGTGTGTGTAAAAGAAGGGATTGTCTGCCATAAAGATGGACTGGAAATCAGAAGAAAAACACATGCTGAATGAGATGCTTCACAGGGCAGATGCCCTGCATTAAAGAGGAAGGACTCCGGGTGTGTACAGCATTTAAGGATCGCGTATCATTAACCTGTAATTTCGCTTCCACAAGGTGCAGTTATAGCGGTCCTGTGGCCGCTGACGCTGGCGCGTGCACCCTGAGCGCTAAATGACCAGGTCCAATGTTCTATTTTTAATCTCAGTACACGTCCAAATGTTTTTCCCCCTGAAAGAACACTGCTGTACAGAAAAATACAGTTCACTTAAAATAACTAGGCTATTAAAGGACACCTATGCACTTCAGCGTGAAGCAACCACGCTGACCTTCCAAAACACCCCATCGCAAGACTCTAATAGCGTATATTCGTATCGCAAAGCCAAATCAATCACACATTTTAAAGGTTTTTACAAAAATAAATATTCCCCTTCCCCCAGCAGTGAGTAAAGCCCGGGCAATGTGACAGCCCTGACTCACGGCATAAATCTAATTAAAATAGTCTCGTAGAAATTCCTTTCCGCCCATTTTTTACACGAGCCGCGACAACTCGGAAATATTAAGGTTTAAAAAAGTAAAAGTTTTTAAGACATTCGTAACGCGCGAACCGCATTCCAGAACCACATTGGTATAAACCACCGGAAGTCTCTCTCTGTGGGATCCCAGCAGTTAGAAAAGAGTTCTGACCTACTTTTATTTATTTATTTTTATTCTATAGGTGACGCAGGATAATTTTCATCAACTGAAACATACTTATGTAATTAGTAATCTTCCATCTCTTAAAATTACATCGAGACCACAGATTTACAGGGAGCCTAAATGTAATATAATATAAATAGGCCGGATGCATGCATCTGGGGACATTCGAATCTCATTTTCTGAAGCCTGTTTTTTTACTTTAAAAACGCAGTCTGGTTATGCTGTTTTTTAATGAAGGCACTGATCACAACTGTCTTCCCAAATAAATACAGGAATGTCATCTTCGCTGTTGTGATTTTTAAATGTTATTTTAAAAATGACATTCTAAAAAAAACAGCATGCGATAGTTTGGCTAATCTCCCTGGAATTTTGACAGCGTGTGTTGACGTTGCAGTGGCTACCCTAAATACAGTCGAGTGGCGCGAGGGTTTACGGCACGAACTCTAACAGACACACGGAATGATAATTCGCGTAAAAGCCGGCTGCGTGGCAAGCGTTTAGCTTTTACGGGCGAAGGAAAAACCTTAAAAACGAATCTCTTAGGGGCGCTTCGTGAAGCAATACAATGACTATTACAACACTACCACCGCCATCAACTACAACAACAACAATAATAAGAAGAATAAGAATAAAACAATACTTAACCTATTACAATAATAAGAAGAAGAAGAAAATAATGATTATTATTATCATTATTATTGTATAGTTTATTATTACAAACCAACAGCATCACAGTTATCGGTTTCGGTCGACCTATACATTTTCAGGAAAAAGCGTTGTTAAATTCAACCAGAGTTTACCTTCCCAGA
This sequence comes from Anguilla pacifica, assembly GCA_039654925.1. Lineage (NCBI taxonomy): Eukaryota > Metazoa > Chordata > Actinopteri > Anguilliformes > Anguillidae > Anguilla > Anguilla pacifica. The sequence goes on from CM077287.1 coordinate 70,574,853, forward strand.
CGACCCTTGTGACTGTTTTTTGCTGACACGTTTGAATTAGCCAGGCATACTGGTGATAAATCCGCTTGTTTGGATTGCATTGTCATGTCGGTGTAGCTGTACGCCGACATGACAATGCAATGCTTGTTTTCCAGATCTGGTTATCCACCAGAAAACCCCTCAGGAGATCATTGTAACAGCGGAACAAAAGACTATGCCCACAAAATGCCATCGGCAGTCGACTGGAAATAGCTTTTTAACAACATCCTCTAGAGGAAAGGGACGATTTAACATTTCAGTGAAATGTGTGACCTAACAGACCGTGGATGAATTCTATCAATCAGCTCTAGCAAAAGCGAACGGGTTCTAGCCGAGTATGAGCTGTGTACGCACACCATCCAAAACATTTTTCTCGTTCGTTTTGGATGATGTTAGGACGGAAATTCCGTTTCATTCAGACAAATGATTTGTTAGCCCGTACCAGGGAAATATTGCCAGGAAAATAACAGTATTTTACGAAGATCTAGACAGCATGTAAAATGTTTTTAAACGACTGATATGTTAAAATGCATGAACATTTCTCTTGCCTATATAGGCCACGTCATTTCCTTGTCTTAACCACCTGAAACTTCCCCAAATATAATGAACCTGTACCTTTATTAAAAAACGACAGGGGGCAGCATTTCCATTTCCAAGTCTTTCTTCAAAAACGAAGGGAAAGACTGTTGCTTTGTGTATGAAAAAAGGTTTCTGAAAAGCACTTTAATTCTTAAACACAGCAAATCTTTTTCTACACATCGTAAAATGCATATAGTTATTGGACGAAGATGAGAAATTAAAAATAAGCGTGCATTATTTTCTGCACGTTTAATATTTTTCAAAGAAAAATGTCCAGTTTATTCTGATAAAAATGCAGTAGCCTATTTTCAGTTTCATTTGTTTTGCGTGTTTTCAAATGATAGATTTAGTGTCTTGACAGTGCTCAGACTATTGTGCTTCGTCTCTAAATTCCAGTTTCCTACAGTTTAACTTTTTAATATTTGAACTGTGTAAAAAAAAAAAAAAAAAAGGCAAATCAAATAATGATAAATTAAATTTTCATTTGAGTTGCCTTTATATTAGTAGCAGGGTTTCTGGTCTTGTTACCGAAACTGTAACCCCCCCACCCCCCGGGGAATAAGGGGCGGTCTTCTCTTGACAATAAGAACGTTAAGTTAAACGCGTTCTATGATCGCAGTAACAGCATTTTGTCTTATTCTCCCGTTTGCCGTAAATCAGAGCGAGATTAACGGCTCCCCAGTGGGCGCGAGACGGGGGTTCACTTCAGCGCACAAATAAGACATAGGCGCGCGCTGCTGTATGTCGCACGCTGCCCACCCATCTGATAATGCGCTTAAGTAAATGTGATGGATTGTCTCGGGCAGCTGAAAACAGCGCTCGCAATAAAGCATCAGTGGATTCTGCGAGTCTCCTCTTATTATATAAGCTGTTTGAAAAAGGCTGTTTTCAAGACCCACAGCCTACCGACCCACATAATGCACTGCAACACCAGAGATGGCAGATCAGGTGTGTGCTTAGCTTAACCTGAGACATTTTTTTCAGAGTTTCACCTCTGAGTTTTGACAAACTTAAGAATCAATGATGTGCAGCACCGAGCGAACTCAGCTGCAGCTCTGCAGAGCAGAGCAGAGAAGACAGTCACGGGACGGACGTTAAGGTGAGCGGGGCAGCGCAGACCGTACCGCGGTGGCACAGCCAGCTCCATCTTTAACCTGGGGGCGTGGCAGAGCCCTATGGGGGCGGGGCCTCTGTGCCTGTGTGTGGCAGGAGGATGCTAGGCTAAGACCATGTTCAGTTTAATCTGGGGGCGTGGCAGAGCCCTATGGGGGCGGGGCCTCTGTGCAGTGGGAGGACGCTAGGCTAAGACCATGTTCAGTTTAACCTGGGGGTGTGGCAGAGCCCTATGGGGGTGGGGCCTCTGTGCCTGTGTGTGGCAGGAGGATGCTAGGCTAAGACCATGTTCAGTTTAACCTGGGGGTGTGGCAGAGCCCTATGGGGGCGGGGCCTCTGTGCCTGTGTGTGGCAGGAGGATGCTAGGCTAAGACCATGTGCAGTTTAACCTGGGGGCGTGGCAGAGCCCTATGGGGGCGGGGCCTCCGTGCCTGTGTGTGGCAGGAGGACGCTAGGCTAAGACCATGTTCAGTTTAACCTGCAGTGCTAAGCTCATTTTTCAGGGTCCCATTGGCACCAATAGGGATTAGCAGACAGATGAGCCCCTTATGAATGGAATGGCCTCATAGCTTAGGCCATTGTTCCAGAGGAAATGCAGCAGCACAAAGTGGCTCTTTGGACCTGTCCTATTCCTCTCCCAAATCAAACACTTTGGACCTGTCATTCTCCTCTCCCAAATCAAATATCAAACATCTAAAAGAGAGAATAATGGTGCTCATTTATCCCTCTGGTACCAGACA
>CM077287.1:70582302-70627302 GCA_039654925.1 Anguilla pacifica
GGCGGGAAGGCTGGCGTAATAAACGATGCTTTAATAGCGCCATGGCGGAACAGAGCCCAGGCTTCTATATTTCATCCTGCTTCCCGTCTCCCACTTCCTCAGCCCCCCCCCCCCGCAGCTGGACTGGAGCAGGGGGAGAAAGGGAAGAGAAATGACCGTGCTCCCCTCCGCGCGGCCAGCCCCCCCCGCCCCCCCCCCCTCGTGCTCCGGCCCAACAAAAGCATCTGTTTCCATACTGCGGCATTGAGAGGCCGGCTGACTGAGGCCCTACACCAGGCTGCGCCGGGCCGGCTCACCTTGGGGCTGCCGCCTTTGTGCTCCCTTTCTAGCAGCAGCTCCATCCATCTTGGTGTCTGAAAGACAAAACGACAGGGCCCTACTGCAGCTGGCCTCTGAATAGGCCCGGCCACTGAGGGGGCGGGGCCGGCATGGTGGTCCTCCACAAAAAAACACACAGTTAAACAGTAACCAGGACACAGCATCCTGAACTCGCTACTGCCTGCAGGAGAGAGGGGACAAACCACTCTGCATACTACTAGTGCGCACTACAGCCTGCAGGAGAGAGGGGACAAACCACTCTGCACACTATTAGTGCACACTACAGCCAACAGGAGAGAGAGGACAAACCACTCTGCACACTACTAGTGCACACTACAGCTAACAGGATAGAGAGGACAAACCACTCTGCACACTACTAGTGCACACTACAGCTAACAGGAGAGAGGGGACAAACCACTGTGCACACTACTAGTGCACACTACAGCCTGCAGGGGAGAGGGGACAAACCACTCTGCACACTACTAGTGCACACTACAGTCAACAGGAGAGAGGGGACAAACCACTCTGCACACGACTAGTGCACACTACAGTCAACAGGAGAGAGGGGATGAACCACTCTGCACACTACTAGTTCACACTACAGCCTACAGGTGAGAGGGGATGAACTACAGTGCACACTACTAGTGCACACTACAGTCAACAGGGAAGAGGGAACAAACCATTCTGCATACTACTAGTGCACACTCCAACCAACAGCAGAGAGGAGACAAACCACTCTGCATACTACTAGTGCACACTACAGCCTACAGGAGCATAGGAGGAGACAATGATAATGACAATGCAGAGGTCTTTGGTGATTTTATGAATACATGGGAGAACAATAAGCTCTCAATACCCCAAATATACCCCACACACCCTCCCCACAATCTAAATACACCCAATATATCCCACATACCCTCTCCACAATCTAAATAACCCCAATATACCCCACATACACTCCCCACAATCTAAATACCGCCAATATACCCCACATACCCTCCCTGCAATCTAAATACCCCCAATATGCCCCACATACCCTCTCTTCAATCCAAATACCCCAATATAGCTCAGATACACTCCCCACAATCTAAATACCCCCAATATACCCCACATACCCTACCCACATTCCAAATACCTACAATATACCCCACATACCCTCCCTCCATTCTAAATACCCCCAATATATCCCACATACCCTCTCCACAATCTAAATAACCCAATAGACCCCACATACCCTTCCCACAATTGAATTACCCCCAATATACCCCACATACCATCTCTGCAATCTAAATACCCCCAATATACCCCAGGAACCCTCCCCATAATCTAAATACACCTAATATACCCCACATTCTCTCCCTATAATCTAAATACCCCCAGTAAACCCCACCCTCAATAATCTGAACCCTTCCTCTCTTCCAGTAGGGCTCTCCCCATTCTAAACATCCTATCGGACAGATCCTAATCCAGTTACCCTGCGTCTACAAATATCTTAAAAATATGAGAATGCTCTCATGTTAAACACTTTATTTAAAAGTAATTCAGTTCTTAATGCGATGAACAGTAGGCCATGTAATGCCTTTGCTGCTTTTCATTTTAAAGTTTTTTTTTTTGCTGTGTTATGAGGTCTGTTTCATGAAGAACTGTTTCATGAGTTGTCCTTAATCTCAGATTGCAATTTGAAGTCAGTCAGAAAAAAGAATTTCAAATGACCTGACGAGAATTTTGACATTAAAGAAAAAGAAAGTCATGTGTTCACATGGGGACGTGAACCAGTTGGTACATCCTGTTGCCATGCCAACAGGAGCTGGCTCAGATGATTGACAGGGCTATTAGCTTGACTCTTCAACATGTATGTAGGAGCTGACTTGTCAATCATAGGGTGAGTTTGATTGACATGATGCCACACTGATGCTTCACCAGGACCTCCCATACCGGGTGAGTGACAGGTCATATTTACATTCACGTTTTTATTCAACTCAACTCACACAGACACACACTCACACATGCGCACACAGACACACACACATACACACATAGACACACACACACACACACACACACACATGCACAGACACAAACACACTAGCTGGTAAAGATGATTGAATTCTGGGAAATTCAAAGCATGTCTTTTACTGGCTGGCAAAAAAAATCTGCATTTCATATTAGCCATGAGGATGAGTGTTTATATGATTAGCGTTATTGTCAAGTTATTCAATGCACTGTTCAGCACTGCAGGAACAATATCTACTACTGTAGTGGCAGGTATGCCATCCTGCCAGGCTACAGCGTGCTGGCAGGTATGTCCATATCTATACAGCACTGAGAGTATGGCACTGTTCAGGTTTCTACTTAAACAAGTCCATTCACCACAGAGAAACAAGAAATGTGCTTTTATTAGTCAATAATAGACACACACACACATGCATACTGATACACACACACACACACACACACACACACACATACACACCGACACACACACACACTCATACACACACACACCAACACACACACACACATACACACACACACCAACACATACACACACACACACACACTCATACACACCGACACACCAACACACACACACACACACACACACACACACACACACACACTCATACACACACACACACACACACACACACTCATACACACACATACACACACACACACACACACTCATACACACCGACACACACACACACACACTCATACACACCGACACACACACCCACACACACACACACACCAACACATGCACACACACACACACACACACATACACAGCTGTGATCAGACTTTAGAGGCGAGTGTAGAGCAGCAGTGATCAGGCTTTTAGAGGCGAGTGTAGAGTGACTGATCTGGCTTATGAGGCAAGTGTAGAGCAGCAGTGATCAGGGTTTAGAGATGAGTGTAGAGCAGCAGTGATCAGACATATGAGGCAAGTGTAGAGCAGCAGTGATCAGGGTTTAGAGATGAGTGTAGAGCAGCAGTGATCAGACATATGAGGCAAGTGTAGAGCAGCTGTGATCAGGCTTTAGAGATGAGTGTAGAGCAGCAGTGATCAGACATATGAGGCAAGTGTAGAGCAGCTGTGATCAGGCTTTAGAGACGAGTGTAGGGCAGCAGTGATCAGGCTTTAGAGGCGAGTGCAGAGCAGCCGTGATCAGGCTTTAGAGGTGAGGGCAGAGCAGCCGTGATCAGGCTTTAGAGGCGAGTGCAGAGCAGCCATGATCAGACTTTAGAGGTCAGTGTAGAGCAGCAGTGATCAGGCTTTAGAGTCGAGTGCAGAGCAGCCGTGATCAGGCTTTAGAGGCGAGTGTAGAACAGCAGTGATCAGGCTTTAGAGGCGAGTGTAGAGCAGCAGTGATCAGGCTTTAGAGACGAGTGCAGAGCAGCAGTGATCAGGCTTTAGAGGCGAGTGTAGAGCAGCAGTGATCAGGCTTTAGAGGCGAGTGTAGAGCAGCAGTGGTCAGGCTTTAGAGGCGAGTGCAGAGCAGCAGTGATCAGGCTTTAGAGGCGAGTGTAGAACAGCAGTGATCAGGCTTTAGAGGCGAGTGCAGAGCAGCAGTGATCAGGCTTTAGAGGCGAGTGCAGAGCAGCAGTGATCAGGCTTTAGAGGCGAGTGTAGAGCAGCAGTGGTCAGGCTTTAGAGGCGAGTGCAGAGCAGCCGTGATCAGGCTTAAGTGGCCAGTGCAGAGCAGCAGCGATCAACCTAAAGGTAGCTAGGCTGTGATTAGCATTCAAGCTGAGTCCTTCAGCCTCTCGGCCTTTTGTGGGGTTGGGCCTCTGAACGCCCCAGAGTGGTGGGGGAGTGGGGGGTAATTCTAATCAGACCATGAAAAGAACATGATCTAACTGTGTTCTCTCCACTTAAATCTACACCCAGACCTCCCTTTCTCTCTTTGTCTTTCTCCAAACAATGCAGCAGCCCAATTTAAAAAAGAAAGAAATCAAAAGAAAGGAAAAAAAGTTTGAATGTAGGAAAGAGAGAGGGAGAGAAAGAGAGAGAAAAATAAAGGGAAGAGAGTGGAGGACTTGGAGCAGACATAAAAATTCCGGTAGTTGTTAAGTGATTTGGTGGTGTGATGAGCATGACAGCAAGACCTGAATGGGCCAGAGTGCAGAGCTCTGTCTCGACTGCTGCAAGCCAAACAGGCCTGAGAGTGGAGCTCTGTCTCGACTGCTGCAAGCCAAACAGGCCTGAGAGTGGAGCTCTGTCTCGACTGCTGCAAGCCAAACAGGCCTGAGAGTGGAGCTCTGTCTCGAATGCTGCAAGCCAAACAGGCCTGAGAGTGGAGCTCTGTCTCGAATGCTGCAAGCCAAACAGGCCTGAGAGTGGAGCTCTGTCTCGAATGCTGCAAGCCAAACAGGCCTGAGAGTGGAGCTCTGTCTCAGGCGGCTACAAGCTGAATGGGCCTGAGCACGGAGCTGCATCTCATGCTATACCTAGATCACATTCACCTGAACCCCTATACATATACCAGATACACATACACCCCTACACCTATACCACATATACCTACGGCCCTACACCTATACAACATACACCTAAACCTATACCACATACACATACACCCCTACAGCTATACCACATACACCAAAACCCCTATACCTATACCAGATACATATACACCCCTACAGCTATACCAGATACACCTAAACCCCTATACCTAAATCCATATATCTACACCCCACAGCAACACCTACACCAGTTCATACCCTCACCCATCTGCTCTCCCACCGCCCATCTTCGCCCGCCACATAAACCGACAGACTGGCTCCAGAGTGCAGGACGTCTGCTTCACCGAATGACCATGTGATGCACGCACGGCACAAGCAGGCCTGTTGTATAATGACCTCTGCTGAGCTTATAACACTTCATGTCTTTCTTTAGCGCTAAATCTGATGATGTCCCCAATCCAATAACTACCACAATCCAGCCCAGTTTTGGCTTATTTCCCTCCTCCTTTAGAAACCAGGAAGGAAAATCAGAGGTAGTTGGGACCAGCAGGATAATTATAATCTTGACAGCTTTGTGTTTTATAAGAGCGCCGTTAAAACACAGTAATCCAGTGACTTTCATTCTGCAGCATTATATTCCACTGATCTGCTCATTCCAAACTTCCGCATTACCCAACTTCAAACATGCCCAACAATAGAGCACTACTCGTGAATAAGCAACAATTAAGATCTGTCACTGTAACAACTTATAAAATTAAGAACAACTGTAAAATATGTAATATCTATTTTACTGTACAAATGATTAATTATGCTAAGCATTTGTATTACTCATTTCTACTGAAACACTTTCTAAGCACTTTAGAACCAATTATTAATCACTGCCACAGGAATGCCTAGCTACTTATTAACTATAACGAAACCACTAATTTCATTATTTCCAATTAGCACTGCACCTGCACATAGTGAAAAACACGAGTCATACATACATTTCCCAAGCCAGAGAGAAATGTGTTTCTAATGATCAAAGCATCCAGAAGCACAGGAATAAACACGCAGCAACACACCTAGCAACACACTGACAGGCAGCAAAACACCTAGTAACACACTGACAGGCAGCAACATACCTAGCAACACACTGACAGGCAGCAACACACCTAGCAACACACTGACAGGCAGCAACACACCTAGCAACACACTGACAGACAGCAACACACCTAGCAACACACTGACAGGCAGCAACACACCTAGCAACACACTGACAGGTAGCAACTCACCTAGCAACACACTGACAGGCAGCAACACACCTAGCAACACACTGACAGGCATCAACTCACCTAACAACACACTGACAAGCAGCAACACACCTAGCAACACACTGACAAGCAGCAACACACCTAGCAACACACTGACAAGCAGCAGCACACCTAGCAACACACTGACAAGCAGCAACACACCTAGCAACACACTGACAGACAGCAACACACCTAGCAACACACTGACAAGCAGCAGCACAACACACTGGCCAACAAGTCTATACCAGAAGGAAAAGCCTGAAACTGAAGTGCTAGCCATGTTGTCAAAAGAAGAGATGATCGGATACCTTCATTGGGTTAGGGTTAGGGATAGACAGTGTGGGGATATTATTACACAGGTAATTCACCTCACCTGGTTTCTAGGGTCAGAACAGGTCATAGGTCTGAAAACCAGCCACCTGCTCTGCGTGGCCAACGTGGAACACATACACTGCAGTGCCTACATGCGTGAGAAATGCACCAACACAAAGTCCTCCAGCAAGCACCCAGCTGTATCTATGGAAGGAGAAGAACAGGAAGACATTCATGGTTGTTATTGAAATTATCCTGAAATTGGCACTTATTAAGCAAATAAGTGTGATTTTACAAGTAATACTGAAAATAATCCGAGCAGATAGAGCTCACAGCTCATGAGATGTTTAAGTTGCAGTCCAAATGATCGGCACTTCGTTCTGACAGAAATGAGGTGGATTGTGGGCCGTATTTCAGCAAGTCAAGCAAGGAAATTGGAATAAGGGTTATTTCATTTTGGGCCAGTAATAAATATTTGCTTATTCTTTTGGAAAAACATAAAGAGATGAGAGGCAGAGAACTTAAATAAGTGTGGCGGGGGCAGGGGCTGGAAACAGCCTGTAATGAAGCTGAGAGGAGGAGAGGAGGACAGGAGGAGGAGAGGAGAGAAGGAGGAGGAGAGGAGGAGAGGAGAGCGCCGTGGATCAGCTTAGCCGGCTGATGGTTCTGTTTTGTGTGTCTTTCTCCTAATTGTGCCTGGAGTTGAAACCCCGATGGATTAATTTCTGGTGTTGCGTGTGTTCAGCTGAGAGGCTCAGCCACACTCAGGGCTTCAGGCATATTTCACACCGGACAATAAGACACCCTCAGCCTCCCTGTTCACATTACACACTTCCTGTCACCTTCCCTCTGACATGCAGCTGAAAGGATTTTCCGAAATTAGTTGGTTTTACTTTTTCGACGACCGTTGAAAAAAAAAGTTGTTTTGTTGCGATGGTACATTTTCTGCAGTAGAGCACATAATGTTCAGTGTCAGTTCAGCTCTAAGAGACAATAAGCGAATCAAAGTGGGAACAAATGTACTCACACAGAAAACGCCTTGCACAGGAGACAGAATCCGGAACATTCCCCTGAGTAAGGGCGCCGGCCAGATCCCCGCACCACGGGAGGGCGAGCCTTCTGAAAAACACTTTCCTAAAACTGTGTGTCGGTGAAGTTTGTGTGGCGGTTCTTCATTATAATCCAAGTTTGACTGAAATGCAGACAGACGGATGGACAGACGGACAGACAGACATACAGACAGACGGACAGACAGATGGACGGACAGACATACAGACGGATGGACGGACAGACAGACGGACAGACGGAGAGAAGGAGAGACAGACGGACAGACATACAGACGGATGGACAGACAGACAGACAGACAAACAGACAGACGGACAGACAGACAAACAGACAGATGGACGGACAGACATACAGACGGATGGACGGACAGACAGACGGACAGACGGAGAGAAGGAGAGACAGACGGACAGACATACAGACGGATGGACAGATGGACAGACAGACAAACAGGCAGACGGACAGACAGACAAACAGACGGACGGACGGACAGACGGACAGACAGACAGACAGACAGACAAACAGACAGATGGACGGACGGACAGACAGACAAACAGACAGACGGACAGACAGACAAACAGACAGACGGACGGACAGACGGACAGACAGACAAACAGACAGACGGACGGACGGACGGACAGACAGACGGACAGACGGAGAGAAGGAGAGACGGAGGGACAGACAGACAGACGGAGAGACGGCGCAGTGGCCTCTTCACCCCTCCCCCCTCCGTCTCTGTTTTCTGTGGAACATTCTGAAACAGCGCGGCTCTGCAGCTGCCCGCGCGGCGGACGGAGGCCGCGGCGTGCCGCTACGTTCCGCTCGCATCATTGTTCATTTCTCTCACCATTCAGGGCCCAAGTGCTCCTTTCAGCTTCCGTATTCAGGACCTGTTGCCTGGTAACTAATAAAGGGGAAATCGGCCACTGTATCAGCGAAGATGTGCCGCAGGCCGGCTCTCCACAAAGAGGCCGTATAAAGGCTGTTGATACAAGTTAATGATGCTCATTCAAAAAAACATTAATGGGTTTCTTCATGGTGCACTAAAGACCATAGACATCTGAAAAGGGAGTGATACTTTTGCGATGCACCTTTACAAGTTTGTGTGTTTTTGTCCTTGGGAAACACAATGCAAACACCCATGAGAATAAAACGCAGCTCAGTAGCACTTCTCCCACTATGTCCACAGTGCTGTTCGAAAACAGAAACAAGAAGCTAAACTGAGATGACAATAAATGCCAAGGATTTACTATAGGAATTAAAACACACACACACACACACACACACACACACACACACACACACACACACATTAAAGTATACACAGTAAAACATACACACAGTTTCTGTCTCACAATTGCTGCATACACAATAACTGCTATGTTGTAATTGTTATTGTTAACAACAGGAGTAGCCATTACAAATCTCCTCTTTCAGGTCCCAAGAGATTCTGCATAAGGCCCCTACAGACTGGATCAGTGGACTAACCTCTCTGAACTCTCCACACTCATTGTGTTCACTTAGAAAAACTGGGATAACTCATCTCAGAACAGACTGCCCCGGCTAATCGTCATTATTAAGGGATACAGCAGGAGAGAGGGAGTCTGGGGTTCGGGTGTGTGTGGTGTGCGTCTTCGCTCTTCATCTTCTATAGTAAGGAAGATGTAATTGCAATAGTGTAATAATTAATTCTCTAAACTGTGTTGTGTTTTTTTGTCAACCTCCCCCCCCACCCCCCACCCCCGAAAAAAAGTTTCATCCTGAAGAGATCAACTTAATTTAAAAAATATAATAATAATAATAATAATAATAATAATAATAATAATAATAATAATAATAATAATAAAAGCTCGTGGCGATTTCTGAATAAAGTGAGTGGCGGACAATGAAGAGGGTCAACGGTAAACACACGCGGGCGCGGGATTATACATGCTCAGAGGTGGACGGCTGTGCGTGTGTGAGGTTGGTGTGTGTGTTTGCCTGTCTGTGTGGCGGCGTGCGGGGGAGGCTGTTGGTGTTTGAGGCAGGGGTGCCGAGAAGCTTAGCTGAACAGATCTGGAATTCTTTTAAATCTTCCGCATTTAAAGGGCCAATATGTACGTTTCCCGTTTGTTGTATGCGTAGTGCATGTAAGCGAAGCGGACAAAGCTATAGTCCGGTCACTCCGAGCAGAATAAAAGGAATCAAAGGATTTTCCCTTAAATGGACTAATTTTCTCCTTGAATTATGAAAGTAACGGCGAGGTAACAGTCTGTGCTCCGTACCCGACAGCTTAATTCCTCCTAAACCCTTCCACGTGGCTCGACTAGCCGTAGCAATTAGACCTCATTATAGACTCATAAAGGGTCTCATTTGTGGGATTACTTAAGAGACAATGAAATTTTATCGTGCAGAATTTGGGGGAAAAAAATAATATTGAAACTGGGACGGTGTGATGTGGGCGCGCGCCATACATCATTCCGCCTCGGATGGTTCTCCAGCCCATTGGCTCGCGCGTTATCCGCTGCGTGCTCTTTATTACTACAATTACCGAGGCTGTGACAGACGCGTTTGTTTTTCCACATTTATTCAAGTTTAAAGTCATATTTTATTTTCCTTTACAATCATGGAGCTGATATGCGCGATTTCAATTAAATCATTGGTGCTGCTGGTGACCTGTCGGTCGCAAACATGGGGAATTACCAACAGTATCCTCGTGAAACTGGCCGAATTTGCTGAAGGTATTTGCCACAGAAATATGTGGTTTACTTATCGAAATGAAAGGTAAAATATAGCTACCTCCCGACGTGAAATAAAATATTTATGTATGGTTAATGATATTGAGTTAGCAGCTTTAATATTAGGCTACACTCTCACTATAGGCTTGCGAGGTTCAGCTTGTTGGAAACTTTTGTTAACATTTTGGACGTGTATATAAATAATATAAACAACAATGATTTACAAAGGTGTGGGAACAGTGACTTCACCGTGACCTCTACTTTAACTGGTACATGGAGAAGGGTGAACAAACAAGCCACCTATTGTTTTTCTTCTCTTTTTAACAGTCTTAGATATTATAGAGCTTCACGCGCTGTCTGGATGGCAAGAGGTCTTGTTTCTTAGATGAAAGTGGAAGCGAAACCCACCGCTGACCCTCTGGAGATCAGACCCGCTAATTATCGTCACAAGACGAGGGATTAACGCATTTCTGGAATAGTTGCCTGTTTACCCAGCAGAGCTCCACCATAATAAACACTTTCTAATTGAATCCTAATCGCTATCAAATAGCTAGTAACCAGACTCACCAGCGATGTATAAACCCGTAATTACTGGACCTGAAATCTTTACCAAACCGAGGTGCAGCACGATTATAATTATATTTAACGCGCGCAGTCGACCACTTTTCCGTGGTTTTATTCACACACATTCAGACTGGACATTAAAATATACTACATTTGAATAAGTAAACGGAAAATACAACTTTGCGTCGCCCTGTAATATTTAGCTAAAATAAATAAATACAATGCCCTGCTCCAGCTGAATCTAGACAAATGGGCATATTTAGCACTTTAATTGACAAAATATTCAAATGAGGATTTGGTTCTAAACCATTAAATTGAGGGAAGACCAGCGTTAATTAAAAGTAATGTTTAATTTGTTCTTGGTGATTTTCAGTTCCAAAACTTTGTATGTAAAAACTATACCATTTCCATTACACGCCCGATACGTGCCTGCAGTTAAAAATAATCAGAATTGTTGTAACAATGTTGCTCTTCCCTGACTGAATGTCAGTTATTTTGATTTGAGTCCTTAATTTCTAAAAAGTTCTGACTCTCTTGGTCACAACACTTCATGCAAAATACAAGACATTTGAAGTTAGAGTTTAAACGTCGCACTGAGATGCGACAGGGTGTGTCTGGTGTGTAGATACATGAGAATTCTAAACCTTAGCTTAAGAAGAAAAGCCTAGATGTGGCCTTCAAAGGGTATTCGTCGTGTGGTCGCGATATAAAGTGATGGTCCATGAAGATGAAGAATATAAAGTTTTTATATATATGCAAGTCAGAACAAACAGGTGTTGAAAGAAATCAATGAGTGCGATTTAAACAGCTTTATTAACGCACGTTAATAAAGTTGTTTCTTGTTTCCTGATACCGTTGGGAAACCGCATCCGAGGGGCTTAAATGAATAAATGGAGAGTTTTCATTGGAAGTTCTTTGAGGAATCACGTGTTTCGGGTCAGCGGTGGTACTAAAGCCCCCGGAGCAGGGTGCGCACGTGGGTGACGTTCGGACCAGCCCTCTCCGGGGTCCCTTTTGTTTAACCGTCAAACATAAGCACCTTCCGAGACCTCGGGGCTTTAGAAGAGAAACAACCGCACCTAGCACCAGGAGCAACTAACCGCACCAGCGCAGCCATGTCACGGTCCTTCTACGTCGACTCTCTCATTATCAAAGACACGGCGCGAGCTGCGCCTCTGAACGAGCACAGTGTGCAAGATTTCCTCATACCACTCAGCGTGCACTCCTCCAGCGTGATGACCGTCACCGCGCCGGCGTGTCCCGCCAGGAAAAGCGGCACTTTCTGCGTCTGCCCGCTCTGTGTCACGTCGCACATCCATCCCCCCAGGAGCAGCATCCCGCTGCTCAAGCCCCAGTTCCCGAGCGGGGAGCCGCAGTACTGCCAGAGGCTGGGGCACCCACAGAATCCGGCGATGACACATCCCGGGCACGCACCTGTCTGCACGCCCACCTACAGCGTCACCGACCCCAGGAGGTACCACTGTCTCTCCATAGGTAAGGGCATTCGCGCCATAACCACCTGTTCGTATGCACCAGCCTTACTTTTCGTCGTTTGCCATTTATTAGGCTTCAACTCATTGATCATGTTTTTACTGGTTTGGGATTATTTTCACAAAATCCGTTATAGACCAATCACCGAACGCGCACGTGTGCTTGAATGGTACTGGCGTGACAAGTTCAGCTGAAAGTTGTTAAAAAAGCTAATTAAGTGCAATGCAATGTCTGCAGTGATGGTGGGAAAATGTCCAGTGTTACAGCACTGTCCTCTCTTCACAAACAGGCTCAACGGAGACCAGTCACATTCAAAACGGCAAAAGGATGCGCACGGCTTTCACCAGCACACAACTCCTAGAGCTGGAAAGGGAGTTCTCTTCAAACATGTATCTGTCGCGACTGAGAAGAATCGAAATCGCGACCTACTTAAACCTTTCAGAGAAGCAGGTAAAGATCTGGTTCCAGAACCGTCGCGTGAAGCACAAGAAGGAGGGAAAAGGAACCCAGAGGAACACGCACACCGGGTGCAAGTGCGCGAGCGGACACGCGCACTACCCCAGGTCTGAAGATGAGGAGTCCTTATCGCCCGCATCAGCAACGGAGGAGAAAGAGATTTCCCCCATCTAAGGGCGTTTATACACCGGCTGTGCGCGTCCAGTAGCACTTAGTCCCTCCTACAGACTGTTCAAGCCAGCTAACGCTCGCGCAGGAATAACACTCAGTATTAATATTACAGTATATGCAAATCGTTTTGATGTGGATGGCAGATTTGTGTTTATCGGCTCGTCCTGGCGTTCATTGTTTTTTTTTATTTTTAATTTCACGGTGTTTTAATAAAATCGTGAACGTGTCCATTTTTCGAAATATGTCTACGTTGAAACCATTGTTAAAGCTAGAGATTAGGGGAGAAAGCATTGTATCACGTTGTTTAAAAAAAATTTGGGGTGGGGGTGGGGGAGGGGGGAGGTGAGACAGGTGGAGGACAGTCCTGTCCGGCGCCTGTTTTATTAATTTCATATAACTCCTCCAGTATATTTCTACACTGTAAGCGTGGCGTGTGTCTTTGGACCAACCCGGTACTGTTGATATCCTGACTGCATACTGTGATTTTCCGAATTTCTATGTTTATGGCATTATATAAATGTGTATATTTGTATTTATTTAAATAAAAGATTCGCAGCATCGAACTGCATGCTGTGGTGTCGGCGCACATTATAAACACCTTTTCCACAGTCCTCCGGGCTGTTCACCGGTAAATGCTTGGTGTTCATTCGCACCGTTATCTTCGTGAACTAGAACCGTAAACTCTTGCGGTAGTTGAATTTGGGCCGCAGATTTGCACTGGTGTGTGATTTTATTGATAGGCACAAAGCTGTCTTTGCTGGTTCTTGGGGAAAAGGGAAGGGGACAGGGCGCGATTGCCGTGTCTACAGCAGCTCTAAGAACAGGACAAACCCCCCCCCCCCCCTTTTTTTTTTTTTAGAAAAGTAATGATCTTTTCAATGTCATGGTAACCACCCCTTTTACAACCAATTTTCGGTTACAAGGAGGAGTGGAATGGATAAAAAACAAGACTCAAATGAATTAATTATTGTCAAATTCTGTCTGTTTTAAAAGACAAGTTGGCATTGACCATTGCAGCGCGCGGGGAGACCGCGCGCATTCGCCGGCTTATTGTGCCAGTTTCTATGGAAGTGGCAGGTTGACAGGGCAGCTTAGAATGCAGGGGCGGTTTCGCCCGCTTTAATGATCTGCACTGTCACTTTTAACTCGCAGCCTTCGCGGCTTTGTCCGGTTACCCTCTCCCCCTGCCATCCCCGGCCTGGAGCGAGATCGGCGACCGCGCGCTTTAATTGACTTACAGCACAATCAGGACAAGAGCACTACAATAAATAAAGTGGGCGCGAGATGTTTAGGAAGCGGTCTAAGTGGCGCTTGATTGGGTACATCGGTATATAACGACTCATGCGAAATACAACAGCGCGTGCATAAGAGGAGGGCACACCAGCCACTTCTTCCAGCCCGAGTTGTTTAGTGGAGTTGAGAGCAGACATTCAGCACGTTTGAGTGCCTCGTTTTATTTCAAAATACTTGATTTTACAGGGAATAAAAAGGAATTTTCTTTCTGCCGCGGCATCACTGTGTGAATTGGGCAATGCGCGAGCCCTTTGATTTGCCTAGTTATAACCATCTTATGGGGAATCGTACGTCTGACAGGAAAGTTTCATCAAGGTCTTATAAGCCAATCAGAACTTCAGAACCATGCATACAAAAACTGTTTTTACACAAACAACAGGAAACGGTGGCAGCTCAACATTCATATATCAAGTTCTATTTCAAGACTAGTTCACCTGTTACAAGCTTACATTACATGTATTTGGCAGACGCTTTTATCCAAAGCGGCGAACAACACACACATACCCACATTTATGAAACATTTATTGCGCCGCTAAAGACATCAAGCAGCCAGGCGCGTGTACAGCTGGATAAAGTAAGCCGCTTGGTCTCGTGCTTTGAGAGATCATGCTTTGAACGTGTTAGATAAACCTGCCACTCAGCACGTCTGCGGCTGCCGGACAGCTCAGACTCCACTCTGAGTGAACCATTCATGTTCCGGCTCGTATGTGAGTCCAATAAGGTCAAATGTAGTCAGTGCATTTTGTCCTTATTCTTCATATAGCTTCGTTCTTTCCTTTAAGTTGCCTGTTTTCCTGAAGGGAGTGGCAATGTAACAAAAGTAACTTATTATTATTATTATTGTTATTGTTACTATTATTATTGTCGTTGTTACTATTAGGCCTAATAATAATAATTACCAGCACCATAATTATAATCAGCATAATCTTGTGTCTATGTATTTCATTATCACTGCAAATTCACTTTAATGTTATTTAGCAGGCATGATATGGATACAAATTAAAGCATAAATTATCCAATAATACCATGGGATTATTTTTCACCGTTTAAACGAATTAATGGATGAATAAATTATTATTATTATTATTATTATTATTAATAATAATAATAATAATCATAACAACAACAATAATAATAATAATAATAATAATAATAATAATAATAATAATAATAATAATAATAATAATAATAATAAACACGTTGCAATAAACTCATTATAATGAATTAATAATGGAACAATAACAATAATGGCATGCGAGACTAATACAAAATTCCCTGCTCACACAAAGGTCCGCGGCCTCTCTGCTCGTGAACCCTGGTAATGACCTGCATAAGCGGCCCGCTTATTTCCACCTTCATATTTTACGTCCGCTTTTGTGTGGCGCGCGGTTCCTCGTGTTAACTTAATCCAAGAGGAGTTTAATTGCAGTTTCAGTCCCACATTGGCTGATTATGTAGCAATTCCTTCCAAACCACAAAAAGGGCTATATTGACTGGGCAAAGGCTTTGACATGTTGGATTGTACTTCCAAAGACGTGTATTTAGCCGCGAGACCCCCGACTGGGGGAGGCCCAGAGGCTTTGAAGAGACAGCGACAGGGTTCCTCTGAGCGCGAGAGACCGATTTAGTCACTGTTTCATTAGGCGCTATTTGAACCTTTCAACTTGGAGTAAATTGAGGGGGCAACGCTGAAATGGAAGGATTACGTAGAAGGGGCGTTAGGAAATTAGCTAACGCTTAATTTAACTCGTCTTCCCCGGGAGTTTGGGATACATTCCTAATTGAGTGGGGAAGCAGGTGAAGATTCGGTCCCATGCAGCCCCATTCAGCGCGAGAATAAATGGCCTCTTTTTATTTCCCGCTGCTGGTAATATATCATACAGAGAAAGACACCTAATGAATATATATTGAATTTCTTATTAATCGAATTAGAGTCCACCCTCGCAGGTGTGGGAGAAAAAGACCACCGTCCCATTAAAACAGATTAACAATAGAGTTAACTGCGGTTCGGGGAATGTCCCCCTTTTCAGCCAAATAAAATCTGACCCGAAGCTGTCAGGGCTTTATAATGGGGTCCAATCTCGCAGGAATCGCAGCGCCGTGTGCAACACACAGCAAACTGCAACAGAGCAACATCTGAAAAACTTACCATTTTCATTTTGAAGCCCCAACTGTTGATCCCCCACCCATTTCGTCAAAAGAATTCAGGACCTATTGCGCATATAAAAATTCAAAAGAAGTTTCCTAAATCCTAAATATGATAATTTACAGCTGTTTAATATATATATATATATATATATATATATATATATTTTTTTTTTTTTTTTTTGCTACACAAAACAGTCGGCTGTTTGAAATGACGGCTAACCTGCAATGATTAAAATTACATTGGTGTTTTAATTAAGGTAAAACCATGCAAAATGCATAAGACCCGCTGTTTGCGTCAAACTAAAGGGTGCCTCTGGATTTAGAAAGCCTTTGTGTGCGCGAGGGGAGCGGAACCGCGGGACTCTTGATGAGGTAGAGGACACGCTACCTCTAACTCCCGAAAGGTGAGGGTATGCTAATGAGACGATATTAAACAGATACAATACCGGACACGCCAGTCCCACAAAGACTATAGAACTACTATAGAAATTCAGGTAATTATGCATGACAAAGGACAATTAATAAGCCCGCTTTTCAGCAGCCTGCAGCTGCCGCTTCTCTGAGTGAAGCTCAAGTATGAACGCTCAAAAAAGTTGTGTGCGCTCGTGCAGACCCTTGGTTCCCAGCCGAAGCTGCAGACACAACCTTGGCTCTCGCGGGATGCAAGAGACACCCCCTTGTCAGTGTCCAAGAGCTTTTAAAGCTCATGAACTATTTTGGGGTGACCAAGGCAGGGGTCTACGAGTGCTCGATGGGCGTCTGTGACAAAGACGACGAAACTGCGAATTCTGGACACGCGTCGCTTCAGCGCAGCCTTTGGTGACTTAATTTAGTGAGCGGTCTCGGTCATCGCAGAATAGGTCTCTGTCTTCTTTGTCTCTCTTTTCAGAGTGAACCCTTTTTAAATCGTGTCAACCACTTTTAAATGCACCTCTTTGTTTCGTTAGAGCGTGCCTCCTATATCATCAACTTCAGTTCGTGGCTTGGCTGAATTAAACGGCACAACTGAAAGCAGGCTAACTGAATGGGGTAATGTATTATTCTGCTGCCGCGCGCTCACTTACCCCAGCATCGCAGCACATTAAAAACAGCAATAAAACAAGATGGCCGAAATAAAGGTTAATGAAACATGAAGTCCCATATTTGTTTTCTAGAAAATCCAAATAAGCGCTTTACTTTCTTGTCTTGATTAAAAACATATATTATTATTATTATTATTATTATTATTATTATTATTATTGTTGTTGTTGGAAGTAGTAGCCTATAACTAGAAGTAATAGTAGTAGTTGTATTTTCGTGCATTTAAATTTTATTAAAGATTTGGCTTACATTCTATAATTACATGCACCTTACTCTTTGAGTCGCGCTTACATTAAAGTTAAAACTTGGTTTGCTGGATGGAAAACATTTATCCTTCTCACCACTTATAATAATCGTAATCGCCATAATGATCATAATAACAACTATCATATAACATGTACGGATTTTGAAAATACAATAGAATTCGTCATGCAGTTATTATAAGATGTAGCTGTAATAGTAGGCTAAAAGGAAGCACGATGTGGGTGTCCGGTTTACCGTAAACCGTTTACGTTTCTGTTTTCACAAGCGGCTTGAGAAAAAGTCTGCAATACTTTTCCGTTCAGATTCCCCAAGGGCCAACAGCCTCTCTTGAAAACGTAGACAGCTGGATGCAGTGCAGGGTAGCAGTTAGGGGACAAGGGCCTGTAGCCCAGCTGTTGCAGGTTTGATTCCCAGGTGGGACACTGTCTGAATTAACCTGAATTGCTTCAGTGCATATCCAGATACATTCCTTCTTGTATCAGTTGTGTCACACTGGACAACTGTGCTGAGTGGACTCTCTCTCTCTTTCTCTGATATACATGCTTAGCCTACGTACAAACACAAATAAGATAAGCACAAGGCGACATGGCCTACTTCCGTTCCTTCAACCTTCACACTCCACCTTGACCTTAAACACACGTTTGCTTTAAAACAGCACGGCAGTTATGAATTAGGCTTGATCGATCATTTAAAGGCTCAGATAGTCGGCCTTTGTTTCTCCCCTTCAGACGTCACGCTGGATGACAGCTTTACGTATTTACATTGGTAATCAATCTTATTCCACTCCGGGAGGCGGGCGGAAGTCCACCTCGCTTGCGAAAGACGGTTAAAGTGCAAGATGAGAATTTTCACTCATAATAAAAACAAGATGAAAAGTAAACCATTGGGCTGACCCTCCTCTTCAACAACTTCACAAACAAACAAAATGGTTTTCCGGGAAAAAAAGTAGCTTAACAAAAGCAAATATGACTAGCCAGCCCTGATAAATTATTAGCCAATTAACCATTCTGCCTTCATCACGTGGCCGTGGCCAGGTATGCTCACAGGTGCTCCTCTCCTGGTTTCTCACTCTTGGTCGCGTGCATTGTGACGGCTAGCCTCTCTGGAAATACAGACATGGACACCCTCGATATGTACTACGACGGTGGCATGGAACCACAGTGTTTGCCGGAATACGGCTACAACCCACCTGCCTGCCTGTACGCGCGAGGCGCAGATCAACCCGCGTGCCCCAGGCCACAATACAACTGCTTCGAAGACCGAAGTAAGAGGGACTTCAGTCCCCACGAGCTGCAGTCCTGCCAGCAGTCTAACTCCGAGCAAGAGCACGGATATGACTACCTGCGCGAGACGGGCCGGGGCGCCGTGGAAACACCCGAACAAGCGCCTTTTCCCTGGATGAGGAGTACGAGAACCCATCCTTACCTGCCCCAAATTCCAGGTGTGCCATCCATTTTCGCCTTGTAATTTCCACCGACTCGTGGCTGCGTTTGATTAAATGTAAGGGTGTTAACAGAATAAATTACAGGAATTTCGGTGTCCTTTGAAATATGTAATCAAGCAACGTAAAATGTTTCTCATGCCGCCAGAAAGCAAAATGTTTTGTTGTTCAGTTCATTTAGCAAATGGCGCAGATGCTAGGACGGAAAGTCAGCATACCCCGTAAACAATTAATCATCCTACTAGCGAGAAACATTAGGCTATTATTCTAATCCAGCGGTAAAGCAAATTATATTCGCATGCATATTTTATTGCTCCGGCAGTTTTAGGGGCTAAAAACCTGGTCGTTACATGCAATGATAGGCCCGTTACACAAAATAGTAGGCCTATTACGTATAAGTGAAATAAAATTGTATTAATTAAAGAGTCCTGAATAAGAACATTCACTAGGCCTACTACTACAACTACTACTACTACTACTAATAATAATAATAATAACAACACTAATAATAATTATTATAATAATAATAATAATAATAATAATAATAATAATAATAATAATAATAACACTAATAATAATAATAACAATAATAATAGTTAGGGTTATAACTATAATAGTTATTATTATTATTATTATTATTATAATTATGATTATGATTATGATTATGATTATGATTATTATTATTATCATCATCATCATCATATTCAGTGCGTGCATGTTTGTATGGGATTCATACATAAGCCGGTATGCATACATACATGCACAGGCTGTAGTGTTTTTAATAAATTAACTTCTAACGGGGCCTGTGTTCCAGGCGGTTACCATGAAGACTGCGAGGATAATAAGCGGAGCCGCACAGCCTATAGCAGAGCGCAGCTTCTGGAGCTCGAGAAGGAATTCCACTTCAATAAATACATCTCGAGACCCCGCAGGTACGAGTTGGCGGCCATGTTGAACCTAACAGAGAGGCACATCAAAATTTGGTTCCAGAACCGACGGATGAAATGGAAAAAGGGGCAGACGAAAAAAGCCCAGGACTCCGATGCGGAACAAAAGACGAGCAGCGGAGGGGACAACTGCAATGCGGATAAAAATTCCCAAAAATGAGGCCCCGTGCCTCCCGCCACAAAGGACCATAGAGCGGATCGGCCTTGAACCAGTGCTGGGTTTGACGCCCTGTCAATCAAGCAACCCCCCCATTACACGACCAGAAAGGCGAAGCGGTCATTTACACACACACAAATATATTATCTCTGTTCTACAGCAATAATGACTTAGAAATCAGTCTAATTTTGTGGAATGAATCACTACCAAAAGTGCAGGTGAAATGTACTTTCTGTGATTCACTTGACTAAGAAGCATCTGATAAATTGTAAAATGTGCAAATGTGCGTTCTGCAAATATATTGACAAAGTTTGAATGGGTACACACACACATACACTTTATAAACTTTGTAAATACGTTATTTTATTTAAAACCGATATTGTCATTTCAGTTTGCTTTACGGGCTTTTATTTTGAATTAACAGATTGTATTTATACTTAGCGTAGCTATTTAAGGCTATAGTACAGAGCCCGAAACGAATGAATTGTTAGGGCTATCAAATGTTAGATGAATACAGCTTCGTTTAGTGTCCACTTCCTCTGCTGTGTGAGAGGTCGGTTCATGCTACAGAGTGGCAACAAAACAGCTCAAAGAGCTTAGAAATTCAGTTTCTGAGCAACATTTGGCAAAAAGAAAGAAAGAAAAAAGTAAACCAGACACCGGAATTCAAACAGCAAACGAATATTTTTTCCGTATACATTTTAAGTATTTAATTTAAAAAGCTGTTTGATTGGTTGATCTACAGGTCCTGTTCTTCGTTTGTGTTTTGGAAACGAGCAACATAATGCAAAAATATATGTACTACAAATCAACAGGCTATATGGTTTCATTGTTCTGAAGTTTTGTGATGTCTTGTTTTCAGAATTTTCACACATCATTTGGTGTTTGCGCATTTGTTTCAGAAGTAATTTTGTCACGCGCGCCATTAATGTGTAGCCTACAGGCCAAACAGTTCAGCCTAAATAACTAAGCTCGATTATCAACAGGTGAGGAAAACTGCAATTTATAATTCAATTTTTGAAAGAAGTTTTGTGATATTTATATATTACTGCCTTTGCTTCAGTGACCAGGTAATGTGTCTCAGTCGCGCCAAAAACGAATTAACATCTATATTACCGCACTATATAAAATAATAAGAGCAGCATTCATTACTGGGGTTATAATGAAGGTACGGGCCGAATTCGGGAAGCCTACTGACATATTAAAAACGTATGTTTCTGCATAATTTTACATTGCTGGGAATTGTTTTCTTTTTTCTTCTTCTTCTTCTTTTCTCAGTGACACAGGAAGGCTTATTACTAAAAACAGGTGACCGGACTACATTTGTCTGTATTCAGTTTAAATAATATACATATATTCGCAGCGCATTAAGACGAAACTTTGACATTTTCATCCAAAGAAAACCTAAAAAAGCGAAATGCATGCATTTTGTGTTAAGGGAGACATTAATTTCCTCTGGGTAAAATTTTATACATTGAGGCCATCCCTTTATAGACAACAACGGACGCGTAATAAAGGAAGATGTAAATCGGGCACTTAAAACCAATAATACTGTAAGTTATTCTAGACGCTTATACTGTTTGCGCCAAACATCAGAACGGTTCTTTTAAAGGCCTATTTAAGGCTATTAACAAATAAATATAATCAATGCTGTGCGATATATTTATTGATATTTTTCCTTTGGCACCCACCCAAGTACAAAGGGTAGCTATGCATAAATTAATTAGTAAGCATTACAGTAACCTTTGCCCGGTCTTGCTTGGTCTAAATGAGCCCATAATATGTTTTAAATGGGAACATTTATACTGATAATTTTGACCACATACAGTGTTAATAACGGGACCAGACCATACAATATATCACGATAAAAGTAGCAATGGTACAAACGGAGCTGAAAATTAATAGTTAAAAGTACAGAGCTTATTTTACTGAAAAGCTTATTGGCCTATTTCTTATTTCTCATCTCTTTTGTGTTTGTCAATTGTTTCTTTGTTAGAACGGTTACTTTATTTTTCCATTTTGATCTGTCCTTGTTTCACTTCGAAAAGTAGCTTTTTATGGTCCATACAATATTTTTTTATCTAATGCACCTGTCAAGTCGTTATCTACGGGACATGAATGGGAAAGTTTACCAAAGATCAACAAGCAGTCATTCATTTTAGATATGATTTCATTGGTTTTGGTGTATGATTATAAAAGCTCCCTGATTATATGTATCCACAACTATAACGTCCACCAAAAACGGACCCGATTGTTAGTCTCTGGTCAAAACTTAAAATAAAAAACGAATCACACGCGATTTACTCGGCAAACACCCAGAACAACTCTGACTTTGGCCCACGAGTTTGTGCAAACAGTAAAGTGACGTCACGCATCCGCTGAAAGTGCGATTATCTGTCGCTCAGCAACTGAGAAAAACACACATCAACAAAATCTGAGTCTCCTCGAGTGACAGTCACAGCTGAACGAGCGAGTTCTTCTCTGGCTGAATTACATCAAGCCCTAAACGTGATATATCCTAAATACGGTATGTTTCTAAAAAAAAAAATATAAATAAATAAATAAATAAAAGTGTGAAAATTGCACTGAATTCACCCAAATGATGTGACATGGAACTTCTTTTCCATTTGAATTATTTTAATTTTAATTATGCATGAGAACAAACAATCATTACTGTTTTCCTTCGGAACAATAACTCAAGGGTTATAGATAAATTAAAATTAAAAACTAATTCTGTTTGGAAGGGAAACAGTTGGAATTCAACTCAACCGGCACAGCAGAACAGTAGGCCAACGCATGAGAGGAAGGATGTCAGTACCGTGGACAGTTCTTAAAGGCGCAGGTAACTGAAATAGCTTTGGACACGGCTCTTAAAGGAAGGTTCACTTTCTATTTTTTAATGTATTATTTCAGTCTAAGTGCATGTCTTCCCGTTTCTGTGCACGATGAAGGATATTTCACCCACAGACATCTCCCAGGACCTGACTGGTTCACAATGGCTGAGCGTCATGCGGTTGTGCTCCAAAGCAAGAAAACACACTTGATGTAAACCCCAAAGCAGCCTGCACATTGATGCTGTTTCCAGAGGGTGTATGTGTGGATATTGCCCGGTTATTATTCAAACTTGCATTTAACACTTTTTCAGATGGAACTATTTCCGATGCCGCATGCAACCTGAGATGATTTCGCTCAGGAGAAGAAGTACTGGTACAAATTAAAAATGGATATTTATCACGTGAATACATGTTATTAAAGTAATGTTTTCATAGGTAAATCCTCTGGAAACATAACCTCATGGTACAAGCTACTTCGGAGTTATTTATAAAGCAAGAAAATATTAAGTGTGTTGCCTTGCTTTTGACCCTAATAACCAGCTAATGTAGAGGCCATGCCTTTATAACCAGCTAATGCAGAGGCCATGCCCTTATAAGCAGCTAATGTAGAGGCAATGCCCTTATAACCAGCTAATGTAGAGGTCATGCCCTTATAACCAGCTAATGTAGAGGCCATGCCCTTATAACCAGCTAATGTAGAGGCTATGCCCTTATAACCAGCTAATGTAGAGGCAATGCCCTTATAACCAGCTAATGTAGAGGCCATGCCCTTATAACCAGCTAATGTAGAGGCCATGCCCTTATAACCAGCTAATGTAGAGGCCATGCCCTTATAACCAGCTAATGTAGAGGCCATGCCATTATAACCAGCTAATGTAGAGGCCATGCCCTTATAACCAGCTAATGTAGAGGCCATGCCCTTATAACCAGCTAATGTAGAGGCCATGCTCTTATAACCAGCTAATGTAGAGGCAATGCCCTTATAAGCAGCTAATGTAGAGGCCATGCCCTTATAACCAGCTAATGTAGAGGCCATGCCCTTATAACCAGCTAATGTAGAGGCAATGCCCTTATAAGCAGATAATGTAGAGGCCATGCCCTTATAACCAGCTAATGTAGAAGCCATGCCTTTATAACCAGCTAATGTAGAGGCCATGCCCTTATAAGCAGCTAATGTAGAGGCTATCCCCTTATAACCAGCTAATGTAGAGGCTATGCCCTTATAACCAGCTAATGTAGAGTCCATGCCCTTATAATGAACTAATGTAAGCCCAGCAGGGCCTGGGAAAGTACTGTATCTGAAATATCCTTCAACACACACAGGATGGTGTGGGCCAACAGAAAACATACAGTGTGAAAAATCGGCTGTAAATATACAGTAAATTACTGGCTACCGTTGCAGTACTTTTACAGTAGGCGTCACAGTAATTTACTGCTAATCTATTCACAGTAATTTACTGTAACAAATTACAGTAAATGACAATTAAATCACAACTATATACTGTGATTTCACTGTAAATGAGACCGTGAATTATGGTGATATCGCTGTAAGCTACTGTAGAATTACAGTAATCAGCTGTATTTTCACATATCAAGTAATGCAAATCAGTAGCCAGTAATGTCTTGTAAAATTACAGTTAATACTGTAATATTTGCATAGGACTTAGAAAACACCATGAAGAATTTGTCAGAAGCTTACATAATTATATCTGCATAAGAACAATCAGTTTTGTTTTTTTATATTTTTTTCATGCAAAATTATGAAAACATGTTTTAAATGCAAATTTACAATGTAATAACACTGAAACTTTCAGCAAAGATTTTCAACAACAATTTAAATACAGACAAGCAATTTAAAAAAACCTCTGACGGATGAATGAAAGAGAGAAACACTGCATTTATATAATAGCACTTTTCCAGATGCTCAAAGTGCTTGTGATGTAGTGATGAGTGGGAACTCACCTCACCCACCGATGCGTGGCTCCCACCTGGGTGATGCACGGCAGCCATTTTGTAGAACGCTCACCACACATCAGCTAAGGTAGAGAGGGAGTGAATAAACCACAATACAGCTATAAACCCTCCAATGTAAACACAGAATACAGTCCAGTTGGAAAATTATATCTACGCTGACATCCACTCAGAATCAACTAGTATTCTCAGAAAAGTGCAAACTCTCTGACTGAAGCCCCTGTTAACCTGGGAAGCCACTGTTAACCTAAACACTGAAATGACACTTAATACCCCTTAATACTTATATATACTTATGCTTAATACCATATCTGTCTGATAGTTAACTGCACATTTCCCAGAGGTTCACTAGGTTTCAACCACAGACACCATATCCCATAATGCTGTGTGGCAGTCCAGTTCAATTCATATTTCACCATATTTGGCTGTAATATTGTCCAGCCTGCATCAATTTCACAATAATATTCTGATTACATTGTGAAATATTATGACTAAATATTGTAAAATCCAGGTAACCATTGATTTGACAGTAAAATGTTGTTTTGCAATATTTTAGACATGAAATATAATGTAAAATCTTGTAAAAGTCAGGTCATTGTTAACAGTGTACATTAAAACTGATATTAAATAAAGAAACACATACAGGGATCCATTTAAAAGGACAGAGAATGGATAAAAAGGAGCATGCTCATAAAGGGACACAGACCTGATATTGCTTAGCCAAGGTTCTTAAAGGGATAGGGACCTGATATTGCTTAGCCAAGGTTCTTAAAGGGATAGGGACCTGATATTGCTTAACCAAGGTTCTTAAAGGGATAGGGACCTGGTATTGCTTAGCCAAGGTTCTTAAAGGGACCTGATATTGTTCAGGTATTGCACTGGAATCTTCATTTTAAATGCATCCCAAATTGGAGGGGAAAAACATTTAAAGATATTGATCCATTATTAGTAAAAGAGGAGAAGATCATTTTTGTTCATTCAAACTAAAGGTTTGTGTAATTTAGGCGTGTAGCACAGCAGGACCTCAGATGTATTTGGGAATGGTGAAATGTGCTGGAGTCTCAGTGTTCTCCTTCTGTTAGTATTTTAGTATTTGTTCACTTCACTTTGTTCACTTGTTTTGGTGAGTACAGGGTATTTTGGTTGGGGGATTATTTGTTTTAGCTGGTAAAATGTTTATTTGGTGCATGTTATTGTTTTTTATTTTATTGGCTGTCCCATTTTGAGTTTCTTTGACGTTTTACGGTTAGGAATTTATTTATTTTTTATTTTAATTTACTACCCATTATAAATCCCTCTCACCACCTACACGCTGCATCACAACTCTCTGCCAAACCCCCAATCATCTCAAAACTCTCCACTGCCCTCAGTAAACACCCCCATTGTCTACACAACTCACGCCTACTCTCTACCAATCTATCAATCCCAACTCATCTCCAGAGCTCACCCCAACATCTATCAATCCCAACTCATCTCCATAATGATCTGTTAAACTCTGCAAGACAGTCGCAGTGTTCTAATAGAATTAATAAAATAAACTTCTCAGCTCAGTTGTAGTGTTCTAGGGGTTTTGTTTGTTTTGAGTTTCAGTTATGAGTATGTCCTGTTTCACTTGACAATTTTAAATTTATGTTGAATGGGAAGTCTTTTTTCAACATTCTTTCTTTAAAAAAACACTCACTGGAAGGTTTGATGTCAAGAGATTCTGAAAATAAATTTTCATGAAATTATATAAAGTTATACAGGCCCCACTTAACTTTTACATATACATGGAGCTGAACAGTCATACTAGAAATAGTGTGGCCAAGTAAACTAGGTTTCATGTGTTTCGTTGAATACAACGAATTATTCAGTGCAGTATGCATCTTTTGCACTTTCATGGAGGCTACAATGAAGCTAACCCGCAAATGGACGGTTACGTTGGGAGAGACCGAGATGGGATTATGGGACGGCGAATAAATCTTTTCTTGAAATATTCTGGTTATTTTACATGGTAAAAAAAATCAAAGCCAATACGTACGCGGGTCCACGACAAGAGAACGGGGTGAACAGCCTCTCACCACGAGCCTCAACTTCACTACTGAATACAGGCGCCCCCACGTGGATGGAAATCTCTTAATGAATGCGTCGGGTCCTTTCCTAACCACAGCAACATGCATGTTTTACACGTTTAAGTAAGCCGCGCAGCACAAACTTTATTATTTATAATATATGGCGCATGTCGAAAAGAATGGGAGTTGCTTGTTGCTCGAGTTTGGAAGCATTCCAATGAGGAAAACAAGACTGGAAGCCCCGGACTGCAGAGAGAGGGGGAAGGAGACGGCTGGAGGGCAGAGAGAGGGAGAGGAGCGCACATCTGCTGACACACGAGAGCCGACTCCATAGCGGACATTCCACGCAGTTTAGATGTCGGAATTTTTTGTAAACATCCAGATTGAATAATTTAAAAGTTAGATCCATAAAAAAAAACGTGTTTACGAGTAACCAACGTGATAGCCATTAGTTTATCCGTGAATTCAAGTGAACCAAACAGGAACGCCTTATCACCGCCTTCAAATGATAAAGTCAAAAGGCCTTAAGATGCGCGGCGCGTGGGGATATGTCACAGAACAGGGGATATATATATATACACACACACACACACACACACACACACACACATATATATATATATATATATATATATATTTTCTAAATATATATGCTGTTCGGTTTAGATACTCATGGGGAACAGATAACACACCAATAAACAATAGTTCTGACTCTAAAATATAAAATAAACAGAGTGTCAAATGTTCTCACATTTAACAGCATCGTTATGTCCAGGCTAGAAGAAAGTCACGTGTTCGTAATTGTAATCAGTTTTCAATTTTTCAATGATTAGTTTGTAGCTTCTTATAGGTTTATTATATGCTAGGTGGATTCAATCAATTCTACCTGGAAAATTCTATTTTGACGAAATGTTTTTCGTACAATAAGAAATTCGAACAGTCACGAAGCTACTCCGAGTGGTCAGAATATTCTGAGATAACCTGGCGAAATATGTGTACAATGCGACTGTTTGTGACTTGAATGCAGAGGGGGAGCGGGGACGGGGGAGGGGGGCGGTCGCAGGCTAGGCTTTTACAGCAGAAACATGTGGAAGCAATAGCGCCGTGGAGGGCTCAGACAATTGAAGATGTATGTTTCGGTCGGGGCGGGGGGCAGTTTGGGGTGGAGGGGTGCGGGGTATCGCCCCAAGGCTTCCCGCTAGGGCGCTCTGCTCAGTGGGCACCGCGTAGAGATACAGGGACTCGTCAGTCCCCCATTATGAGCCGCATCCTTGTGTCACTCACAAACCCGGGAGGGGGAGTTCTCATCTTCAGACCCGCTCGAAAATGTCGACAGTTTTAGCCGAGCTGAGAGGAGAGCACGCGCCCAATTGCATGTTTGTGTTTTCTCCTTTTTCTCTTTCCTTGTTAAAGTTTTGTTGGGCCAAGTTGGCGCTGCGCTCGCGGGGGCGTGCTTACACGGTGTTAGAGCGCCCCCTGTCACGAGCGTTAAAAACGCAGGCGAAAAAACGGCGAGGATCCCTGCCGTGGTGTACAGTGCTGCGTGGATGACACGCCATGCAACTTGAAACTTTCTGCATGGCTATTAGCGGTCATACATTCGTAAGTAAACAACAAAACAAACAAACAAGTAAGGAAATAATTAACTGCAGCATATCGTGTCTTATTAATTCTGTAATGAATGTTTTTTTTTTTTACATTTAGTAACCTAATATAAATATTCACAAAATAAAGACATCACTTCATTACCCACCTCGACCCCCCCCAAAGAAAAAAAAGAAATGTAACTTTTTGACACAATTAAATGAAAAAGAGTTTCGATGTGTAAAACATGCTGAATGAGTTCGCTATCAACCGCGAGTTGCTTAACTTCCAACGGCTGAGCCTAAAAGGACTGACGCTCCAAAAAACATATGGCTTTTTAACCCTTTCGGGGTCTGTTAGGCGCCTCCTTCCCGATTGCACAGCTAGGCGAAATCTGACTCCTCTTTGTCCCGCTGGAGAAACCAGGACTCTTATTTTAAAAGGCAGTCCAGGAGGGAGGGGGCTTCATTTCCGGATAGTTATTTACTTTAAGGCAGATGATTAGTTTTGGGGGAAGGATGAACTGCTACATTGAATCAATTACAAGTCAGTGTGCTTGAAGCGCATTACGCAGCGCAGCCGGGACGCGGACGGACCAGCGCATATGGTTTAACTCAGCTCGGCGGATTACAGCTGCAAGAAACCGTGGATATTTTTTCCAGGGAAGAGAGGCGCGTGAGATATACTTTTTAAATTCTTCTTGTGCTTTTTTTAATTAAGAAAAACCATCCAAAGGAATTCAAAGGTGTTGCATTCGCAAATTGGAAAGATATCCATACCTGACAGCCAGGTTAGTGCATTTCGTGGTTGGTAACAAACCACTGCATTCATTGCAATGGCATATTGTAAGAAAAAAGTCAATTTGAGGATTTGTTTGAAATTTGTGGAATAGGCAGAAATTTCACCGGAATTGGTCTTTTTCCCTTTTGACATCGCACAGTCACTCGTAAATCACTCTGTTACTGTTACTGTTCCTGTACTCGTTTGGGAGGGTCTGGGTTGTTCTGCGCGGTTTTCGGAGGTTAAACGGGATGCAGTAGCTTCCTTTCAGCCTAATATTCATCAGGAAAACACGGATTTCTTTAAAGCGCGGAGAGTTTCCGAGTGCAGCCCGAACCCTCCCGGAGTACAGACTAATTTCTGCGCTACAGATGGTCGCACCTCCAGACTTCAGGCGACGCGGAGATAAAAGAGGCCGCCTGGTCCCGTCTCTCAGCGGGAGGGGACTTCGGGGGGCTGCGGTCCGAGTCAGGGATGCTGTCCGGGCATTTAATGGGACATTTTAAACTGGACGTGTGAAGGGTTTTCATTACGTGTCTGAGGATTACGGACGGAGTTGGCCACGTCCCCATTGGGATTTGAATCGGTACCAGACGGCGAAGCATTTATATTCCCCTCCCCCCTCGTTTTTATATTAAAAAACTGCATTTTATAAATCTATAAAAGGTTGAGATTCAAGGCATACCTGAAAACTGCTTCCAATAACACTTTTTTGGTGGGGGTTTGGGTGTGGGGGGTTTACTGGTGACCCTTTGAGGAGTGTTAGAAAGCGTTTGGGTTAGGGTGGGGGTGCGAAGAGTTGAAAAGTCCCAGTACATTCAGAAAATTGCAGAAATCACAAGCGTTATGAACTGAATTGCTCAGTATTTTACAGTTTCCTGCTGCCGCGTGGAGTTCAAGCATACGGTTCGGAATAGGAACGGGAGTAGACTATACAGTTTGCAGCCAAAAAATAGCAGGTTATACAATATGTGTATTACTTATTTTCCGGGCATTCAGGTGACAAACATGTAAAAATTTCCCAATAAATTAGCTCCCTCTTTTTTTCCTGTACGCCTGAATGTTTTCCCTGATAACCCTTACCCTAAAGATATTCCGCTCTATCTTTAGCTCATTCCCACCGCTGTGCTCCCATGCAAATTGATTCTTCGCACGTGAGACTTAATTTTATGCTTAAATTGTGTGGAAAGCGGTGGAGTTGAAGTGTTCTTCCCTCAGTTGTCCCTCGCGCTGAGGTGGACGCAGAGCGCGCAGCGCCGAAGCAACTGAGCGCGAGAGGGAGAGACTGCAACAAAAACGCTAGATGAAATAATAACTGTAAACCGCACGCTTGACATTGTCAAAGCGGATTACAGGGATGTCATTTTAAATGGATCCCACGCACGAGTTCCCACGCCAGTGCAACATCCCGAATGGCAACAAAGAAATGGCGATTTAATTACAGTCTCGACACCCCAGGGGTAATTAGTCTATTTAGTCCGAACATGAGTGGACTGGTGCAAACGGACTGCAGAATGGAGATGAACAAGTTTCGGCTGGTTCAGCCATATGCGGGACTGTTTTATCTTTTTTCCGTTTTAAAACATGGTTTAGGGCCAATATTTAAAACAGCAGATAGTGGGTGGAGGGGGTGAAGTGGTGTCGGATACTTGGAAAAAGAAACCCAGCTATTGCAGGATTAATCACAACAGCCAATATAAAAGGCTAGTGAAGTCGTACTGCATCCGTACTTCTTGAGCACAGCGCGTTTCGCAACGCTGCACAGGCATGCGTGCAGCGCTAGAATTAAGAACCAAAAGAACAATGAACAGTCACCCAATGTTGCGCGCGCCCTGTGCGTTGCTGTTGCTGTTGCTGTAGCTGCGTGGAGCGCGCGGCTCGCCTGAGTGGCGTCTCCACTGCTGCGCTGATAGATTCCAGGTCCCTGGACATCAGAGAGCCCCGCGCCAGACTGATAAAACACTCTCAGATACTGCCTGTCCTGCGCGCGCCCCGCGGAGCTGCCCTGTCCGGCTCTTGATTGAAAACACTCTTTTGGTCAAACTAACGACTTATAAATTTCAGCTTCACTCTACCCCTGTTTTTTTCAGTCAGTACGTGTATTCAAGTACGTGGTCAACGAAATTTAACCGTTTTCTGAAACGTTTTAAAATTTCTGAAATGTTTTTAAATGATCACTTATGAAGAAAAAGTAAACTAAAGCCCGGGTAAATGTGAAAATAAACTCCGCTTAATAAAATATATTGAACCGATTTTCAAACGTACCGTCACTCATTTTCAAGTGAGTTCCAAAGTTATTAGAATCCACGCGAAAACACCGAAATATCATTTCTTCTAAGCAAAACAGAACCGTTACACGATACGTTTTTATTTAGGCCTACAATCCAAACACTGTTTTCCAACAATTTTCCCAGTACAATAATGTGGACGTTTAACTGTTCCTTACGAAAACGCATACTGTGTCGCCCTCTTGAGGTCTGTAACTAAATCCTGATCTCCAACCATTCGCAGACTTCGCGTTACACAGTTAATTCAACCCCGTCCTAAGTTTATGTATCCGCAAGTTGAGGATACCCCTTTTTTTGTTCATTGTATAATTTCGTTTTCGTATAAGAGTCTGAGTTTGTCGTTAGATTTGAGCAACTGTTGCATCATCATCGGTTTTGTTGAGCAAAGTATTATGAGTCGGTTATACACAATATAATAAATCCGCAATGTTTAACGCATTGTAAACCAGCACCCCATATGCGCATTTTCAAGCGTCCCGTTGAGGTACAGCGCTGGTAGCGGTCGTTTACATTTTCTGCTTTCATCTGCTGTTTGAAGCCATCAAACGATTATTTTCCTGGTTATCAACCTAATGGGAGTTCTATTTCAGTGATGGGGCGTGGGGAGTAACCGTATCCTAATATATTTAGCACGAATGGTTTCTGTTAAGCAACGTTTTCCCAGAACTTGACCTTTGCCTTATACACAGAGCCGCGGTTAACAGCGAGGTGTAGAACAGTACTAGAAAACATACCTGGTCTAATATATAGGCTAACATGTAACCATCTTAGATGGTATGACCTCGGGGAGATACTTGCTCATACGAACACACATACATCTCACTACGAACAGAGTACATTTACGTTATGTGCACGAGGATTATGGGGTAACATTTAACTTTTAAGTTATCCCTATTTATCTTTCATATTGCAAACTGCGATATCTGATTCATCAAAAATATTTTAACGGTTACGTTGGTTTGCCAGATAATTTGCAGGAATAGAAGGTAAAGGGATACGACGTATGACCTAAATAAATAGAATAATTTTTCGCAGTTCTATACAGCATACATCCACACTGCCTGCTGTCAAAAATCTTCCATGAAAGAAAATTAATTACGAACTATATTATTTTATAATCACCCGGCTAATTTAAAAGCAATTCAATTCTTGTAGTGATATGCAAAAAAATGTTATTAATATGAGCACGTTTCATTTATTACATAACCTATTTAACTGCGTAATAGCTTCATTTAGGTCTATTTTCTTTTGTGATTAAGTTCTATTTAAAAATGACATCTCCCAAGTTTCGGGTGCTGGCTCCGTGAGCTCTCCACTGCTGGCCCGAGACAGCCCGTTGCGCGTGGGCGAACAGAGACGGAGAAGCGCAGAGGAAGCGCGGATTCCCTCCGTTACTCTGTCTTTACCAGATACCACTGGGACGATATTAGCCTAAGCTTTACTTTAATTACCAAAAAATATATATTTTTTCCTTCACAGCAGGGTAACTTGACGTCCAACATCATGGATGCTTTGAGGACATACCTGGCTGTTGAGATTCTACTGCTCGGGATGCTATCAGGTACCGCGTGTATATATATACATGTATGTGTGTGTGTGTGTGTGTGCTCTTGTATAGTTCCCCATAACTTTTTTGTTGTCGAAAAAAAATCTTTTTTCTCCTTGCAGGTTTCCAAACGGTAACTTCTTATCCTCCAAAAATCGTGTCTAATCAGGATGAGTTTGTACTGCAGCTGCACTCTCAGTTCAATATTAGCTGCACCGGGAAGAGAGCTGTGGAATGGACCGGGCCGCAGCCGCACAAAGTCCTCAATGAGCCTGGCTTTCTCACCGCAACGCTTTCCATCCAGAACGCAACTGCGCAAAATACCGGGTTCTTCACCTGCAACTACAGCACCCCTGGAGGCGACGCAGAGGAGGAGGTAGCAGATATATACATATTTGTTCCAGGTAAGCGGCCTGCGACGTCTTGGTTTTAGTGCGAAAAACATGACTATTAATAATCATTACGGTGAGCTAGTGAATAGATTAAAGATTAAGTAGATAAAACCGTATCTGTCGCGAGCCCAAATTACATTACACTACATTACATTACAAATATACTGCCACTGGCATCAGGGCTGCAATGGCGCAGACATTTCATTTAATTATACCAGTGGAGATTATAACCAAACCTCGGCAGTGTTCAGCAGCGTATTGATTACTGATTGATTACAGATTGATCACAGATTATTTGTTTTGGCTGCATTGGCTCAGATCCACAAGTGCCCTTCGTTCCCGAGACCCCGTATGACAACCACGTGATCACGGACGCCACGATCATCCCGTGTCGTGTAACCGACCCGGCGTCACACGTGGTTTTGAGGCGCGCGGACACTGGAGCTGAGCTTCCCGGGCTGTACGACAGCAAGATGGGCTTCATCGGTGACTTCCCGACCGGGCCCTACATGTGTGAAACCACTGCAAACGGCGCGAAAAGCTACAGCATCATATATACCGTAGGGGACAACAGAGGTATGGGTTATTATTATTATTATTATTATTATTATTATTATCATCATAATCATCATCATCATCATCATCAGGGCCGTGCAGAGATGATTTGAGGGGCAGGTGCTCAAAGAGGGAAAATGGCACACCAACCTAGAAAAACAGTTTCATGACATCCAGTTACTTTACATATTAGTTTACCAAAATAACTGAAAATGAATGCCAGTAACAATAATAATAAGTTATTTTTATTTTTTTTATTTTATCAAAGGGGCACTTGGGGCAAAAGGGGCAGGCGCTTGGGCACCTGGAGCCACACCATGTGCACGTGCCTGATTATTATTATTATTAGTGTTGGTGTGGAACGAACCTGTAGTTGAGACACAGAATTCCGTTCCTAAGTTCGTGGTAGCGGTGTCGAGTTTGCTTTAAACGCAGTTGTTTGGAAGTTTGTGATGGTTAATTTAGTTCTACTTTAAGACCTGTCCCCGTCGTGTCGTCCTGCCCCGTCCAGAGAACACCGACTTCCATGTGGAATTGCGAGCCAGTCGCGTGTCTCTGCGGGAAGGAGAGCCCTTCAACATCACGTGCGTGGCGCCGGCCAGCTCCATTTACGACCAACGCTGGCTGCACCCCGGCAAACAGGCAAGGCTCTTTATCTCACGCGACACATATATCAGCCACACGGGGGCGACAGAGAGCCACTGCTGTTATTCTCAGATATGGTGCTCGTGGCTCCTGCGATGTGGTTGGTCGTTTGTGCTATAAAGCGGTTTTAGTGTGCGGGAAATTAACTCTCTGTTCGATCCCATCATTTCGATAGAGGCAGGAGGGCAGGCTCTTAATAAACCACGTCTCCATACTTACGGGCTGGTATCATTATTATTATTATTATTATTATTATTATTATTATTATTATAAATTCAAACTGTGTGTTTTCACATATCACATTTGTTTCCAGTAGTAGGATGCCATAGTCATATGAGGGAAAGTAAAACACACACCTGCTTTTTTATGAAGAAAAATATTTAAAATAACTGCAAAAACATCAAAAGAAAATTACAGAAAGGTAAAGGTCATTGACTGCTTCTGTTCAACAATGTGTGTGTGCATATGTGAGTGTGTGTGTGTGTGTGTGTGTGCCTGTGTGCATGTGTGTGTGTGTATGTAGGAATTCCAAAGAACAATGTGACACATGTCTGGTTTACTGTGGAATCCCGGTAAGCGGTTTTCCAGACGGGAAGAGAATGGCATTCCCAGGAGTCTGTCACTTTAAAACAGATTTACACACATCTGCCTGTGTCTGTGTGTGTGTGTGTGTGTGTCTCTGTCTGTGTGTGTGCCTCTGTCTGTTTGTCTGTCTGTGTGTAATGCTGTGTGAATGTTGTGTGTGTAATGCTGTGTGTGTGTGTGTGTGATACTGTAATGCTGTGTGAGTGTTGTGTGTGTAATGCTGTGTGTGTGTGATACTGTAATGCTGTGTGTGTGTGTGTGTGTAATGCTGTGTGTGTGATACTGTAATGCTGTGTGTGTGTAATGCTGTGTGTGTGTGATACTGTAATTCTGTGTGTGTGTGTGTGTGTGTGTGTGTAATGATGTGTATGTGTGTAATTCTGTGTGTGTGTGTGTGTGTGTGTAATTCTGTGTGTGTGTGATACTGTAATGCTGTAAGAGCGTTGTGTTTGTGTGTGTGTAACGCTGTGTGTGTGTGTGTAATGCTGTGTGTCTCCTGCAGGTGGAGCAGTTTGAGCAGCTGACGCAGGAGCATGCTCTGTACACTCTGAGCGTGCAGAAGGCCTCTCTGCAGGACGGGGGAGAGTACCAGTGCTCTGTCACCAGCAGGCTGACAGCTGAGACCCGCAGCCAGACCGTCACTATCAGCGTCCACCGTACGTCCAATCAGAATCCCCCAACCCACAAAGCCCACCCCCTCTATCTCCTGTAGCGGTTGGTATTCAGGTCAGTATTGAGGTCAGTGTTGAGGTCGGTGTTGAGGCCAGTATTGATGCTGGTGTTGAGGTCGGTGTTGCGGTCAGTGTAGCGGTCGGTGTTGAGGTCAGTGTGGAGGCTGGTGTTGCGGTTATTGTAGCTATTGGTATTGAGGTTGGTGTTGAGGTCATTGTAGTGGTCGGTGTTGAGGTCAGTGTAGCTGTCGGTATTGAGGTTGGATTTGAGGTCATTGCAGCGGTCGGTCGGTGTTGAGGTCAGTGTTGAGGCTGGTGTTTGGCTCGGTGTTGAGGTCATTGTAGCAGTCGGTGCTGAGGTCGGTGTTGAGGCTGGTGTTTGGGTCGATGTTGAGGTCATTGTAGCTGTTGGTGTTGAGGCATGTGTTTGGGTCTGTGTTGAAGTCATTGTAGCGGTCGGTGCCGAGGTCGGGGTTTGGGTCGGTGTTGATGTCATTGTAGCGGTCGGTGTTGAGGTCGGTGTTGAGGCTGGTGTTGAGGTCATTGTAGCGGTCGGTCGGTGTTGAGGTCAGTGTTGAGGTCGGTGTTTGGGTCGGTGTTGAGGTCATTGTAGCGGTCGGTCGGTGTTGAGGTCGGTGTTGAGGCTGGTGTTTGGGTCGATGTTAAGGTCATTGTAGCGGTCGGTGCCGAGGTCGGTGTTTGGGTCGGTGTTGATGTCATTGTAGCAGTCGGTGTTGAGGTCGGTGTTGAGGCTGGTGTTTGGGTCGGTGTTGAAGTCATTGTAGCAGTCGGTGCTGAGGTCGGTGTTTGGGTCGGTGTTGATGTCATTGTAGCGGTCGGTGTTGAGGTTGGTGTTGAGGCTGGTGTTTGGGTCCCTGTGTGATCTCTCTGTGCTGTTTGTGTGCAGCGGAGAGGGCCAGGCTGGTGGTGGAGCACAGACTGGCAGCGGTGGAGTTTGCTCACCTGCAGGAGGAGAAGGAGCTGAGCGTGTTCATCGATGCGCATCCAGCACCCACAGTCCATTGGCTGAGGGACGCCGTCGTCATCGACAACAGCAACCAGGCGGTGTTCAGCAAAACCAGACACATCGGGGGGACAAGGTACAATCAGTCAATTAAACAGTAAACTTCCTTCCTGGGAGTGTGATGTGATTGTTAAATTAGCCCCGCCTCCTGGCAGTGTGAGTGACAGCCTCTCCTGACCCCCTGCTCACAGGTACCAGAGCACTCTGACTCTCACACGCCCCACAGAGGCCGACAGCGGGAATTACAGCGTCATCGCATCCAGCGACAGCAGCCCGCCCGCCCAAATCTCCTTCCTCCTGAGAGTCAAGAGTAAGAAAGAGAGAGTGCGTGGGTGCATGTGTGTGTGTGTGTGTGTGTGTGTGTGTGTGTGTGTGTGTGTGCGTGCGTGTGA
Source organism: Anguilla pacifica (assembly GCA_039654925.1). Classification (NCBI taxonomy): domain Eukaryota; kingdom Metazoa; phylum Chordata; class Actinopteri; order Anguilliformes; family Anguillidae; genus Anguilla; species Anguilla pacifica. Next base: position 70,619,804 of record CM077287.1, read on the forward strand.
GTGTGTATGTGAGTGTGTGCATGTGTGTGTGTGCGTGTGAGTGTGTGCATGTGTGAGTGTGCGTGTGTCAGAGTTGGAGTCATGAACAGACTTACTGTACCAGGTTTTGATGAGACCAAGACTGAGATCTTGGGGGGGGGGGCAGAAAAATAACACACTTAACTTTCTTCCCTCAACTTTAGACATTTTATAATCAAACAAATATTTTAGTCCAATTATTACAGAAAGGAAATCTCTCATTGTTCAAGAACAAACAAAAGGTCGACAACTTTTGCAGTGGTAGAAAATGAACACTAGCTTGCAAGAGGCTGATGCCTTTTTGAAACTGAGCTTTAACGTTATTTACGTTGAAAGCGCAATGAGTCAAGTCTCGCGACCACAGTATTAGGCAGTATTATTTATTACCTAACTTATCTAACAATCTTACATTCTGTAGATCTCAACTATCGTTTTCAACGTTTTATGTGTGGGGAAAACTAGAGCATATGCTGTTCATGCTTTAGGACGTTGTCTAACTGAAGTCCCAAGTAAGCTAGGCTATGGGAAAGCCGAATTAATGAAGCTATATAAAACCGAGCAGTGATGCCGTCAATCAGATTAAAATGCGAATAGCCAGTGGTACTTCAACGTTCGCTAACATTAAACTTAACTAACAGCTAACAGCTGGTTAACAAACGGTTCAAATGATACGTTCGTGAACATACCTTGTGAAACGCGTAGTTCATTTTGTTGTACACTTCTTGTAAATTGCCTTCCATTTCTTTGGTGTAGCCCGCTTCAAAGCTTTCAAACGCGACAGTAGCGGATGTTCCGCCATTTCCGGCTCCCATTCATGTGAACGTGCACGTGGAACTACGTGCGCTTTCAGGTGAAGGGGAGCCGATATCTGCGCCGGGTTCGAAAAACGGCGCAACACCGGCATTTAAAGAAACAAACAGAAACAAAATCACACCTTAATGCAAAAGTAATGTTTATTAAAAGCAGCTAGTTAGATAGAACACTATTCCCAGCAATTTTCTAGTTTGCTTGTATCAAAGAAGTAAGAGGCGATCTAGCAAGCCAGTTTAAAGACTTTGAAAAGGGTACCCTATGTAATTTTTAGACCTCTAAATACATTCTAAGAATAGAAAGAGATACAATTAATTCATATAATTAAGATATTTTGAATATTGCTTGCCTCTTTAGATTGATTTGATATTTGCTTTAACAAAATAATTTGCATATAGCTGGCTGTGATGATCCTGCTATCATGTTTGTATAGTGCATGTGTGGGTATAACATTTGTGTAGTGTGTGTGTAATGCGTGTGTGTGTGTGTTTATAACATGCATGTGTATTGTATGTTTGTGTAATGCATGTGTGTGTGTTCATAACATGCATGTGTATTGCCTGTTTGTGTAATGTGTGTGTGTGTTTATAACAAGCGTGTGTATTTCATGGTTGTGTAATACGTGTGTGTGTTTATAACATGCATGTGTATTGCATGTTTGTGTAATGTGTGTGTGTTTATAACGTGTGTGTGAATGTTTATAACACGTGTGTGTGTTTATAACGTGTGTGTGTGTATGTTTATAACGTGTGTGTGTGTTTATAACATGCGTGTGTGTGTATGTTTATAACGTGTGTGTATTTATAACATGCGTGTGTGTGTGTGTTTATAACATGCGTGTGTGTGTTTATAATGTGTGTGTGTGTTTTAGCTCACAGTCAGACGCTGCAGGCCTTGTTGTCCCCGGAGATCTTGCCCCATGAGGAGGACATGGTGGTGGCCCTGCACTCCTCCTTCCGGCTGACCTGCAGGGGGGAGGCAGAGGTGGCGTGGGAAACCCCCCTCCTGCAGGACCCCGCCCTGTGGGAGGGGACAGTGGAGGACAACAGCGGCCTGTTCATCACGCCTGTCACCGTGGAGAACGCCACAGCTGCCCACACCGGCTTCTACACCTGTTACTATGCCAACGGGAACACGACGGAGCAGGACCTGGAGGAGAGCTCCATCTACGTCTATGTGCCAGGTACCTGTGTGAGTGCGAGTGTGTGTGTCTGAGTGTGCGAGTGTGAGTGTGTGTGTGTGTGTGTGCGTGTGTATGTGTGCGTGCATGTACAGTCTCAGAAAGTTAACTATGCTCTTTACATGGTTACTGTGAAGAGCCATTTAACATGAGGCCCCTCCCCCACCCCCAGACCCCAATGTTCCATTTGTCCCTTCAATGGTTCCGTTTGCCAACCACGTTCTGACCAATCACGAGGAGGTGGAGATCCAGTGCCGCGTCACAGACCCCAGTGCCAACGTGACCCTGATCAACGCTGACACGCAGAGACCCGTGCCCTGCCAGTATGACAGCAAGCGTGGCGCCATCGGCCTCTTCCCCTCCGGCACCTACGTCTGCAGGGCTTCCATCAACGGGCAGGAGCACCTGAGTGAGGAGTACATCGTCCACGGCTGGACAGGTGAGACTGCAGGGGCAGGTGAGACTGCAGGGGCAGGTGAGACCGCAGGGACAGGTGAGGGGGTGGTCCTCTCTTCTCCCTGAGAGTCTGCTATTACATTTAACTTCCTGCTCTTATCTTTAACTTCCTGTTTTTACCTTTAACTTCCTGCCCTTACTTTGAACTTCCTGCTCTTACATTTAACTTCTTGCTCTTACATATAACTTCCTGCTTTTACATATAACTTCCTGCTCTTACATATAACTTCTTGCTCTTACACTGAACTTCTTGCTCTCATATTTCACTTCCTGTCCACCCTGTCCTCAGGAGGCTCGTCGGGGCTGCAGGTGGACCTCCAAGCCCCCAGGGCGGCGCTGTTAGTAGGGGAGAGTCTGGTGGTGACGTGTGTGGCACATGGCAGTGAGATGCTGGAGGACCACTGGAAGTACCCAGGAAAGATGGTGAGGTCCCTGTAAACAGTCAGGTTGCTACTGGATCCCCTGGACACAGGGTGTGAAGAGTGAGGCTGTTCTGCACTCATGACCTCTTCAGAATCTGCTCAGTCAGCCCCCATAAGCACAGCTTTACATGGACTCTACAAGCCCCAGACTTATACTTATACATTATTACATGGAATATATATTTGTGTGTATGAATGATGTGCATTGTATAAATGTGTGTACACACCATGAAGTACACAGATGTGTGTAAATGGTATATTGTGTGCAGTTGTGTGTGTGTGTAAATGGTATATTGCGTGCAGTTGTGTGTGTGTGTAAATGGTATATTGTGTGCCGTTGTGTGTAAATAGTGTAAGCTGTAAAGATGTGGATGTTTATGGTGCAGTTGTGTGTAAGTAGTTCATGCTGTAAAGATGTGGGTGTTTATGGTGCAGTTGTGTGTAAGTAGTGTGTGTTGTAAAGATGTGGGTGTTTATGGTGCAGTGGTGTGTATGTAGTGTGTGTTGTAAAGATGTGGGTGTTTATGGTGCAGTGGTGTGTAAGTAGTGTGTGTTGTAAAGATGTGGGTGTTTATGGTGTAGTTGTGTGTAAACACTGTGTTGCTGTGGCGATGGCACAGGCCCAGCGAGGAGTGAAGACTGTGCGGGAGAATAAGAAGGAGCAGGAGATCCGCTACACGCTCACCATCCCACAGGCCTCCACGAAGGACAGCGGCCTGTACGCCTGCTCCATCAATGACATCATGAGCAGCGACAGCCTGACCAGGGAGATGACCATCACTGTGTATGGTGAGTCCTGCCCATGACTCCGCCCCCTGTCCCAGCCCTGCCCACAACTCTGCCCCCTGCCCTAAAATGCTCATACTCCTGTGTGACTGCCCCCCCCAGCTGTACAATGCTCATACTCATGTGTGACTCCCCCCCCCCCCCCCAGCCCGGCCATTCGTCTCCTTGGACCCCCTGTTCGTATCCTCACAGTTTGCCGAGCTCGACGAGGTCAAGGAGTTCACCGTCATGGTCAACGCTTTCCCCGCCCCCCAGGTCACCTGGTTAAAGGACGGGGCTGCACTCAGTGACATCAGCGCTGAGATCACCAGCAGCCTCCAGCCAATCACTGAAGCCAGGTCAGCTGCTCCGCCTATTCAACACTGCCAGGTCCATGAATGAATAGTTTTAGTGGTTTCTGGTGATTTCAAGTGAACTGGGTTTACAGGCATCACTGTGAGGTTCTGGGTGAGTTCTTGCTGAATTTAGGTGATTCGGTCCGGAGGTACCGTAGTGGGGTATTGGGTGAGTTCTTGCTGAATTTGGGTGATTTAGTCTGCAGGTATCATAGTGGGGTATTGGGTGAGTTCTTGTTGAATTTGGGTGATTTGGTCTGCAGGTACCATGGTGGGGTATTGGGTGAGTTCTTGCTGAATTTAGGTGATTTAGTCTGCAGGTACCGTAGTGGGGTATTGGGTGAGTTCTTGTTGAATTTGGGTGATTTTGTCTGCAGGTACCATGGTGGGGTATTGGGTGAGTTCTTGCTGAATTTAGGTGATTTAGTCTGCAGGTACCGTAGTGGGGTATTGGGTGAGTTCTTGTTGAATTTGGGTGATTTAGTCTGCAGGTACCATGGTGGGGTATTGGATGAGTTCTTGTTGAATTTGGGTGATTTAGTCTGCAGGTACCGTAGTGGGGTATTGGGTGAGTTCTTGTTGAATTTGGGTGATTTAGTCTGCAGGTACCGTAGTGGGGTATTGGGTGAGTTCTTGTTGAATTTGGGTGATTTTGTCTGCAGGTACCATGGTGGGGTATTGGGTGAGTTCTTGTTGAATTTAGGTGATTTAGTCTGCAGGTACCGTAGTGGGGTATTGGGTGAGTTCTTGTTGAATTTGGGTGATTTTGTCTGCAGGTACCATGGTGGGGTATTGGGTGAGTTCTTGCTGAATTTGGGTGATTTAGTCTGCAGGTATCGTAGTGGGGTATTGGGTGAGTTCTTGCTGAATTTAGGTGATTTGGTCTGCAGGTACCATGGTGGGGTATTGGGTGAGTTCTTGCTGAATTTAGGTGATTTTGTCTGCAGGTACCATGGTGGGGTATTGGGTGAGTTCTTGCTGAATTTGGGTGATTTTGTCTGCAGGTACCATGGTGGGGTATTGGATGAGTTCTTGCTGAATTTAGGTGATTTAGTCTGCAGGTACCGTAGTGGGGTATTGGGTGAGTTCTTGTTGAATTTGGGTGATTTTGTCTGCAGGTACCATGGTGGGGTATTGGGTGAGTTCTTGTTGAATTTAGGTGATTTAGTCTGCAGGTACCGTAGTGGGGTATTGGGTAAGTTCTTGTTGAATTTGGGTGATTTTGTCTGCAGGTACCATGGTGGGGTATTGGATGAGTTCTTGTTGAATTTAGGTGATTTTGTCTGCAGGTACCATGGTGGGGTATTGGGTGAGTTCTTGCTGAATTTGGGTGATTTTGTCTGCAGGTACCATGGTGGGGTATTGGGTGAGTTCTTGCTGAATTTAGGTGATTTAGTCTGCAGGTACCGTAGTGGGGTATTGGGTGAGTTCTTGCTGAATTTGGGTGATTTTGTCTGCAGGTACCATGGTGGGGTATTGGGTGAGTTCTTGCTGAATTTGGGTGATTTAGTCTGCAGGTACCATGGTGGGGTATTGGGTGAGTTCTTGCTGAATTTGGGTGATTTTGTCTGCAGGTACCATGGTGGGGTATTGGGTGAGTTCTTGCTGAATTTGGGTGATTTTGTCTGCAGGTACCATGGTGGGGTATTGGGTGAGTTCTTGCTGAATTTGGGTGATTTTGTCTGCAGGTACCATGGTGGGGTATTGGATGAGTTCTTGCTGAATTTGGGTGATTCGGTTTGCAGGTATCGTAGCATTCTCAGATTGATTCGAGCCAAAGAAGAGGACAGTGGCAACTACACCATCCGAGTGGATAACGGGAACCAATCACAGAGTTTCAACTTCACTCTGCAAGTAAAGGGTGAGGCAGTGTATGCATGTATGTGCCATCTGTGTGTGTGTGTGTGTGTGTGTAGTTCTACAGTGGTAGAGTTGACCTGTTTTTCTGTGTGTGTGTGTATTTCTGCAGTGGTAGAGTTTACCTGTTTTCTGTGTTTGTGTAGTTCCCGTGGCGATCGTGGATCTGATGGATTTGCATCATGGCTCGGCCACCGGACAGTCGGTAATCTGTATCGCCAGGGGCCTGCCCACCCCAGAGGTAGAGTGGTTCACCTGCAGCAACATCAAACAGTGAGTACTGTCATATACACACACCCTTTCGCGCTCTCTCTCACACTTACACACTTACACTAGCACACATACAAGCACTGAATGACATCAGTTTTACTGCCTCCCCAGGTGTGCTAATGACTCCTCCCAGTGGATCCCCCTACCTGTAAACTCCAGTGACATCACAGTGGAGACGCACATCAATGAGGACAACAACCTGGAGAGCCAGGTGTTCTTCGCCAAGCTGGACTCCACGCTATCCGTGCGCTGCCTGGCCCGGAACGAGCTGGCGGCAGTCAGCAGGGAGGTCAAGCTGGTGTCAAATGGTGAGTGCTGAGGGATTATGGGTAATAGTACTGTGGGATTATGGGTAACGGTGCTCTGGGATTGTGGGTAATGGTGCTGTGGAATTAGGGGTAATGGTGCTGTGGGATTATGGGTAATGGTTCTGTGGGATTATGGGTAATTGTACTGTGGGATTAGGGGTAATAGTGCTGTGGGATTATAGGGAATAGTGCTGTGGGATTTTGGGTAATGTTGCTGTGGGATTATGAGTAATAGTGCTGTGGGATTTTGGGTAATGGTGCTGTGGGATTATGAGGAATAGTGCTGTGGGGTTATGGGTATGGTGCTGAAGGGTTATGGGCAATGATGTAGAGGAGTTTTGGGTAATGATGCTGTGAAGATATGGGTAATGGTACTGCAGGATTACAAAGGTAATGGTGCTAAGTGGTTATGGGTAATGGTGCTGAAGCGTTATGGGTAATGGTGGTATGGGATTATGGATAATGGTTCTGGGGGTTATGGGTAATGGTGCAGAGGAGTTATAGGTAATTGTGCTGAAGAGTAATGGGTAATATTCCTGAGTGGTTATGGATAATGGTGGTGAGTGATTACAGATAGTCACAGCTGACAGATGAAATCTGTGCACAGCATTACTGTTTAGGCTGTGTTCAGACTGTGTTTTGTTCAGACTGTGTTCAGACTGTGTTTTGTTCAGACTGTGTTCAGAATGTGTTTGCATTCAGACTGTGTTTGTGTTCAGACTGTGTTTTGTTCAGACTGTGTTCAGACTGTGTTTTGTTCAGGCTGTATTTGTGTTCAGACTGTGTTCAGGCTGTGTTTGTGTTCAGGCTATGTTCAGGCTGTGTTTTGTTCAGACTGTGTTCAGGCTGTGTTTGTGTTCAGACTGTGTTCAGACTGTGTTGTGTTCATGCGGTTCTGGGTTTGTCCTGCTCAGCCTTGCAGTCGGAGTTGACCGTCGCAGCTGCAGTTCTGGTTCTACTAGTCATCGTCATCATCTCCCTCATCATCCTCGTCATTATCTGGAAGCAGGTACTGACTGCTGATCAGCCAATCACCTCCCATCACTCATTCACTCTG